>CM023617.1:15214754-15564754 GCA_013358685.1 Antennarius maculatus | reverse complement strand
CCTCCTGTACCCAGGGCTCCTCCAATTCCTCCAAGCAGGTTGTCTGTAACATCTGTTGTTTTAGAGACTGTGGGGTGTTTGTCTGCCAGATGTGCTGATCTTCTGATTAATTAGGCATCTACATGTACAACTACAACTGAATATTATGTCATATCGCAGATGCAGAAGATGATACAATGGTTAAATGATGAATCTGTATTTTTTCCTTTTATATATTTAAAGTGTTTCTTACCATATTTTCGAGCCTTGGCGCTGGCATAACCTGAGAAGTTCAGGCACATGAAGAACTGGTAAGAGCCCAGAATTACCCAGTGGACCTATATGAATTCATGTGGTTGGGTTTAAAGATATCTTTCTCTTTCATCCTACCTCCAGGTCCATAACCAGTACCAGCACCACCGGGTCCGATTCCTCCACCTGGGCCATAGCCAGTACCGGCACCACCTGGTTGAACTCCTCCGCCTGGTCCATATCCAGTACCGATACCACCTGGTCCAACTCCTCCACCTGGTCCATATCCAGTACCGGCACCACCTGGTCCAACTCCTCCCCCTGGTCTATAGCCAGTCCCGGCACCACCTGGTCCAACTCCTCCACCTGGTCCATATCCAGTGCCGGCACCACCTGGTCCATATCCAGTACCAGTACCACCTGGTCCAGTACCTCCGCCTGGTCTATAACCAGTGCCGACACCACCTGGTCCAATTCCTCCACCTGGTCCATATCCAGTACTGGCACCACCTGGTCCAACTCCTCCACCTGGTCCATATCCAGTACCAGCTCCACCAGGCCTGACTCCAGTACCACCAAATACTCCATTTAGAATGCCTATAGAGGAGAAGACAATTAGATATGTTCAAAAAGCTTTGCTGAATAGAAAAACTCAACTATAGTAGCGTTTAATAAAAGTTCCTACCATATTTGCGAGCTTTGGCGCTGGCATCATAACCTTAAATGCAAATGACAACATGACAGTCTGTGGATGACTGCATATTACTACCACTACTACTCCTACTCCTACTACTACTAGTTCTCCTCCTCCTCCTCTTCCTATTACTACTACACCTACTTCTACTACTACTACTATTACTACTACTACCACTACTACTACTACTACTACCACTACTACTCCTACTACCACTACTACTACCACTACTATTACTACTACCACTACTACTACTACTTTCACTACAACTACTAACACCACTACTACTACTACTTTTACTACTACTAGTACAACTACTACTACTACTCCTACTACTACTCCTCCCACTGCTGCTACTACCCATTACCACCACTACAACTACTACTACTACTGCTACTACTACTACTACTACTATTCTTCTACCACTACTACTACAGCTACTACTACCACTACTACTACTACTACTACTATTACTACTTCTACTGCGTCCTGCATGACACACAGTTATTTCTTTTATTTTTAGAGCTATTACTGTTAAATCAAAAGAGAAACAAAATAAAAAACCACACGTCAGTGCATTAGTAATTACCTCCTGGTCCTGTTCCTGCTGCTCCCAATCCAGAACCAGTTCTGCCTGGCCCAAATCCAGCTCCTCCAGGGCCAGTGCCAGCACCACCAGGGCCAGTGCCAACACCACCAAGGCCAGTGCCAACACCACCAGGGCCATAACCAGGTCCCCCTGACCCAGTGCCAGTAGCACCTGGACCAAAACCTACACCACCACCAGGTGCCACTCCTCCCAGTCCTCCACCTCCAAGACCCCCAGTTGCACCAGGGCCTGCACCTCCTTGACCAAAACCAAAGCCCCCACCACCAGCTCCTCCACCTGGTCCACCCCTTCCAAGGCCTCCCATGACACCGGTGCCTGCACCACCTTATATAATCAAAAAATACCTTTAATGAATGAAAACATGTTGATTGTTGGAACATTTTCTGAAAATATTCCACTAACTCCACAACAAGTTTTATGAAACACTGATGGTACATCTTGAGCTCCTTAAAACATCAGGAAAAGGTCCATGATTCCAGATTTACCTAATCTGGGTCCAATGCCTGTTCCAACTCCACCACCTAATCCAGGTGTTATTCCATTTCCAATTCCAATTCCTGATCCAGGGACGATTCCCACTCCTCCTCCTGGGAGTCTTCCACCAACAACTCCCAAAGTGCCTCCTTGACCGAGTGACCCTCCTTCGGCCCCAGCTCCACCTGTTTGACATTAAATTTCAATAAAGAGTAACAGTTGCGAGGTGCTGACGCCTGAAACCAGTTGTTTTTGTAGCCATATTTTGCACCTTACCATATTTTGCTGCAATTTTTGCTGGATTCTTCTTTGATTTACCCGCTCCTGTGGTTGGAAGAACATGTGTCCATGTTTTGGAATTTGTTTATGTACAGTTATCCCTTAAGTCATATAATCCTACAGTTCTCCTACTCCTAATTTTGCTGTACTTATGATTTGTGATTACCTGATTTTGGAGATATGAGAGGGTAGCCTCGAAAAACACCAGGCAGTGGCTGTCCACGGCCATCTAAGGTGACATATACATATATATACATAAACTATATACTGTATACCTCAAATTGACTTGAATTAATTTTATTCTTTAAAAAAATAATAATCTAAAATTTCTTGTGAAACTGTTTGTATCATTAAGACTTACTGCCGGCTCCTCCTGGTCCAACACCACCCTGGCCGAGTACTCCTACGAGGAAAAAGCCAAATATTTAGTATTTTTAGGGAACGATGCAACCAAAATGTGATGTTCCATCATTCATTAGCGCAGAGCCTGTTAACACACCAGTCTGAGGCCCAAGTCCTGATCCTGTGGCTACTCCAGGAAGAACACCACGGCCCCCAAAACCTTGCCAGGGAAAAAAAAAAATCACACCCACACACATCTGTTGCTTCGTCTGTTCTAAACACAGCAAACTCTTCACAATGATTTATAACTGTTTTGTTTTGATCACATATTTATGTATTTATTGTGTGTCCACATGCCTTGGCCTGGTACAAATCCACCTTGATATAGTCCAGGCATCCCAACTCCTGTGTGACAGCATATGCAAATTTATAACCCAAACATTTGTAACAACCAAAAATTCAGTATTCCTGAGTGATCATAAAATATGAACAGAACAGATGTTGTAAATCCTTGAGCAGCAAAGAACATAGTAATTCACCTGGGACTTGCTTTGATGCTTTACCACCAACCTTTCCTCCACCAGTAGCACCAGTTTGTGGCAGTGTTGGGGCTGAAATCAAGATGAAGAAGGAACAATTTGATTTTAACTCATAACTGAAAATACAAAAAGGAATTTTTTTCAAGGTGTACATCTTAGAGTTGTTTTTTTATCATGATGTAACTGAGTCCAGCCTTAATAGCTGAGATTCCGTCTGTTTTTCTAAAAAAAAAAAACCCCCAAAAAACAACAACATATAAATAATAATGTTCTCACGTTAATGTCTGTGCCAGCAGGCATGAAGTGAATGTGAATTTGTGATTTCAATATAAAACTTGTTCTCTATTGTGTTACACTATACTGTTGAACACAGTATAGTTTAATGTAAATCATGTCATTTACCTCCTCCTGGCACAGCAGCCCCACCAGGAACAACTCCTGCAGCACCGGGCCCAGCTCCAGCTCCACCAGGAACAACTCCTGCACCACCAGGTCCAAATCCTGCTCCACCCGGACCAAGTCCTGCACCACCAGGTCCAAATCCTGCACCACCAGGTACAAATCCTGCACCACCAGGTCCAAATCCGGTTCCACCAGGTCCAAATCCGGCTCCACCAGGACCAACCCCCGCACCACCAGGACCAACCCCCGCAACACCTTGCCCAACTCCTGCTCCACCAGGAACAACTCCTGCACCACCAGGTCCAAATCCTACTCCACCAGGACCAACTCCTGCACCACCAAGTCCAAATCCTGCACCACCAGGACCAACTCCTGCACTACCAGGTCCAAATCCGGCTCCACCAGGACCAATACCTGCACCCGCAGGGCCCACCCCTACACCGCCAGGCCCAAACCCAGTTCCACCAGGACCAATACCTGCACCCCCAGGGCCCACCCCTACACCGCCAGGCCCAAACCCAGTTCCACCAGGACCAATACCCGCACCAGGCCCAATCCCTGCTCCACTAGGCCCAAATCCAGTAGCACCAGACCCAATTCCTGTTCCACCAGGTCCAAATCCTGTTCCGATAGGCCCGACTCCTGCACCACCTGGCCCAACCCCTGTGACACCAGGCCTAAAGCTGCTTCCTCCAAGGGACGTTCCAATTCCACCTAAGATGAAAAATACCAGTTTCAAGCATATATCAGGAATTAAAACTGTCATGTTCATCAGTTGACAGTAAATACCTGTTTTGGGGGGCTTGGGGGCCGTACCACCTGGTCCATATCCTCCATAGCCACCTGGGTCATCACAGAGATTTGTTGGGTTAAGAGTCTTGTTTAAAGGAGCACCTCTGAGGCAGCTTGCTGACGTTTTATGGACATTGTTTTAGTAAACAATGACATGTTGTGATAAACTCTATCCATCCATCCATCCATCCATCCATCCATCCATCCATCCATCCATCCATCCATCCATCCATCCATCCATCCATCCATCCATCCATCCATCCATCATCTGTCTTCAATAACTGCTTATTCTTTGCAGGGTTCCAAGAGTCTTGCATGTTGACCTACTTTATTAATGCTGTAATGCCCTCATGCACTTTTTGTTCTTCAGAAATAGAAATACACTGACAATATATGTTGAAGAAACAAATGAAAATGATGTTAATGGTAGAGAAAATGACTGACCTCCGGGTAGGTAACCTGTTCCAGTTCCAAGCCCTCCAGTACCCTGACCCTGACCTCTGCCAGGTCCAAGGCCTCCTGCTCCAAGTGGTCCTCCACCCATACCCCCTGCCCCAAAGCCTAACAAGCAGATAAAAGAAAACAATACTTAGAACTTGCTATATTTTCTCTCATGTCTACATCATGCATTAATGAATCCAGTGTGTTCCTCTGTGACTCCACCTTTTTGTAATTTTATACATGTACAATGGTTGAGGAGAGCAGAACCTCACACGGATTAACTTATGCCCTGGAATGGCTCAGAACGTTTGAAGTGTGGATGTTTGACTTTAAATCTAAATCTCAGACAGCATTTGGCTGAGGAGGGGTCAATAATAATAACAAGGCAGCAGAGAGGCTAGTCAAGCTTGTGTGACAATATAGCTGAGAACAACCACAAATACCAACGGCTTGATGGTGGTTACTCCTTTAAAAATAAACTGCTGCCACATCAAACTATAATTTTCATAAAGTATTTTAAACTATAGCTGATTTTTTTGATTGAATAAATCAGTTTTCTTCTATTTTTATATATGTTGTCTTAATTCCAAAAAGTCACTGTTTTTGTGTGCCTGTTTGCTAAGTTTGGGCTTTGGCGTTTTTTTGTATTTCTTTTTGTTGTTGCAGCACAGTATTTGTAAATGTTTGTCTCCAATGAAGAGTTTAGGTGATTGAGGATATCTGTATTTTTATTCCTCAGGGTGTGGCAGGATAAAAAAACTTTCTGGTCATTGTTGTTAAGAAGGCCAGACATGTAGAAACATGGAAAGTGTGACATGTGAGTGTGTTTCCTGTGCTTACACAAACCAATTTTTGCCAACCAGCATGATGCCTGGATTTAAAAGGTTCCAAAAATTAAAAATAACCAAGGCACTACCTCTAAAGAATTGTTTGGATATTATCAGCAACATTCCATATCCTTCACACGGTTAAGGGACAAAAAACAGAGAGGCCTGACATTCCAAAGCAAATCAGTCTTTCTGACTGGCGTGATGACTTCCGTCCTTTATCAGGCAGCTGCCATGCCTAATGCATTAGTCGTTATCACTGTGTATGTGTGTGTGTGTGTGTTGCGTGTATGTGTGTGGGAGAGAAAGTGGTTTGTCCAACAGGGCAGTTGGACCACAGGCTGTAACCTTATGAGGAAATTAAATAATGGTATATGAACTGAATGATTGCGAGTCTATCACAATAACAACATTAACAGTACAGCACTAACCACCGCTACAACATGTGGAGCAGGGAACTTCCACTTATTGTGAAAGCTGGATGTTGCAAATAAACATAGACCATCAGTGGGTAGTGATCTGACCTAGATTTTAGCATTTTAAAGCCAAGTGTATCGAATGTGAAACACTTGTATTGTATTTGATACACTTGGCTTGCATTTTGCATGTAAAAAAATTCAGGATTTAGCTAAATGTATACAAATTAAAGTTCATATATACAAATTTATGACAACTTTTTTGGACAAATTTGTCAGTAGATTCCATTAAGACCTTCTTTCCAAAAATGATCTTTTTCATTTCATGGAGTTTATCCCAGCAGAATCAAAGTACTGTACACACTTTACAAGTCGCCAGGTCGACCAATGGTAGGCACCTAGAGGGAACCTACTAAGTCATGTAGAGAATGTACAAAAACCACAAAGCATATTGAGGCCAGGACTTTCTTGATGTGAGGTGATTGCTCCAGTCTTTGCACAACCATGCTGCCCCAAGTTTGGACCTGATATCATCATTTATGTGATGTGGCAAATACATGTGCACAGTGAGTAATTGCGTGTCTAATCTGAGTAATGCATTATTTTGTGTTCTATCTTTCCCAGCAGATAGTGGCCACAAGAAAGACAGAACCTTACTTCCCAGTCCTTAGTCTGACATAAATTTATTGTTTGTATGATTTTTTTTCCAAAAAAAAAAAGAAAAAGATTCTTTGCCTGTGCCTTGGCCACCACCAGGGCCAACTCCTCCAGGTCCAGTTCCATAGCCTCCAGGTCCCAGTCCACCTGGTCCAAAACTGCCTCCCGCAAAACTGGTTCCTCCCGCACCTCCTTGTCCAGTACCAAATCCTCCTGCAGGCAAGCATAATGCCAAAAAAAGATCATACTCTGCATAAGTAAAATGATAATTGATTGATTATGGTCTGACTGATACAGCACATAAGGGGAGCTGCATTTTTATTAATTTCCATCCATGGATTTAATATTTTTTTACATTTACTGTATATGAGAAGCCCTCATGTGTCCTCAGGGCTAAACCTCTATTTAAGTTCACCTTACATGAAGGTACTTACCTGTTTTTGGAGGTTTTCGGCCTGTAAAAAGAGGGCAATTGGTTAAACCAAGAGAACCACAATGGATGCTTGAACAAGTAGACAACGAAGCCATGTTTGTTTTACCTGCCCCAAAACCTCCAGGCAGAACTGCTAATGTACCACTGCCACCCGGCCCAACTCCCCCCGGACCAACTCCTCCTGGTCCAACACCTCCTGGTCCAACTCCTCCTGGTCCAAAGCCTCCCGGAACAAAACCCCCAGGGCCAACTCCTCCTGGTCCTGCTCCACCCGGACCGACTCCTGCTGGCCCAATTCCTCCTGGTCTGACACCTCCCGGGACAACTCCTCCAATTCCAGCTCCTCCTGGTCCTTGACTGCCGTAGCCTCCTAAAGAGAACAATTGGGGAATTTTAAGTTGGACAAAAGCAAAAACACACAAGTCAGATTTATGAAAAGTGAAAAGAACATCAGATTACTTTATTGAGGTTAAAATCAACATGAGGGGTGTTGTCTGTGAGACAGTAAAATCTGTTGACTGATATGCAGCGAGTTGTGTCATTTAAAGAGTTAAAAATACCAATACTGCATCTGACATTGAATGTGTGTGTGTTGCCTGAAGTGATGTGAATCATTACAATCTTAAGAAAACACAACAGTCCTGTCATTAAATTGACAGCCAATACTTTTCAGTCGTAATCTGAAAACAGTACAGTAATAGCCTCCACCTCTACCTGCTCCAGGACCAAAGCCACCAATGCCAGCACCGGTTCCTCCTACTCCTGGTCCTGCTCCTCCAGCAGGTTGAAACCCAGTTCCAACTCCTCCAGGGCCGAATCCTGTTCCAGTCCCAGCTCCTCCAAAGCTAGTTCCAGGGCTGACACCAGCACCGATGCCGGCTCCAGCTCCTCCTGCTGCTCCACCAGCAGGGATGTATACACCTGGAACAGAAGTTTTGGTTTTGTCAATTTGTATGTTTGGTTGGTTCCTTACAGATTACAAACAAATAATGGAAATGTGTCAGTGAAGCAGGAAAGAGGAGTAAGGCATAGACACAGAGTCTGCTCAGTCTCCTTTTAGATTTGGAATAGTTTTAAATTATAGTTAGTTTTTCTGTTAAAAAAAAAATTTGCTTTTATTTAATAGATATTCATAAAAGTTGGACTGCGAAAGGTGTTTTATTGTTTTGGTCAGATCAGAAATAATTTGAGGAGTTCATGAGTCAATGTATGAGTCAGGGATAATGATGACAATAATGATACTCCTCTTTGCCAACACTCAACTGATTAAATCCATTAGTCGGGATTTGACAAAGAGGAACAGACACCCACAAGCATAGAGAATGTGTATGTCTGTGGTCATTGCTTCAATGCATATGTGTGTGTGTGTGTGTGTGTGTGTGTGTGTGTGTGTGTGTGTGTGTGTGTGTGTGTGTGTGTGTGTGTGTGTGTGTATTGATTATCCTCCCTGTACTGTGTCCGAATCTCTCTGTAGCTGATATTAAACACTCATTCATTCAAAAGGCATGCATCTGGTCATAACTCCGACCCTTTTCTGCACCTACATTCAGTTTCACAAATCACATTATCCAAAAATAGAAACAGAGAGTGAACAACTATAAAAGGGAAGGGTTTTTAGAATCCCACAGTCCAGATGTGAAAAGAAGTCTGCAGGGATTCCTGAAGAATGCAAGTTTCTGATCTCACAGAATTGCCATGTATAACACATTAACAACATGCAGTAAATAACTAACGTTTTCAGTCATTCAGTTCTACCTGCTAGATTCTGCAGGACAGAAACAAACCTCATCCAAAAAGAAATAGTCGTCTTTGGGTAGAATCTTCATAGAAACGGAACAATCTGGTGTGCCTATACTCAAAAATTTAAGGTCTAAATTATAGGACATTTTTTCAATTAGACACAGGTTTTCTACAGTGACATTAATACCTCATTGCTGAATTAGCAGAATTTGTCTCACTACCTCTACCAAGGAGGTTATGTTTCCTCCTCAGCCTGATAATAGATCGGTTGGATTGTTCAAAGGATTGTGCAGAAACTACAAGGCGGGTTTCCATGAAACTTTGTGGAAGGTTGAGGCATGATCCGTGACAGCTCCACAGACATGTGAATGATGGCTCAGGCTTGGCAGAGGGATACGCTCCATTACTGTTATTATTACTCTGTCCATGATATCATACTTTAATTCTGGTGGTGTAGATCTTGGGATGGCACTTCATAGAATAGATTTATAGGTTTATACATTACTGCAGACAGTAACGTCCCCCAAGACGTGATTTTTGGCATCCTAGTTATCGTCCACCAGGTCAAAATCTATCCTCGGTATTTATTGGATGGATTGATTGACATGTTGGTGAAGACATTCAAGGGTTTTCATCAGATGAGAGGAAATGTTTTGCAAGTCAAATTGCCATAAAATATGACACAGATATTCATGGTTTAAGTGATCTCTAGTGATTCCTTGTTCCTCTATCTATCTGCACCTTATGGTCGATATTAACCTTTACCCAGTTCTGGATTAATTTTCTTTGCCATCAGCTTCACCGTCTTGCAGAGGTATTACCATGGATCCACACCTTTAGTATGCCTGCTATACAGACTCCTATCTATAATATCACATTTTTTGCCTCTAAAAATGTTTACTTGAGTTGCAGAAAGTCTCAGGTCTCCTTTGATGAAACCACAACACTGGTTTAAAATGGAGGGATGAGGTAAACAGTAAGAAATTAAAGCTTTTAATAACTTGCAGCATCTTATTAAAAGCTTTTTTCATTGAGACTTCATTCCTAAAGACAAAGGAGATTTTAAAAATACACCTGGGCTTTGTGGACACACAGAGATCAAGCAGTGCGATGATACTGAGCATTGTGTCAGCGTTGCTGTTCCTAATTATCATGTTTACATTCTGAAGTGCTTCTATCCAGACAAACATCTGGAAACTGAATAATACGTAACTATCTGTGCATCTTTAAGAAAAACGTGTGCGTGGAAAGTGAAGTCCTTTGAATCATCCAACTAAGACAAGTTCTGTTTATTACTGGAGAGAAACAGACTTCTCTTTGAAAGGAGCTGGCAGCAGACATGAAAACGGTTTTGATCAGGACAGATAAAAAGTGTCCAAGGCAAACTCAGTCCAGCTTCCCCCACAATCAGATCCTTAATCCGACAGCAGTTAGAGCCTCACTTTAGAGATTACATGTAAATTAGCAAATTCTTCTCTTTAACTGACAACCTCTGCATGGTGGAATGCAGGTTTGAAACTGTACGACTGCAGGAATGAGGATGACGTCAGTGATGATAACACAGACACTTTTCTTCATTGAAAGCACACAATTAATCAAGTTTGTGGGAGGTTTTTGTAAATCTTTTGCTGCATGCATTTCAGGGAAAAAATTCTGCAATTAGTATTTTTTTTAAAAATCATAACCAGCATTAGTAATTTGCAGCAGCCAGTTTCTGATCTAATCTTAGATAACCTCATTATTGTAATGGTCATCATGATTATTAAAGATAATCTAAAATATCTTCCATCACAAAACTCATGGAAACAGAACAGTTCCTACATCCCTCTCCTGTCAGCACCATTATAAAACTTTATGTGACTGCTGCTTGACAGGTGCTGCTGCACTGTGGCACACTCATGTAGTGAAGGGAACTCACCTCCTTGCAGTGAGGATCTCCATAGTGTCATAAGAAGAACCCCGTGTAGATATGTAGCCACCGTCCCTCTCACCATCTTGCTCCCAAATGTCCCTCTACTCTCCCAAGCTCCAGGTTTTATCCTCAGGAAGGGCTTAACAAGGCCTTAAGAAAGACGGAAGGAAAATGAGTGAAAGCAGAAAAACAGGGGAAGGACAGGATGGAAGACAGGACACCGTGTATTTGTCTGAATGGCACACAGAGAAAGATAGACAGGGGGGGAATATAACACATTGGATCATCTCATTAAACCAAATGGGTTGTTCTAACCTCACAGTGACTATTGGGCTGCATTTATTTATTTCTCTTCTGCCAAAAAGAGGGAGTATGATGGAGGGTGGGAGGAAAGATGAGAGAAAGAGAGAGAGAGAGAGAGAGAGAGAGAGAGAGAGAGAGAGAGAGAGAGAGAGAGAGAGAGAGATGAGAGAGCGATAGAGAGAGAGAGAGAGAGATAGAAGAGAGAGAGCGCGAGAGAGAGAGATAGCTGCTAGAGATAGAGAGACTCTAGATAGAGAGATTATCTCTCGCTCTCTCTCTCCCCAGCTTCTGTGAATTGTAAAAAGTCAGGGTATTTGTATTTCACTTTCTCCACGTCGTTGAAAAAGGAACCGAGCCAAAAATTCCTTATAAATTTCAAAACCGTGTCAAGTGTAAGAATCATTTATTGAACATGGAGAACAAAGTTCATACCATTAACCTCTGGTATTCATTATGAGATAAAATTTCATCAAATGGAAGCATTGATTACGTACTCTGACGTGGGAAAAAAGATTACAACATTATATTACATTACCTGCTTTATTTTGTACTAATCTTCCAGCCTTTCTGTGGGGAACTACTTAATTAAAATGATTCATATGTCAGAAGCCAACTTTGTGGTTTTACCTGGTGCTAAAAAATGATCTCATAATAGTGTAAATATTGTGAGTCTGACATGCATCATGCATCTCATAAATAAAGATGACTGATCGAGACATAAACATTTTAGTTGTGTGCTGTTGTCTGAAACGTGTGTGTGCACCAAGGGAGGTGGAGGAAGTTTGCCAAACTTTTACACACACTGAGCTTGTTGCCAAAAAAAACATGAAGTTTTGTCAGTAGAAATAAAACCTGAAATGTAAATGTGTGCTTTATCAACAGGTTGAATGACAGAACACCTGAAACAAGTGAATCCCTGTTACCTCAACTTCACATTATAGTGTCTGAATTTATTTAGCTGAAGAAAGGATTGGACAGAAAAGTACCAGAAGATAAATAAGAAGCAGATGAAGACTAGGCATCAACATGAGAAGCACCCTCCTCTCAGCATTGTGCTGTCAGGCTCTCAATAGTCACACACACAGCCTTCATAATAAAGAATCATATCATCCTAAAAGATGCAGTCAGTGGTGTCACCGTCCCCCTGAACAAGATGACTTTTATCCACAAACTCTTGTTTTATTACAACTGTGAGAGAGACTCACCAGCTAGCATACCTGGAAACAATCAGTGTTTTTATTTTGACCAGTGGTATTTCTGGGGTTTTTCTCCATGTTTGGGCTGGCTGGTCTTGTCCCAGCTCCTGAGGGTCGACGTTCGAATCTGGCAAGATTGTGAAACATTTTCTTTGTCTGGGGGTAATGGGCCAGGAAACAGATGAAGTAAGTGGGCTACAGTAATGACACCTAAACACAGAGGTTGGGAGAAACACTTCACTTTTGCTGCAGAGTACATTACTTATTCTTTGGCAGAAGAATGTAGTTCCACAGTTGATAAGTGGATGTATGACTAATGTGCTAACTTTTGTAAGAAAATACAAATATCGATTCTTCATTTGTTCACCTACCTGCATCACCTGCATGACTTTTGAGGCTTACAAGCACCGGCACAAGACAAACCTGCAGCCAACGAAAGTGATGTCATCCTGAAGCCTATTTGCAATGCAGGTTTCAGTCTTGCATGAAATGATGAATGGTTTATATGAGGACTGACACAATGAGCAGCAGGGACAGAGTGATTTACAGCAGGGTGGAATGTATCGAATGTTTCTGTGATGCAATCATGTCCAAACTTTCAGCTCCAGAATTGTACTGCATGTTTTTATCTGTGTACGATTGTGCGCTCACGTGCGTATGTGTGTGTGTGTGTGTGTGTGTGTGTGTGTGTGTGTGTGTGTGTGTGTGTGTGTGTGTGTGTGTTAGACACAGAAAGGGGCAGTCCTACCTGAGCACCCATAATTGGTCTCAAAGCGTGGGTTTAGAGCTCAGTTTTCCGACTGGGTATGCTTTGTGTTCGGTCTTGATGGAGCTACATAGTTATGCAGTGAAATAATACTTTGCTTAAAGCGATATATATTCTCCAGTCTTGGTGTCATTAATACAGATGTGAAGTGGAGCGCAAACAAACCAGGTGAATTGTTAGACACAAGGGGGATGTAATTCTGGATGATTTGGATTTATGATTGTCCCAAATTTATACTCATGCTATTAGCCTTAGAAAGGCTAAATGTCATCGTTGATATATTATTTCCATAAATATGACATGAATCCCCTCCAGGGAGCTTGTGTAGATTGTCTTTTTTCTCCCTTGTGCCATTTCAGTCTGGCCCTCAGCTGTCGCAGTAGTTAAAGGAAGAAAACGATTTCAGATCATTTCCGAAGTCTGTAAAATTAAAGTTACAATGGAAGTAGTCAGAGTTGCAGAATTAGTTTGTACAAGCAGAAAATTAGATGTGCTTATTTATTCTGAGTGCAATTTTCCTCTACAATTATACCTGTAATGGAGACATAATTACACACCTGCACATGAAAACACGGGAAAATATTAAGAAACATTTGCTTGCTTTCCTTATGTTAACATGGATTATTTGCAAGTTCAGAAGCATGTGTCTCTTAAAATACTGACATGTAGACGTGAAAACTTGTTTTATGTCCTTTCTGTTGAAGAGAAGAAGACTATATAAAAATTGCACCTGACTATGGAGGAGCTAATGATTGCCCTTCCAGAGGTTTCTGTCTCTTCCATCTATGGAATAGATGCACATGTTTTTATTCATTTCTGTTGTACTGTACATATGAGAAGGGAATACATTATGTTGTCTTTATTCTGAAAAAACAAAACCAACAACAACCCAACAATGGAAACAGAAATGCTTCATTTTTTTTTTTAAAAAAAAGAATGCTTCATTCCTGGTAAAGTAAGATTCAAATACACTTTGACAATCCACACTACAAAAACACACTCACACAGTCTCTGCCATGCACCTGTTATCCGTTTCCCACTTCCATCCACACAAACTGTGGTGCCCTCGGTCTTCACGTTTGCCAGCCCAGAGAGGCAGATCCGTGTTACAAATAAAGTAACTGACTGAGCGGTGCCTGTTTTGAGTTTATCTAATGTCTACCTCGCGTTTACCTAATGTCTGCTGCCTATATATGGGTGTGTGTGTGTGTGTGTGTGTGTGTGTGTATGTGTAACGGAGGACTCCTCACCCACCCAGACTTGTAATTTACCCCTCTTGGTGAGGGCAGCAGAGAAAGAAAATGATCCAGAGGAAAAAGGAGGTAAAAGTGGAAGAGGAGAGAGAGCAAGATGGAAAAAGCATGACCCAGACAGAGAGAGCTGGTGGATATCATGCTAGAAGTTTGGAAAGGAACACCTTATGAATTACATTTGCAATTTCAGAGGCTGTAAGCCAACCTGCACACACAAATATTAAAAACAAGTTTCCGTGAAAATCATTCATCTCCAGCTGTAGCTGATGCATCTAGCAGGGGAATCATTCCTCTCCTTGTAAATCTAACATCTACAACTTGATCTGGAGCTCCCTAAAAATCAAATCACCTCCCTCATATTTCAAGGATCTCCTATGTAAAATTTCACTGTTAGTGATAATCTCCTCAGTAACTAAACAAACAGACAAAACATCCTTGTCGGTGTAGAAATACCAGCTTGTGGTCCTGACAAGGACTGCAGACTGACAAAGATGTCATATCCAATGGCTGCATCGAGGAGCAGAAGAGGAATAACACATGGTCTCAACTTGGTTGAGACCATTGAAAATACATTGAAGACAACAAGCATCTCCTAAAGTGGCCTAATCAAGTCACTGAGGTAGAATGTCACAATGATAGCATGGGAACAATTGCAAATCTCCAGAGGTGGTTTCTCTTCATGTATTAAAAGAGGAAGGCAGACGGAAGGGGAATTCATCCATCCCTTAGTGCTTGTTTCTGGACTGTAAGACAATGCAGAAAACCCTCGCTGACATGGGAAGAGCTCATCTTACACACAGAAAGACCTCAGGTTTAGATTCAAACCCACAACCTCCTGCGCCACAGCAAAAACACAGATAAAGGCTTGTAACTGTGCACATCGTGTATCTCAAAATGACATTGTGGACATCAGATAAGTTATGCAATATGTCATCCATCACCAGGAGGCCCCATCGTGGAGCAGGGTGTGTGTGTGTGTGTATGTCTGTGTGTGTGTGTGTGTGTGTGTGTGTGTGTGTGTGTGTGTGTGTGTGTGTGTGTGTGTGTGTGTGTGTGTGTGTGTGTGTGTGTGTGTGTGTGTGTGTGTGTTTCACCTTCTTTAAGCAGGCTGATGTAAGTAGAACTATGAAGTCAATACTTTCCTTCATGTCACTCTTTCTCTGACACGGAAAATATACACAAACAAAAACCTCATTTATTCATCGAATGCAAACATATACAAAGAGGCAATTATTTACTTAAAATTAGCTAATTGGACATCCATGTTGAGACATATGGATAAAATGAATATACAGTAGATCATACAGTCTTGTGTGTGTAGAACTTCATCAGGTGTTTTCATTGAGGTCCAGTCCTCTGACATTAAGAAAATTCATTCCTCAAACAATACAAATCACATCAAATGAAGATCCTCTCTTTTAAAAACCAGTCTAAAACAAAAAATGCCTTCCTGCAAAAGAGTTCTGCATCATTTTTGTCTTGTGGTCTAAAGTTGATGTTTTAATGACAGATAATATCTAAACCATTTCGGACTTGTTAGAAGTGGGAATTTATTGTAGGTTTAAGAAAACTTGTTTTATGTGAAGTGGTCATCATGAGGTGAGTGAAGTCATTTCTGATTTCAGGAGAATATCAGCGATAAAGAGTAATTTTCTGATATCGATTTATCACCATTTAAGTTCAAGATTTATCTTCAAGGCCAGTTTACAACATGTGATGCAGCAATTGTCAATTGCCATCTGAAAGTAAGCCTTTCAAAGACAGTCGCTCCTCCACAAGTAACAGTAAAGATGGTTGAACAATTCATCCTACAAATTAAGATGCAAATTAATAACGATGCAGTGAATCAGAGAAAAAAAAATGCTTATTGTTTCTATAGATTGGAAGATAAATAAACACATACACTTAGACGATTTTGTTGTGAGTTTTGGTGAAGTGCAGACTTTCTGTCTGTGTCAGAGGAGAGCAACAGAGTCACCAGTGGATCCAGGAACATCTGCTCAAAGGCTGACATCCAGAAACATCCTGAACACGCAAAATAACAAGACAATAATTACTATCTTGTACAATACACCTTATAATCATGCCTTCAGTAAATTCACAATTCCATCTTGAAAATGTTGTTGGTAATGTTGATGCAGCTGAATAACTGAAGAAAATGTAATGCCACATGTTGGCATCAGAAACCTCATCATTCAAGCTGAGGTCATCTTGCTTCTCATCAGGAGAGCATCACCCAACCACCGACCCCAGTGATGAGTCCAGCTCCGTCATCGCCATAACATCGGGCTTGTTGCAGCCAGATGAAGGCAGTTTGGATGAGGAAATCATCTCATTCACCTCCTGACATCATGAGATGTTTTCATTACACAGCAGGCTGTTTGCTGCTCTCCCCTAATCAGATAGACTTAACACTTTTGAATCTGAATGCAGAAATCTCTGTGAAACCCACAAGGATGCATTTGATATGCATCTATTATCTTACACCGTTGTGCACCGTTGCTTTGGGATTAGTCGTGATTAGCTTGGTGACGTGATGATGGTAAGGATTGCAATCTTATAATTTTTTTTTAGATCTGTAATGACACAGTGAGCATTGTGTTATCATGCACAAAAGGAATGCGTTATAAATAAGTTGACATTAGTTTCTCCCATGGCTCTCTGCATTCAGTCAGGTGTTAAAAATGACAATCGATCTGTTTTCTCAGCACTTGAAAACATAGCTCTTGGTCCATCTCCAAGTGAAATGCAGTGAATTTCATGAGCAGTGTGAACATAAATGCACCAGCAACAGGAAATTGCTATCAAATGCACTGTTTTATAACCATGGGGAGGCAGAGTCTGACATCTGATAGTCAGTTATTTCTCTTTATGGAGAGCAAAGAGAAATGATTAATGATGCTCATATTCATCATGTTTTTACAAGATATGAACAGAGATGAAGGTAAGTTATCATGACTGGTCAACTGTTGCAATCACTGTTAGGGACAATGAGAAAATAAACGACACACAGGGTTACACTTTGGGGAGCAGAGAAAACAAAGTGAGGGAAAGAAATTATCTCAGGTCCCTGCAGGAATTGACCGATATTGTTTCATTAGCAGAGAGACACGTATGGATGCCGGCCAGCCTGATGGAGAATCAGCTCTGAACTCTCACCGCCTGCAGCTTGAAGGATGATTGCTGCTTGACTGTCAACAGTAAGATGACAGAACACAGACACACACATACGCACGCACACACACACACACACGCACACACACACCTGGCTAGGCTACAGGTAAGAATGGCAAAATCTAAGAACATATTATAACAGTTTTAACTTCATTTCAAATTGAGAAAGCGAAGTGAGGATTACATATTTGTACGTTTTTCTAAATATTTGGATGCATACGAAAAAGAATTGAAGGAAAAAGAGAGGTTTTAACAGGAATTTATTGAACAATGGATTAAACATGCATCCAAATGGTAACTGTTTATCTTGGCATAAAGCAGATGGACAGACTCTGAAAGACGACCAACCTACGGACAACAGAGAGATTTCCAGGACCGCAGTTGAGACTTGATGAGGGTTGAATGGATCTGGAGCACAACAGACAAATGGTCGGGAACATACGGATCAAAAAAAGAAGGAGATGACAAATGCTGGATGACAAGCCAGGAATGAGAAAGTGCAGGTAACAGGTGGAGCAAATGAGGACGGTGACTGCAGATCAGATGGTGACATCATCCCTGCAAAACATTGTCCAACAAATACATCAGAATATGACGTCCTCTATTCTTTGGTGAACTCTTAGCATTGAATATTGGCTTCAATATATATGCGATGGAGAAAATGAGCAATCTTTGAAATCACTTTGGAAACATGTTTTCATGGAACACTCAAAGAAAAACATATAGAATCATTCAAAAATTAAGCTCCTGTCAGCTATGGCTAATTATACATGAGGGTGAGATTTAGTGAAGCTTGAATGTATAGTTTGTTACTGACAGCAATGTGTTTATATGTTATAAAGTTCAAACCAACAAAAGCCACAAACATGTGTTTCACTGATCCTGAGGTGTACACTGAGGTGTATGGGTTGGCTAGATGTCCAACGTTTAGGATTTAACAAGAAAATCACATTTTGGTTGAAACACCAAAAATTATATCTCAAAAAAAAAAGAAAAAATTCAACATATAAAAACGCGCAAATATTTTCCATGTAAAACATTGTGAAGCTAGTAAGTTTAGTTCTTTTTTTTGTGAGATATATTACAGGATAAAAAGAAATGTAGTCAGAAGAATAAATATTCTGGTGATTTTGGGAAATGTCATTTCCTCAAGATCTCACTGTGGGAGAGTAAAAAGTTAAAATGGAAGCACTAGATGAAAAAATTGCATGTAATTCATTAGAACATTTTTTTGCGAGAATACAAGCAAACAAATATTATTGTTGTTTTTTCAGTGTTCTATTTATGGATGAGGTTCCAGTGGTTAATACGACGTTTCCATTGTTTGTTGTGGAACTTGTGACTTGTGACCGTGGACATTGTCTCAGGACAGGCTCCCATTTATCCCTGTGTGAGGCTTCAACCTCCAGTAATACTGAAGTACCACCATTTCCTTGGTAACCAAATGCCGCTGTCTATAGGCCTGCATTACACTGCACTACCCACGGGCCCCTCTGGGAACTCGTACACGAACCGAGTGGCCCCCTAGTGTCAGTTTCTTATCGCCATGATTAATGTTATCTAAGTGCCACCAATGCCACAGGTGGCACGGTTTGTGTGTCTGTTACATGTTACCCGGTAACACAGTCTCCCACCGTATCACAAGAGCGAACACATTACTCACATACTCCACATGCATCATTCATGAACAACGACCCGCCAGGATCAAGACATTTTTGTTGGCACTGAAACCTGTTTCGATTTGTGTTCTGTTGTCCCAACTACTGTGGGAAAGATGCAAGAAGACATTAGCTTTGATAGCAATGCTTTAAAGAAAGTCCGACGTTACTGAAGGAAGAAAGTCTACATAATAGTTGAACGTTCACAGGGACCTGGACAGTTCCAGGCTGGACTGTAGATCTTCAGTCATGTCTGCCATCTTGTATGTTTGGATGCTGATTCTGGATTGCGATTGTTTTTTTATTTTCAAATTTTGCTAAAGTTGTCTCAAAAATATAGATAAAAACTTAAAAATACAACATGGACATAATCACTTGGAGTGATTTAATTCTGAGAGATAAAAATGAATATCAGGTCACTGAAAACGAAGTTTGAATGCGCTATTTAATATTTATTTATTATGGCAAATCCTGCTTCAAACTACTGATGGTAAACTCATCATTTCAAATAGTAGGAATAGACTCTTCTTTGTTTCAAGAATATTTATAAAAAGCTGTGATTGAAGAGAAAACTATTTTCTGATTGGTCAGTTTAGTCACAATGGGAGTGATGGAAGTTTACACTCTGAGTGGCGTCTGATCACGTATGAACAGGACGGTATGCAAACTGTTGAAGTCATGGAGGGTGTCTGACCTGACTGATGATAGCTGGGGAATCATCATCATCATTATCATCATCATCATCATCATCATCATCATCATCATCATCATCATCATCATCATCATCATCATCATCATCATCATCATCATCATCATCATCATCATCATCATCATCATCATCATTCTCCTTTCATATTATGGGAACATTGTGAAGGAGCCACGTTTACATCATGAGCTGGATCAGCTCCTGTAGTGCAGCCTGAACGGCTGCCAGCACACACTGTATTGCTGTGTTGTGTGAACTTCTATAGAAGCAGGAAAAAAAAAATGAAAACAGCATCAGACCATTTCACTCGTCATTGCTGAAGTATTTCTACACATTCAGCAAGATATATGCAGTCAGCTGATGTCAGAATAGTACTCTTTGAGATGTTGGTCTCTACCCTGCTCTATTTTCTCTTCATCTGCCGACAATGTGAAAGGAAGTGAAAAGGAGAGAAATTAATCATCCAATTGTAGTGAAGAAACAAACAGTGAGCTCGATGTAAACAAAGATCAAAGATTGAATCTTGACTCTTGACAGAAATAAATAAAACACTCAAGAAGGAGGAAGGAGGAAGGAGGTGGAAATTTTAAAATGGATCTGCTGCAAGGAAAAACAACTCTAAGTTTAATGTGGGAAAACTCTCACAGAAATATTTCTGTAAGAGTAATAAGGATTAATAAGAACTGTTGCTTAGCTACTTTTTTTTTTGCATATAATCTGATGAACACTGCAATCAGAAGTTGTCATTATTATTATGTTATATGCATCTTCTTATATGTAGACATTCTTCATTGATCCCATAAGCTGGGAATCTACAGCAGCAGGTTTAAGATACATATACACAGATACACACAAAAGAAATATAAATAAACATTGGAAATATAAGTACAACATGTACAATAAAGGTCCCTTAAAATATCTTATTTATCAATCATTTAAAAAAATGTTTCGCCAACCAACAAAGCAGTCATGTATTACTGAGGCAATAAAAAGTGGGTTAAACTCATACTTGCCAGACAAAAGCCAAAGCTTGTCAAATGACACAGTGCAGCAACTACAATTATCTCTTCCCAGTCTGATAGTCTGAGATTCTGACACAGAGCACTGAGCATAAAACCCTCTTGTCTTCCGTACATGCGTGGCTGTCAGATCTGTGTTATAAATGTGTATGTGTTAGTGCATGCTACAGCCATGGCTGTAAATTAGCTGATCTTTGAATCACATCCAAGATGCCACAACAGAATGTTTTCACTTTGCACCAACAGAAAGAAGGAAAACAATATAGAATTTGAAGAGCTAGCAGTGAGAGAGACATAAGACGTCTGGACTGAGCTGCCATTCAAGTATTTGGAAGGCAAAGTTATGATTTCTGCTTGTGGCGCATACCTGCAGTAGGTCCTCAGCTCCTGACCATACATAGAATCAGACGCAATCATGCAGCCATCATATAAATATTGGGTTGAGACATTTTGGCAGCTGAAACTGTGACCTAAATGCTGAAACTATGAGCACTGCTGATGGCTATTGGAGGTAAGAGAGAAAAGAAAGCTAATGAAGTTACTGTAATCTTTTTATAGTCTATCTGAGCAGTCTGGTCAGCTATGCCATTAATCATAGATGGTGACCCAATGCCCTCCCTGGATGGAAACACAGCTATGATGTGCAATACTACAAGTACACATGTAAACTTGGGTCTAGTGGGCAACAGTGGCCAAGGAGATGTTTTGCTATTATTGCATTTATCGTTTGGTTTCCCAGAAACACGAGTAGTTTTCTAATTTTCTTGGATGGATTGAATAATAAGCTCCAATGATCTGTTCAAAAGTTGGACATTTCAGCAGCAAACGTCATGGATGAGAAAAGTGAAATTTACAAACAGCAACAGTCACGGTTCAAACACAAAAGTCCAGTAAAAAAAGAAAAGAAAATGGAGCTTTGTCTCAAACGCAATCACAGTATCATAGTTTGAGTGTGAGGTTCATTTACACAATACATCTTATCTTACCTAATCACACTTAATCACACTTTATCAGAAATATGCAACTAAAATTAATGCAGTCTAATAAACAGTTCTTGCAGTAAATCCTTTGTGGATATGTTCCATTTGGTTGAGACTCTTTAAGGAGGGGTTGATTCAGTTTTCTGGTCCAGTTTGAGGATTTAGTTTGTGATGCTGTGGAGTTCTGTGCCATTTCTTATGCATTAGAAAGAAAGAAATTAACTTTCTTAATCCTCTGTGTCCACTCTAGTTGTTAGTTATCACACATGTATATACACAAGAACAGGCCCCTGACACAGACACAGACACAGACACACACACACACACACACACACACACACACACACACACACACACACACACACACACACACACACACACACAAGGGGGCGTGAAGTGTGCAGATAATGAGAGGTAGAGCAGTGGGTCGCTCCTCTAGAAGGAACGACCCACTGCTGAGGTGCCCTTGACTGAGACACCGTCTTGCTCAAGGGCACCTCAGCAGTGATCAGGAGGTGAACCGGCAGCTCTACACTGCCAGTTCACACTCCAAATTTTTTGGTCCACCTGGGAATTGAACCAGCTACCTTCCAGTGTCCACCCCAAGACTTAGTGGACTGAGCGCCCCATTGTTCTGTTGTCACTGCTGTGAATGGGTTGGATGAATAATTTCAGAAAAGCTATACAGTATTCTGAAGAGTTATGACAACATGAGCAAAATGTCAAAAAGTGATTCAAAAGCATTTCTTGGAACATCAATAGTTAGTGGAATCGCAAGTTGTTTTGGGGCTTCAAAAAATGATGGTTTTCCCGGAAAGTTTTACTTGAACTCATGGAGGAAATCCGATGAAGGAGCTCAGTTCAGTCCATCGGCATGTCTTTACTTTACGGTACAATATGCCAAAATACTTTACTGATTAGATGGGACTCATATAAACTCATGGTATCACTTACATAATGGAATAAGTGAAGATCTTACTTAATATCAAATATCAAACACCCAATCAAGCTCTAATGTGCTTCATGATCATCCTTTAACTTTTTCCCATGATTCTCGTTATTCTAATCATAGGAAATTACATTTACTATTTTCTGTTTAACGATGATTAAAATTGGTTTGAATTTGCATTCATTAAAGTCTAACTGTTTTATAGAAGAAAAAAAATCTCCCTATCTTCACAAGCTGGTTTGAGGTATACAAAAGCATCTGAATGCACATTGCCTCCATGACATCATCGGATATTTGGAGTTTCTGGCCAAAACATCTTTACAAAACATTGTCAGTCATTAGCAAAAGCCAAACTTCTGTTCAACCTGGATCGTAGATTGATATAAGACCGTAGTATGGAAACTTTCTACACAATTTCATACATCCCATCTGTTGACACTCAATTAAAACATTTAAATCTCTTAATAGCAATCATTGCTCATCAGATTTAACAGGCTGACTCCATTGTGCTCCACATTTGCTCCCTGAATGCTGGCAGGCGCTTCCAACAGACAACCAGTGGAGACTTGAAGTTTTCATCATGTGTTCAGAGATAGAACTCAATTATCGGGGATTGTCAGACTTGAGCCAAAACTATGACTTCATTCCACTGTGGGAAATGTCCGTGATGCTCTACCTACGTCCTTGTTTAATGCAATCATTTTTTCTCTGTTGCTGTAATGATAACGATTGACATGGATGAGCCGAGATTCACAGTGACTCTTAAAAGGGCACGCCTCTGAAAATAAGTAACATACTTATAACATTTGTCTTTTGGGAAGTCCTCAACCTGCGAACACAATTGGTTCAGAGAGGTTGTTTTTAAGCTGTATTGTTCATAAGTTGTTATTTATTTTATTTATTGATAAATTTTTAATCTATATTTGCCTTTTCAGATTCATTTAAATTCCATTAGTGCTCTAAATAAGAAAGAACTATGCTCTAAGACTTACCAGAAACAGTAACAGGACATAAAAACAACACAGAAAAGAATTGATCCTGAAAACTCCCTAATGAATCATCGTGCCATCCATAATAATAGACTAGGCCTATAAATAACATTGCATTAAGAGCAAAATAGAATTCATGTGTATCTGATGGGCTTTACACAGATTAAACCACTGGCACCACTCCAGAGCTCACCATCTATAATACTTACAGTAAGCTTGAATAGAATCGCAATCTAATATTACCACTGGTTTTATGCGCGACTTTCAGACATGCTAAAAAGCTCATAGTGTTTTGGTACAAGCAATGTGGATTCAGTGGCTCGTCGTAAGTAGAGGTAAAGATTGGCCAACATTTCTCAAAGGGTACTGAAAATTGTTTTGTTTTTTTGTTTTTTTTATTTATTCATGGAGGTTTCAACCATTCGTCAGCAAGAACAACTGTAAACCCACATGTGCTCATGATAGCTGCAGCTGCTGATGGAGACACGGCCTTTAAATGCGGTAGACTCAGAAGATGCCTCTTGGATGAGAAACATCTAAAGTGTTTCTTATGAAGTCCAGTTGACTTATTCAATACAGAGATCTAAGTCTGAGTGGTGCATTTAACACATGTCTACAAATGAATGATATTGTAATATCTTATGTGTTCGTCCATCCGTCCTTCCGTCCACCAAATATCTTCACAACTGTTGCAGTTAGAAAGATGAAAGAGAAAGCACATTACTCGGGCGGCGAAAGGGATGAAAATGAGATGATGACCTTGACCTTGAGAAAACTACGTCAAGGTCAAATTTGAACTTTTGTAAATTTTTTTGCACATATCTCAGGAACCGGATAAAATAAAAAGACAAAACAAAAAGTGTTATATTCAGGGAGGCAAGGGGATGAAAATTTGATCACAACCTTGACCTTGAAAAAGTAGGTCAAGGTCAAATTTTCACTTCTATACCTTTTTAATGCCCAGAACAATATTGCAGGTTGTCCTGAGTCTGTCTGCTACCGTATACCTCTATACGTTATACGATATACGTATAGCAGTGGTCAACTTACAAATATGAAGTGAAAGGCCAAATACTCGATAGTACAATATAGAATTCATTGCTGCGACCATAATGAAAGTAGGTGAATTCAGGGGTGTCGCAACATGTTGCAGTCTCTGATTGCCTTGTTTATTATGTATTTATTTAGTTTATTTTTGTCTTTCCGGATATGTTATTACAACAGACTTCACCTTCATCACATTTCCAACAGCAACAACATCTGAAAAAGAAAAAAAGGGCTGACGGGTAGAAATCATTGTAAAATTCCCATTCCCAGAATCAACAACATGTCTCTCATTACAATATGTTATCAACCAAATTCATACATTAGAGTTCACATTTAGATTATTTTGGTCCATTGTTAAATGTTGGTACAGACAGATGTGTAAATAATCACATATTGAGAACACACTGGTCATATCAACATCACATCATTATTATGCACTATACATACTCAGTCAGTACCCGTGTCCAATACTGCATCATTATCCACATTTGGTTCATGAAACCAAAAGGATGTGAGGAATTACGTTTTGAAAAATACGTACTGATAATTTTCCGGTCTGAGGTCAACGGCAGGCAGGAAGATACGCGCAAACACTATAAACACTTTAACTCCTATGCCTATTTATTCTTTTTTATTTCTATATTTTGTGGTGTGTTATTTTCATTCAGTCTAGGTGTTGGTACTTCTTTCTGTGTGCTTTTTCTGTGTGGTTTTGTGTGGTCACTATACTGTGTGTAGTGCCTCGGAAATGTTAATTTCCCTGACGGAACCTTCTTAAGGGATCACTAAACTTTTACTACTTCTACTACTACTACTACTACTACTACTACTACTACTACTATGTCTCCGGATCAGTAACCACAGCACTTATTATTCGTGCTACGAACAGCCGGCTTCTCCTCTCGATGTGACAAAGCCTTCCCTCTTTTGAGTTTACAGGCTCCCAACCCTTTGATTAGAGACAAGAGAAATAAAAAGCAGGAAAAACAATGGGACATTAACTGAAATTCAATTTGCGCATTTAACTTCTTTCAACAATAAAAAAATACATAATTTTATAAAGATTAGACAACCTTTTGCAGTCTCGTAGAGTCAAAACATGGAAAAATGGTCAAAATGGTATTTTTCTAGTTACATATTTAGTTGGTTAGACTTTTGGTTAACATTATTCTTGTCATTTGATAAGGGTACAGTGGATGGTCAGGTGGATGGATTTTTTTTGTGAAAGCACACCTGCACACATGTTCACAGACACACAATCAGAATTATGCAACGTGTCTCTGCGTCTCGGACTGTAGGATATCACCCAGTCCCAAAATATAACCTCGAAGGGCAACTATTTGACGTTCCATTTAGAAGGAGTATTTGCTTACAGTGTGCTCTGTACAAGGTCAAGGGTCTGTCAGTGGAGACGGGAAGAGAGATGATGTCACTGCCAAGGGAATATCTCTGAATCCCTTCTGACTTGGATATTTAATTTACAGCACATTAGTCAAAGTGATACCATATTGTTACCTATGACCTACTTAAATGTTTAATGTGTGTTTGTGGTGAACATATGGCTCAACATGACTCCACTTCCACAACATGCAGGGTGACATTCCTCTCTGCCTGGGTTTAACACGTTGTACTAATGTTTGTGAGTGTTGTCAATATTCTTCACATGAAACATGTAATTTATTGATATTTTAGGTTAAGTGGAGACATTTGAGGTGAAAACAGCAAATGTAATTTGTCTTATAAACTGAAAATGGACTTTACTTCTATTGTGCTTTTCTAGTCTGACTGGCGAGTTAAAGTGCTTTACAATACTAGCCAGCATTCACCCTTTCACACAAACATTCATATAGTTGTGGTGACAGGCATCACCACTCACACACCATTGGAAACGCCACTGGAAGCAATTTGGGACTTAGTATCTTGCCCAAGCATGCCTTGACACGTCAGCTGCAGGTCTGGGGATCGAACCATCAACCATCTGATGAACAGACTGCCACTACTGTTCCATTTGGAACAAAGTTGAAGAGTGATGGGAGAGAGAGAGAAGAGAGATATAGGCAACGAAGGTTCACATCCGAAGATGGTTAGCGGTCTATTAAACCCGGATATCTGCAGAAAGCCTCAACTGTAACAACTTGTTCCATCCCCATATTGTAGTACATTCCATAATGACAGTATTTTACAGTCAAGCGAAGCTGCTGGATCACAACTGAAATTTAATGCTGTTCAAACTTCAACAATAATGGTGTACAATTCATTGAAAGAATACAAATCCAAGTGAAACATAACTTGCGTGCAACAAAGATCCCCATTCAGGCTAAAAGGTTCATAGGTCTTACACTTCAAGTGCAACAATTTTTTGCCCATCTGGCTGTAAGAAAAACTTATAACAGTCATTGTGATTTTGACACCTCAGGCTTTATTGACCTGTCATCTATCAAAGCCTAGTGCCCCTCCTCACTGGCCAGCTCAGGTCTGGAAGTCCAGGCTGTGCAAAATGACATGACATGAAATCCATGACGACTGGTGCACCAGCAAGGGACAGCTAATATAGAATTCAAATTTAAATTCTAAAGAACGACTTGAAATTCACGGATTTACCCGTTGATGCTTGAACAGCATTGTGGGAACATGTTTTGGAACAGTTTAAATGTAACAGATGTTGGTTAAATTGGAATGCAAGGTTTTGTGATTGCATTGGATATACAGCAACTGAATTGTAATACCATTGTTCCATTTTCTTTCTGTTTTTTTCAAGAATCTAACATTCGTAATAAAATACATGAATTCACAGGAGACGTTACATTCTTTTTGACACTTACACAAATATGCTCCATCAGGTCCTCTCTCTCACTGCAGTAACTGCAGCGGGCTGACAAACGCGGAGACTGGGAGCATTAGTTTTTTCCGTATGTGATCCAGTAAAGCTGGAAATGTTTTTGGCAGATACAATGATTTATGCCCCTCTCCCTGAGGATCCAGAGCGCACTGTTGATGTAATTGCTTTACGTCTGACGGGGCACAGACAGACAGAGGCCTATGCACACCAGCATGAACACAACACAGTGACACATTCACCTCAGTTTCTCCTTCGTGTAAAATATCAAATAAACTGTTGCCTTTAATTATTAACATTAACGGTGACAGCAAATGTTGCCTCAGCTAAAGAAGGGACAAAATACTTCGACTGTGTTTGTAATGCTCTGCATGAGAAAGGTGTGGTGTGACGGCCAAGGAAAAGACAGGATGTGTGTTGCGACGGTGTCACGCTGTTGAGGAGTGAAGCGTAGTGAGAGTTTCAACCTCTCCTGCAACTCAACCAAATACTGAGTGCAGTGTGACTCAACAAACAAGAACAGCAAGACGCTGTGCAAGAACCATTTTCTTGACATTTTTACATGCTGCACAGAATATGAGGAGGAAATATTTGGTATAGTTTATCAAATAATAATTTTATATGTTCCAGTGTGTAGAAATAACAATTTAAGGAGTCAGGTTTTAAATAGGATGCCATCGTTCTCTAAGCAAAAGCAGCAAGATGTGCTGTAAATCATGGCATGATGTTTTACATATGTTTTACATATTTACATGTGCTTTGTAAACAACAAAAGTATGTGACAAAACAACCATTCACCTTCACTGTTGCATGGCTTTCAATTGTTTCCTTTTGCAGGCTTGATCATTTCAGGTCTGGATTACTCAATCATTTGAGACAACTTCAGAAATATCCCATGGCTTCATGCAACAAGCAGAAACAGACTCAAACATTTTGGTACATCCTGGATGCAATATGTTTTCTTACCCTTTGTTCTTGTTTGGTTTGTTGATCGGATTAAAAAAACATGATTTTCTGTCATTAGTCTCTGAAAATATGTTTTCTGAATAGCTTCAGAGTGCGTTAGTCATAGAAATAGTTTACAAAACTCTGATTGAGAGTGCAGCGATACTCAAAACATCATGGTTTAGCCATGACCTCAGACTTTTATGAGTAAACCTACAATAATCACAAAGACCAGGAAAATAACTTGCAGAAATGCTGAGAGAGAGAGGCGTTAAAATCATGAGCGTCGCCACAAGCAGGTCTGTCTTCACTCTTGATGGTGTTGAGGTGTGTCTTTGGCAGTAGGCAGTCCTTTACATCCAATGCTTTCAAAAATTTCCAACGAAGCCAAGCTTCAAATCCTACTTGAGTTTTCAGTCAGTTGTGATGATCATAGAGAGGTTTAAGAGACCCCACTTGGACTTGCTGACTGAGGCACTGAGTTCATTACATATAGTAAATATAGATAGAGGCCCGTAAAGACCAGATCATTCTTTAATCCTTCATATCAGGAATCTTTGCAACTTTTAATATTCAGTTGTCAATGTCCCATCTGCATATTTGTTTATCCAGAGCTGTCATTTACACAACATTTACAACTTTGACAGTTTTGAGAACTGTAGCTCAAATATAACTCATTCCCATGAGTAGGCCTGTATGTTGGACGATGTAGACAGACAATGCTGTTCAGAACAACACATTCAAATCTGAACCACAAGCTCTGCTTTACATCTGTAAACTGTGTTTTCACCATGCTGTGTCAGGTGCCGCCACTTGTTGTCTCTGAGATGAATCATCAGTAGTTGAGGTTAAACTAACACTTAAACTGTTATGAGCAGAACTAAAGATGAGAAAAGTGCACAGATACTCAGAGACAGACACGGCCTTGAGGATAATGTCTCCATTTAATCATAACCAGCTCTGTTTGAATGTTGGCTGCAGCCCAAAAGGGGGAACACTTTCATTAACCTACAGTCAATCCACCGTGAAAACAAACACATTAGCTAGCCATTCTATGACTCACTGCCGTTATACATCGACCACAGAAAGTTTTTTCCTGTCCGCCATGCCTCTCCCTTCCTTGGTTCCCGCTGCCACCATTGTACTATCTCACATTCAACTTTTAACCTTCAGTGCCGGAGGCTGAATGAAACAGAGACTGACTGGCCGTGTCTTTTGCAGCGACCAGGCTGTGGCTTTATGATACATGATCTGCTACAGATGTTTTGTGCAATGCGTTTTAGGTCGATGTGCCCAGCTGCTTCCTCAGACACAGAATGAAGGATTTATTTGAAATTTCTCAAAGGATTCCTAAAGCAATTCTTTTCTCTAAGATTAAATAATGACCGATTATTGATTGTTCTTTGCCTTTAGACAACACATTAACAATATTTAAGTATAAATTGTAATCAATCATTATCTTGATTTATAGCTGTATTTTCTGAATGCAGTAGACTTTGTTTTGATGCCTGCAGCTGAATTAGCACATAACACCACAGGCCTGAGTGTCCTTGAAACAAAAACTAGCAAGATCTAACAACGTCTAAAAGTTACTTTCAAAAAAGTGGAATATGAACGGGGGGTTGACAGGACGTCTGTGTCTATATCCCCAAAGGCTTTAAACCCCAACATCAGTCAGAACAGAAATAAAACAAATTTACTGTCAGGTGAGGTCAAAACACACATCATTGCCTAGCATGTTTTCAGATAACATGACCCCAACCTTGGCCCTGACCCTACTGTAACTATCTACAAAGCATTTCACTCATTGTGACTGGGTTGAAGTGCTGGTGGGGGGATTAATTCTAACAAAATAAAATCCTGTATCCACATTTAACCTTCAGTTCGTAGGATTTTGTGTCTCTCAGCGCCAAGCGTTGCCAGTATTTGTGAGTAATCACTCAACTCCACCCAGCTTTTAAAAGACCCCGTGCACTCGTCTTTGTGGATGAATTGAATTTACAGATAAGCTCAGTCAAACCCAAACAAATAACACTCTAGCATAACAGTCTAATCTATTGAAAAATGTCTGGACACTAATACACAGGATAGATGGTAGGCCAACATTATTCTAGCATGTCAATTTGAAAATAAAAACTTGCTGATTAAGGGGTCATGATGTTATCATAGAAAACACACATGTGTAATCACACGGCCTATGTGCTATCAGGCCTCTGTATTATGTCCCCACAGCAGCCATGCTTTCATATGTTTCGGGGCTGATAACCAAATATTCCAGCTCTCTCATGAATAAAAACATTTACAATTAGATCTGTGTGTGACTATCTTAAGCCAAATATTGTGATGTGGCTGTTGACACAAATTTAATAAGACAGACCTCATACTGAAGATGTGAGATTTAACTATATGAGTATAATGAATTTCTTATGCTTTATCATTAACTGCATTGTTGATTCAATAAAAGGTGGGAAACAACCACATAAAACAGTCGGGGAAAGATTTGCATTTTAACGAACACCTGTTTGAAACATTTTACGTGTTTCAAACAAGGAAACATTTCCTTATGTATCAGGTGATGGAATCATGATTGGGTTAAAGTCATTTCTTTTTTCAGTGACATTTTAGCAAGTTTTAAGGAATTGGGTTTTACGTGTTAAATGCTTATGTGGTTGCAGCTGGTGTGTGCGGCAACAGCAATGTTCAACATCAGCCTTGCATTCCGTTATTTGTATGACAACACATTCAACAGGGAACACTATAAAAGCAGTTGGTATATGTGAATTGCCCTGTGTTCTTGTATGATTGAGACAAAAGTTGGCCATCACTGTAACTTTGGCAGAGGTATACAAATGCTGCACTGCCTTAAATGGGAAACAGAGACCCAGCACTGTGCTTTACTACAACATGGCTCTGATTAAGACCAGATTGGTCTGCCTGTGGTTGGTTCTGAGCCACAGCCAAATCCTGATCAAGGACAAGACCGTTAACGCTGTGGTATGAATGCATCTGGGTAAATCTCTCTTTTCTTTCAGCCACATAGATTTGCTTTAGAGGGGTTGCAGAGGAGATCCTATCATTTCCAAATGGTGGAAGAGCAAGTGTTTAAAGGAAATCACTGTTAAAAGACAAATAATTATTAAATCAATGATACCATATGAATGTCAAGATGTGTTTTTTTCCCATTTTGTTTTACATCTTTTCAAGACAACAAAGTAATTGTCTGGTGAGTACTTAAATCTCCAGAGAACAACAGGATAATGTACTTCAGTGATCCCACTAATATGTCTGGCTCAGTGGATAGCAGGGTTGATTTGGAATAATCTGTCTAAACCTCAGCTTTAGGTTTAGCTGCTGTTCACAAGTAAAGGATAGGATGCTAACAAGTTACAATAGAATCATGGTTAGGTTAGCAATGCCATTTTGAGCACATTGGTATACTAATGTTCAGTATTAATGTAACTTACAGCTGTAGGCTTATAGGTTTACAATGTTCGAGTAGGTTATAATAAATGATTTTCCTGTTGTGATAGAGATTATAACAGATAGTAATAGATTTTAATAGAGGTGAACAGTGTCAGCTGGATCACTGCAATACATTCTTCCATGAGCCTGCCTCTAGACACATGATTTCTGTCTGTGTTTACTGGCTTCAATTCTGAAGTCCTGTTCAATAATGGAAAATTCTGGATCTGTTATGTCAGATGCTGCATTTGTGACCCACAGCTTTTGTACAAGGCTCAAATATGGAAAAAAAAAAAGAAAAGATATTTCTTGCTATCTTGGATGCTTTATCAAGATAACATTATCTGTTATCTTGATAAAACGCCTCTATTATTCAGAGATATAAAAATTGAACCATGACCTCGACTTAACGGGACTAACAATTAATTGCATCCTGGACTGCTTTCAGTTTCCTCTAACAACTTATTTTTCTCCCATCCTAATGAAAAGCATTAGGGCTAGTGTTAATAGATGTTGATATTAATGTCTTTAGACTCTTGCCCTTTCATTTCTTATTGCAGAACATGAAAAATTCCATCTGTTCAGTTTTTGTTTCTTGCTTCAGTGAGATCTGGGGTTTGCACGTCAATTTTAAATTTATAAGTGATGCGTCTCTGCTTCCATCTCATGGCCACAAAGAAAACTTCCTTTGTGAGAAAAGGCGAAAAGGTTCACGAAACAGAAGCGCTACAACAGTTCTGTGAAGAGTATCCAGTCAGATTGAACGCATCAGCAGAATAAAACAGATGTTACAAGAAAGTACGATGGTAGAATGATGACAAAGCACACTTAAACACTTGTTTTATAGATAAGATATGACAGTGACACTTTTAACTGCATGTTTTACATAGATCTTATTTTCTCGCTGCTCTCTTTAATAGAATCAGGCTTATGAATGATTCGTAGGATGCCACCTGTAAAGGGAACTACAAAGGTCGATCTAAATACGAACTACACGCTTGTTATAATGCGCGTAACAAATAATTTTATCTGAGGCATGCTGAGGAAATTTGTCCATCTTTCTTTTCCGTAGTTTGTGTGACGTCATCAAAACTGGCCGACAGTAGCAGCATGGAGGAGGCTTCATACGGGGGCATTTTTTGACCTTATGAAATAATTCTCTTCAAATAGCTTTGGTGGGTGTTTTTGTTTGTTTGTTTTGGATCATATATTCACTATTAGCTTCTGTTGTAAGTCCTGCTTTTGAATGAATGTGGTTCAAACTGAAGTTTAGGTGCGGCAAGGATAAGTATCCTCCGCTTGTCATCACATTATCCGCGTTATTAGAAGTTATGAATAACATCAGTTATTATCATTGTTATTGTTATGCATTTCATGAATATTGATAATGTAATAATCGTTATTTCAAGGCCAAAATTAAAGCTGTGCTAAATTAAACTACTTGTCATTAAAGGAAATGGGTACAAGTCGGATCGGTAACTTTATTTATTATTATTAAATCATGAAAGCGTGGTTTGCTACAGAAGAACTCAGCACTTGATAATCGTGTGTCTTAAAATAGCTCAGTGTGTTTGTGTTGTCGTCTGTCCTACAGATTTTTGATCCAGCCTTGCAGAATGTCGGGAAAGCTCGTGTCAGTCCATGCACGATGGGTCATCGGCAAAGTAATCGGGACCAAGATGCGCAAAACTGCCAAAGTGCGGGTGACGAGACTAGTTCTCGATCCTTATCTGCTAAAGGTGAGATTTTTGCTCTTAGAATCTGTTCATCATTGCTGGTGTGTGCAGAAAGCAAAAGTAAGATAATTCTTTGTGGAAACAGATAAATACAGTAATAAAACAATCATTTTTTTCATTTTTCGTTTAGCAAAGAAAAAAACTGAACTAGTGCAATCACGCTGTTGTCACACATGCATCTACAAATCTTGCAAAAAAGATATATATGAATGAGAAGTTATTAAATTAGTTTTTATTTCTGACAGATAAGGTTAGCCTTTATTCGTAACAGAGTAACAGAGAAATTATGTCTGTACACAGTAGTGAGGTCATTACTGTATTTTCTGCCTCTAGTTCCATGCATCCACCTCTATACCTACAGCTAATATCAGTTAGAAAGGCCGCTGCTGTTTTTCATCTCACAGTTCTCTGTACCACATAGTTTGAAATAGAAAATATGGTGTACCTTGTTTTTGATGGTTTCCTGGTACTGAGCATTTCATACTTATGAATTCAATGGATCATTCTGCTTGTAGTCTGACTGTTAGTTGTTGGATTGATGTAAAATAATTAGTCACGTCAGTCATCAATTAAATAGCCAAAACAGTTTACTTTCCCATTTAACTTCATGTGTTGTAAAGTAAAATTATTCATTTGGTACCCATAGCCACATACTGTATAAAGCACAATATTGTAACACATGTTGAGACTGCTGTAAACACATGTTGAGACTGCTGTAAAATGACTGTATGTTCAAGCAAAACTAATCTTGACTTTTCTTCCCCATAGTTCTACAACAAGAGGAAGACCTATTTTGCCCATGATGCTTTAAGTCAATGCACTGTCGGAGATATTGTCCTTATTAAGGCTCTGACTCTGTCCAGGTCCAAACATGTGAAGCATGAACTAGCTGAGATAGTGTATAAAGTGGGTCGGGTGGTCGACCCGCTGACAGGAATGAGAGTTACAGGAGATGAGTTTGTTGATCCTGTCACTGACCTTGCACTCGACCCGGGAGAGGATAAATCATTATCAGAAAAACTACAGAAACTCAACATTTCTGCTGCAGCTTGTGGATCTGATGCTCCACTGACACCAACTCCCACTTCATAATCGAAGACTACATCCTTTCGTCTACTGATATTTTCCATTTTTCAGTTATGGTTGTGATCAGGTGTTTTGTGTGAATATATACAGTATAATGTACATTTAAACTACAATGTATCGTTTCATAATCCTTCATGCTTGTTCAAGAACATTTGAAATGAAGGCACATTTCTGTTAAATTTGAAATAAAATGACAATGAGAACACATGATGTCATTGACAAGACTGGAGACTGTCCCGTTACACATGGCTACTCACTCTTCATCTTCTTTTCCTTTCAGCTTTTCCCTTCAGGGGTCGCCACTGCGAATCAGTTGCCTCCATCTAACCCTGTCTTCTGCATCCTCTTTTCTCACACCAACTACCTTCATGTCCTCTTTCACTACATCCATAAACACTGTATACATAAGTTGCATACCTATAGGCCTGTGTGTGTGTGTTTGTGTTAGGGGACTGTACACATATATGCGCATGTTAAAAAGATAGAAATCATGAGTAGAAAAATAATTTCCTCAAGGGGAGAAAATTGTATTCTATTGAACAAATAACATTTTACATTTTAACACAGTTTCCATAGAGTGTCTTTTTATATGCAAAATAATTCTGAAACAAAACCAGACATTGATTTACAGTATTATTTTTCCAGCACTGACCTTAGAAAACTTAGAATAATAGTAGTTGTGTTGTACTCTAAGTTTCTCTAAAAACTTTCTAAAAAAAGGCCTTTTGTGGAAAGTTAATTAAATTTATGTTAATGGAAATAAACCTCAACGCCCAGATTACAGTCATCACTAGGTTACTTTTATTAGTAAAGTAGGAACTACAAGTAACGGTGCGGCTGCGGAGCTCCGACTGAACGCAGCTCAAGGGGAAAGATGGCGACCAGAGTTCTGCACAGACTGGGTACAGGCCTCAGACAGACGGCCGCGGGGCGACACACAAACGGACACGTCACAGTCGTCGTAAGGTTAGAGTCACTTTGATGTAATTCACCAGTGTGTATGTAGTAGTGTCATGTGAAGAGTGTGTAGTTTCATGGAAGTTCACACTTCGACAAAGTGTGGTGTGCTCAAGTTAAGACTAATGCTTATAGTGGTGTTTAGCCTGACTAGCATTAGCCTTCTGGTTCCCAACTCGATGACTTACTGCTAATGATGGTTATAAATCTTCCCTAGCTAAACGCAACTTGTGGAAGATCTCATTTTTGAATAAGTATATTACTTTATGGCTGTTACCACGTTTGCCATGTTGTAAAAGAATACAAATAACAAATGTGACTCGCTGTCAGTCCTAAACTATTGAACTTCAAGGTCAAAATGCTGTGCGGCAGCTGATCCGTGGCTGCTGTGCGGATGCAAATTACTCTGTATGAAGTTTGATTTTAAATGTAACCGCTGCGTGAATGCATGGATGAGTGTAATAATAATAGTTATGAACACTTCAGATGACAGATTAATAAACAGTAGAGGTCTTGCTGACATTTTTATAATAAATGAAAGTGAATTTCTGCTCTTATTGCTGTGAAGGGCTTCTGGTAGATTAATCCTCTTGTCATGTGCTGCATGCACAGATTATAGCCCTTCAATTTGAATATCTTACAAGTTATGATGTGAAAGGATTTGTAAAAGTTCTTTACTTGGATTCATCTTACTGCTGGTATGCACTGCCATTTTTAACATTTACACCTTTGTGTTATATAGAAGAACACAAGACAAGGGGCTTTTCTTTACATGTAATCACAAATAAAATCTGAATCTTTACAGTAATTTCCCATCACTGATATGTATGTAAAACCTGACCAGTACTGCAATGAACACCTCACTTCCACCATACAGGAGTCTGTCAGCGTTCCGTGAAGACAGCTGGTTTAAGTCACTGTTTGTCAGAAAGGTCGACCCCAGAAAGGATGCTCACTCTCATCTGCTCGCCAAGAAGGAAGACAACAATCTGTACAAAATTCAATGTATGTGTGTCTTATGCAAAGTGTTATGTTTGTAGAAAAAAATAGGATTATCTATTTTTTTAAAAGCCATTTTAAAATCTTTTTTTGTCCTGCAATGACCTAAAGAAATGTGTTCTATGGTAATTTTAAGTTTTGTTCTTTAAATTGCAGTTCATAATGTCAAGCCAGAGTGCCTTGATTCTTACAATGAACTTTGGTAAGAAACCCTGTTCCTTCTTATCAATGTGCTACTGCTGTTTTTTTTGTTTTGTTTTTTTATTAAATACCGATTTGTTCTTACGTACTTAATTTTGTGTGTGTGCGCGTGCGCGTGCATTTTGTAGTGAGGATGTCTTGCCCTCCATTCATGCCGACCCTGAATACCCCTGTGAGCTTGTGGGCACCTGGAACACATGGTATGGTGAGCAAGATCAAGCAGGTAAGAGGATAGTCCTTATTTTTGAGGTTTTGATCAAGCACATGGGCAAGGGATGGTCATACCTATTTAAAAGTGTGACACTGTCTATTACTCATTTTTCTGAATGTTATCATAGTGGCCAGATTATTTGATTTTTCAAAAGGGTGATAGACTGGATCTGGGATCATCAAATTTTTAGTGAGATAAAGAAACCATTGAAAGAGACATGCCAATACATATTTTAGATTTGCATTATTTTTGGCACTTGTGCTCTTTCTGTTCCAGTTCACCTGTGGAGATATCGGGGAGGATACCCAGCTCTCACTGATGTCATGAACAAACTCAGGAAAAATAAGGTGTGCCATCGCTAGCAGTGGTGCAATATTTATTTGATGAGTAACAAGCTTAAAATAGAGATTTGAAAATGAAATGGAATTGTACACTAATACACACACACACACACGCATGTGCGCACACACGCATGCACACATATAAATGTATGCCAGATTAGTCACTGTTGGTTGTCGTTGCTGTAGACCTTTATGGATTACAGGAATGAGAGGGGGAAGATGCTGCTGTCTCGTAGGAACCAGCTGCTGCTGGAGTTCAGTTTCTGGAATGAACCTGTTCCTCGTCCAGGGCCCAATATCTACGAGCTCCGATCTTACCAACTCAGAGTAACTTATGTTGCAAATTCATTGTCTTCCTTTTACTAAGCATAGCAATCAAATAATTTGTTTATACATCTTTCTCCTGTTTTTCATTCTCATTTCAGCCAGGGACAATGATTGAGTGGGGGAATTATTGGTAACTTATGACTTTTCATTTTTTCCTTTTTTTAATTTTTGAAGACATGTAGTAATGTGTGAAGCTATGAAATTATTTTGTTAACATTTACTGACGCAGCAGTATTTAGTTGGTTTCAGTGATAGATTGTGTGAGGAGATCATGAGTCAGTTGTGCACTGTGGCTACTCATCCATGTGTGACATGAATTATCACACGTAATTTGTTAAAGTAATCATTTGAGCAATTTATCTTCTGTTACACTGCAATTAACATGTATATACAGTATATAAAATAGTAGAATATGCCTGTTCGTGTAATCCAACCTGCTAGAAGGGTTGCAATAGTTATAGGACTTTAAAGATCAAAATGTACCCGTAATGTATGTATTTGAAATATCTATAATCTATAACCATCATTCAATATTTGTTGAACTTAAAAATCTATAGATTTATCCTTGTTGTGTATTGATAAAATTCTTCTGTCAAGAGCTGAAGGTTTTTTAATGCAACACATCTCTTTGTTGCTCTGCAGGGCACGTGCTATTGAGATTCGCCAGCAGAACCAAGAGTCGGTGGGAGGCTTTTTCTCACAGATTGGGAGCCTCTATACTGTTCACCATTTATGGGGTGAGAGCATCTTCAGGTTTATGGAACAGTGCAGTGAACTTTTTAGCACTGTGGTAATTTTAGACAAAGTTAAATGTGCATCCATATTTAAACAGCACAGCAATAAGTATGCATCACTGATTATAATGTTATTTTTCTCCCACTAATGCTGTTGCTGTTCAGTAATGTTTTATGTAATTTACAGGCAATAGATTGGATTTGTCTAACCATAACATGTGTTATTATTTAGCGATTGTACAAAATTGGTTACTTGAGGTATTGGTTATGTGTGAATTTAAAGAAAAACAACTTCATGAAGCGATGTCTTTTTCAATCAGCTTATAAAGACCTTCAGTCCAGAGAGGACACCAGAAATGCAGCCTGGCAGCGTGATGGCTGGGATGAAATTGTGTATTACACAGGTATGATTTTATAATGTACTCAACTTTTTGTGGAATATTACCTGATGATCCTAATGTGTTTAAATTTACTGTACTAATTTACTGAAAGCTGTAATCAAAACCTAACTTTACAAAGTTCATGTAACATTGACTGTGTATACCTTGTGTTGCTTATTCAAATTAACCAGCACTGATATCAGATATCTAGACATCTTTAAAACTATCCTGATTCTAAGTTGGCTCTAATTGTGGCTAATATCTACACCCAAGAAGAGATGACAAAAGTATTAAATTATTGGAATAAATCTTATTCTTAAAACTTTGAAACATGTTTGCAACTAATTCCTGTAGGTGTGTTTGCCCTGCAAATGCAGTATTGACTTCACAAGCACAATTCACAATTTTTTTTTACTCCTCCTTCATTAAAATATATATCATCAGTATATTTGTCCATCCATCAATCCAAAATCTTGTCCAAAAGTGTATCTTGGAAAAAAGGTGTGACGTTAACTTTATTGTCTGTGTGTGTACCGTATGGCACAGAAGCGAAAGACTGATGTTTCTTTCCGGTTCTGCAGTTCCTCTTATTCAGCACATGGAATCTCGAATAATGATTCCCATGAAGACATCACCCCTGAAGTGATCTCAAAAATTGTGACATCATCTCAAGACCGTCCTCAGATTTGTAGTGTGCAAAACCAGCCATCTGAGTGTGCCCAGGATACCTGCAAAAAAATCAAGATGTTCTTTGTTTTTCTTTTTAGTTTCATGTTTATTTACTCCAGTTTTCTGTGTTTGTCTGTTACCTGTTATTTCTATGAAGCGAATTAAGGCCACATGTGAAAAATACTTTGTAATTTAACTTAAAGTGAGAAGTTGATTTAATAATTAGGATACTGATTTAAAAGGTACATACTATTGTTTATACACATACATGGTCAATGATAGTACGTATAGTGAGAACCTTGTGTATCTGAACCGATTTCTGATTCACCATCTGACTTTTAATGTAAGGATCAAGAGTTTTGAGTGTTTGCCTCTTTATATAAACAGCAATTTTTTCTATAACATCTGCCCCTAATCCACCTCTTTTGCAGATGAGGTTAAACCGATCACCACCAAAGTGTATCTGTTACAGCAGCTACTGTGTTACTGATCTATCAATGCGCCATGTGTAGAGACACTCCTCCTCACCACTGTCTGATGTCAAAGGGCAAATTTTAAACGGATTGTATTTTTTTAAAGATAAAAACTGGTTTCATCACTGTTACAGTGTAGAGATGCCAGAAAGAAATGTCAAACATTTCACTATTCAAGTGCAGGTCACAGATGCTGACAAGGTCGTATTTTTTTAAAAATGTGTTATAAAAGAAACTTAAGTAATATCAGAAGCGCTGCTGAACCAACAAATCAACACAACATCCACCTGTCTGTTCTCTATCAGTATGAGAAAGACTTCCTTCAGTGTTACAGAGGATTTTTCCCATTTTGCGTACTGTTCAACACTTAGCCTTGTATACACTCCAACAGATAATGGGACTTCAGATTTGCATGGCTTCTTATCTGATCATCTGACTTATTTCAGTAATTTATTTACAATCAGATAATTGGATTGTTTCCTGCGTTATTTCATAAAGCTGAGTTTAAGATTTTTTTTATTCCTTGCCCCTTAGTTGAAGTAGCATCCATTTGTCTGGGTGAAAGCTTGTAGAACACTTTGATGAAGACTCCCTGTTCATTTTTTCCCTGACGACTGTAAAATTGTAACTTTAACTTTTCAACTTTTCTGTCTTTTCTAGGAGTGTGGAGGGGAGAAGTTTATTCAAATAATTCTGAGTTCTTTTTAATTTTGGCCAACCTAATCATTTTCTACACACTGCCATACACTGACTTGTCTGGCCTATCCGATATCATGCAATTACATGATTATGTGTTCTGAGATTGTTTAAAATGATCAGATTGTAGATGTAGCAGGCTTATTGTCCAAGCCAGAGGTATGATTAATTCTGTTTCTGTAAATGAAAAGGTACATTCTGATCTCATGTTGATGATCAAATGGATTGGTGATGATTTGAAACTCAAGTCTGGTAAAATGTGAATTGCGCTGCTTTAATAAACGTAGTTGTAAATTCTGAAATGAAGTCCCCCAAAAATTGTGGTTTCCATTTTATTCCTACCATGAATTTATAGGAGTTAGACATTTGTAACATTTGTTACACATTTGTGTAACAAACAATACCACCAAGCGGCACATGACAACCATTTTAGTTTTTGTCTGCATGAAAGTATGATTTTTAAGTTAGACATAAAATAGCTCATCTTGTCCAAATAATACATTCTAACCAACAAACGCACACATAGTATATGCCATTTGGGGAGGACTTGTGCCTTTTGACAATTTTAATTTTACAGTAATTTTACTGAAGACATTCGCCATGCATTAGCTGACTGGTTGTCGTTTAGTCCAGAGCATTTTATTTGTGGCGATTTTTCTAAATTAAACCCGTAAGACTTTTGTAATTACAAAAAACTTCAATTAGACGCTCTCGCTACTCTCAAGACGGTGACGTGCGTGAACGGCCCGAGCGTCGTTTTGGGTGTGACTTATGCTGCATTTCAATTATAGGACATTCCATCGCCGTAAGCGAACATAGATGACACAAAGTTGTTGTTAACGCAGAAATTAGTTGCTAAAATCCAAGAATGAGAAATAAAAAGAAACAACGGGTTGTGTGCTTGAACATTAATTATTTTTTTTTTAAATCCAGTGTCGAAGTAGAAGTTTTAGAATATCCGAGCGTAGACTAGTTCCGTAAATGCAACACGAGAACACGTGCCGGAGCCTTCTCGAAAAGACTTTCCTTTCAAGCCTGACCAGTGCGGAGTCCCTACCGGTGGCACTCTTTACTTAAACTTCACTGGTTGTGTTGCCTCGCCATGGCTGCAGTGAAAGCTTTGAATCCAAAAGCAGAAGTAGCCAGAGCCCAGGCTGCTTTGGCGGTTAACATCAGTGCTGCTCGAGGGCTCCAGGATGTGCTGAGAAGTAATCTGGGACCGAAGGGAACCATGAAAATGTGAGCGCAGCCTTTTGTGCAGCACGCGTGCTAAGCTAGCTATGCTAACTAGCTGACGATAGCTGTGATTCACCGGTAAAAACTTGCGGAGGAAGTAATTGTCACTCAGTATCCACGGTGTTGTACATTCATCTGAAGACTTAAAGTCATTTTCTTATCGGACGAGGCCAATTATACGATTTCAGTGTTGGTTTTCGTGAAACGGATTTTGTCTAGCTCACGTTGTCCTGTCCAGTCATCGTCACGTACAGTTTTGACAACAGCCAAGCTAACGTTAGCATGTTAGCACCAGTCGATTAGCGGATTACTCCAATGATGTAAAATCTTTTGATCAGTCCCGGTTACGATTTATTATCACAAGATCATAGTGAGTATAGATTTTATCATGAACAATCGGGACCAAGAAGCAGATGTATATTTTGAATAGAAACTTAAATATGAATTTCAATTTATCTGGATTACTTAATATGGTTAAAGCAGACTGCGTAATATTTCATTTTAGTCTCCTTCAACTGTGTAAAAAAATCGGTATTGGGGAACTAGATTTTGCTTAAGTACTCCAGATTAACTCATCTCCTGTTGCGAATCCGCAGGCTGGTGTCCGGTGCAGGAGACATAAAGCTGACAAAAGATGGGAATGTCTTGTTACGTGAGATGGTAAGGATGTCCTCTTCTGCTTTAGTTTGAATCATTCTCTAGAGGCGACCACACCCCTAACCTTTGTGGATTCATGTTGATTCACATAATGAATCCACATTATGTTCCTAAAAATATTGCATGACATATGTATTACACGAGAAGTTGTCGTTCAGTAATAAAAATGTCTCAGAACTACATATTCACTCCACACATTTGGTTAAGAGGATTATTTTAAAATTAAATCAAGCATCTCACATAATGAAAATTTATGCATTTAAAATACACTAGTTCAGTAAGTATTTTTAATTTTATAGTACATTAGCACTCGCTGGACCCACATGTATGCAGAAGCCACAATGTGCAGTAATTTGTTTTCTGGGTCTGTGATGGTCTGCATGATGCAAATTTTATTTTTCACCATGTGGACCCCAGACAAGCTTTCATGTTAAACAAGCACATAACCATAAAACACATCTGCACATCCACTGTTTGACCAATCCTGCCTCATTTTGTTTGGTGCATTTTTAATGTTTGATTTTTTAAAAAAAAGGGGGAAAAAAAGTCCCTGTTATTTTTTTCCAACCATGAATGTGTGTTGTTTAAGCACCATGACTGTTTTGGTTTTCCTCTGTATTGCCTTTAGTATTTTGCTTTCAGATCCACTCAATGAAACTTGTTTATCCTTTCTTTTTCATATCTTTTAGCTTATTACAAAAGTAATTGATGAGGCTGTGATCAGTTTTTCTCTTTTGCACAGCGAACACCCAGGGATGCTAGTGTGGCTCTCTCTGGTCTCATGTCTGTGCTACAGTAAATCTGGTCTTTTCCTCTGCATTACGAGAGCTTTAGTCTCTCCTACATGTATTCAGCTGATCAGAACAAACTATCCAGTGTGGGTTCATGTGTTCATCTTTTATTCTGGATATATTTTTTAGCCTTCATGAGTTGAGACAGGTGCAGGTCCACTGTTTGACCAATTTTGCCACATTTTGTTCGGTGCATTTTTAATGTTTGGTTGTTTTTTTTTTAAATAATGGAAAAAAATTAATTCCTGTTCTTTCTTTAAACCATAAATGTGTTTTTCATGTCCTCAATATTTTTCCCTCTTGTTTCTTTGCAGCAAATTCAGCACCCGACAGCATCACTCATTGCGAAGGTTACCACAGCGCAAGATGACATCACAGGTGATGGAACCACGTCCAATGTCCTCATCATTGGAGAGCTGTTGAAACAGGCTGATCTTTATTTATCAGAGGCATGTGATTCTCCTTAAGATAATGTCACAATCCAGAGTTTAGGAATCAAACGAATTTGCTTTCCCTAACCCTTTGATTCTTGCTGCAGGGTCTTCATCCAAGGATCATTGTTGAGGGCTTTGAGGCCGCTAAAGACAAAGCCTTAGCTGCTCTTGAGGAGGTGAAAGTGGCTTGCGAAATGGACAGAGAGACCCTCATTAATGTAGCACGCTCCTCCCTTAGGACCAAGGTCCACAAAGAGCTTGCGGACCTGCTGACAGAGGTGAGACATAACGGAACAGAGTTTAGTCATTTCACAGCTGAGGCTCAGTATTTTGACGTATGACAGCAAATGTTGTTTACCTCCTTTCTTAGTGTTTGTTCTTGTAATACAGTTTTAGATGTAAAATGGCAAATAATAAATACCTGTCATGAGCCACCATTTCCCAATGTATTGTTTGTTAGCCAGTCAGGTAGTCAGATTTAATAAAAGCTTTACATTTGTGAACATGTTGTGAGTTTAAATGCTCATTACTCTATCATGTAAAACATTTCCACAGTCTAATTTGTATTTCTATACAATGTCAGATGATTTGCATACCTGTTTCCTTAAAAGAATACTAGCTGCCAGTAGGTGCTGGTTGTAGGTTTATATATTTTTAGCAGCAAGAAAATATGACCCTCATTTTATCAATGCTTAATGTGACATATTTGTCCGCAGGCTGTTGTGGATGCGGTGCTAGCCATCGCTAAACCCAATGAGCCCATCGACCTGTACATGGTGGAGATCATGGAGATGAGGCATAAGACTGACTGCGATACTCAGTGAGTCTTTAAGCTTATTCTAACCTGGGGTATTTAGAGCAACTGCATTGAAAAAAAATAATTCCCTTTACTTCTGGAACAAATAAATGCTGCTATGGTTGTGAAATCATCTTTCACACAAAATGGGAACAAAAGACAGTTCATCCTTGTGCTGACAGTTACTTATGGTGCTGCTGGAGGGATCAGGGGTTATGAAGCTCTAAAAAAAACTGACCGTTTTTCTCCCCAGGCTGATCAAAGGTTTGGTATTGGACCATGGTGCCCGACACCCAGACATGAAGAAGAGGGTGGAGGACGCCTACGTGCTGACGTGCAACGTTTCATTGGAGTACGAAAAGACTGAGGTCAACTCTGGCTTCTTCTACAAGAGTGCCGAGGAGAGGGAGAAGCTGGTGGCGTCAGAGAGGAAGTTCATTGAGGATCGTGTGCAGAAGATCATCGCTCTGAAGAACAGCGTCTGTCCCAATGGGGAGAAGGGATTTGTTTTCATCAACCAGAAGGTACGACTGTAAAGGAGTAATGAACGCTTAGTGCTGTAACAGCAGGAATTTGCCCTGAGCTCATGACTTAACCGGGAGTCACTTGTTTTAAAATAAAGCTTGAAACCTAATGGATAATACTACAATTTTATCCTTTATGTTTCTTCCTGTTTGGCTTTTCCCTGAACGAGGTTTATTTTTAACTTTAGCCAAGACTGCACATTATTCAAATATAAGTCCATACAACTATTTGTGTCAAAACTGTGTGTAAATTAAGTTTCTGCCAATTGAACTCTGCCAGTTACAGTTAAAGTTACAGATCATTTTGCGCCTCGTGTGCACGGTGAACACCCAGGGATTCTAACAACCCTCCCCCCTGGTCTTTTGAATTTGTGTAACAAATTAATAACGGTTATAATGCTGATGCACAGCAGTGAATTATTTCTTTGATTGCTAATGATAAATGTGTTTTTTACTCTGTCTTGTGTAGGGTATTGATCCATTCTCCCTGGATGCCCTCGCTAAGGCGGGTATTGTGGCCCTGCGAAGAGCAAAGAGGAGGAATATGGAGAGGTGATAGCAAACAAAGTGTTCCCATTATTTAGTTGTGGATTATTGTGTGTCTGGGAACAAGTATCTGTACTAAAATTTTGGGGGGGTTAATATTAAATCTGAACATGTTAAAAATAGAGATATCAAAAAATTCAGCTGTAACAAAAATCACATGAAATCAGCTCAAACAACTTCCAGCCTCTTGCATTCAAAGTCATCTCAGCGCTCCTGCTTCACAGATCCCCTCAATGAAACTTGTTTATTCTCTTTGGTCATTTCTTTTAGTATATTACAAATTGATGAGGCTGTGATTAGTTTTTCTCTCTTGCACAGCGAACACCCAGGGATGCTAGCGTGGCTCTCCCTGGTTTTATGTCTGTGCTACAGTAAATCTGGTCTTTTCCTCTGCATTACGAGAGCTTTAGTCTCTCCTACATGTATTCAGCTGATCAGAACAAACTATTCAGTGTGGGTTCATACGTTCATCTTCTATTCTGGATGTATTCTTTTAGCCTTCATGAGTTGAGACATGCTCTTACTGCTCTATCATATGATTTTGTATTTAGTTTTTTTTTTATATGAAATTTACAAGACGTGATTAATTGTTTATTGACCAGTTTTTTAAAACGCTAAATCACAGTGTGATGTCATTGTACTTTTTGCTTTTAAGTAGTCACTCATTGTTCCCTGAATGTAGCCAGGATTCATTATTTATGATCATTACAGCTTGTCATTCATATCCGTGTTGCATCATCGGATGCTGAAATTGCTGGTGTGTGGCAGTTTTGTCAGTTCCTTTTCTTTATTCTGACCTGAAACACATTCGCATCAAAATGAACGTAAATAACATTTAAAAACCAATATCTACACACATGTGCTCCCCTCTTTAGGCTCACCCTCGCTTGTGGTGGCATCCCCATGAATTCAGTTGATGACCTCACTCCTGAGTGCTTGGGAAATGCTGGGTTGGTTTATGAGCACACACTGGTGAGTCTTTATTTATCTGCCATTTGTTCCAGTTGTGGATGTGTTCTTGGATGTAAAAACAAAACAAAACAAAACCCGCAATAACAGACTCAAAAGGCTTTGAGTCTATTTGTATTTGTATTTACATTTAAAAGGCAGAGTTGTTCATCTGTCCCGATCCCTTCTGCAGGGAGAGGAGAAGTACACGTTCATAGAGAAGTGTGGAAACCCTCGTTCTGTCACCCTGCTTGTAAAAGGACCCAACAAACATACCCTCACTCAAATCAAAGATGCTGTTAGGGATGGTTTGCGGGCTGTCAAGAACGCCATAGAAGATGGTAAGAACATTGTGATGAGAGCCTTTCTCAGTGTGTGGTGTTTTTTTTTAAACTTTTGTAAATTAGCTTTATTGAAATCAGTCTGGTTTCACATTTTACAATTCAATGCATTTTCTTCATAACCAGGAGTGTTTTAGTACCATACATGTATTCATGTGATCAGAACAAACATACCAGATTTTGGAGGTTAATTTTGTGTTAAACATACATACTTACGAACATGCATAAATACAAAAACGTGCAGGCAGCCGACTAATTCCTCTTTCTGCCGCATTAACGTAACATAACATTAACACCCCATAGATTAAATTTTCACGTTATGTCAGAATAACAGTAAATGCTGAACTCTGCATATTTTACTATTTGATGTTAACCATTGATCAAGTTAATGGAGAAACCTGGAAATAAAACAGGTTAGTCAATCGTAAAGACGAGTGTTGAACTTCTGATTACAAGGAAGCACATCAGGGGGTCATAAGCTTTAGGCTTGTTCAGAGTAGTGGCCTTTATCTGAATTTTAGCCCATCCAGATTGATGTCGCATATTTCATTTGTAGTCTGAACAGTCCCATACCGCACTAAAACCGATTTTCGTGTGGTACACTACCTGTACTACCTGTACTCTTCTTATTAAGCTGCAAGAATTCTGTTTTGTGAGTGTCTTCACCTTGGTCTCCTCAGGAAGAGTGGTGCCTGGGGCAGGTGCATTTGAGGTAGCTGTGGCAGATGCTCTGGTGAAACACAAGCCAAATGTGAAGGGCAGATCCCAGCTGGGAGTCCAAGCATTTGCAGATGCACTCCTTGTCATCCCCAAGGTGAGGTGTTCATTTTAATAAAAAAAAAAAATTATAGAGTGTCATAATCCCTGAAGGGAAATTAAGAACGCAAACTAGTTTTTTTTCTTAGTAAATCACACACATGCATATTAGTGTGTACAGGCCCCTGTAATACACACAACCACACACAAGGGGGGCCTGTAGGCATGCAATGGGAGGTAGAGTGGTGGGCAGCTCCTTCCTGGTGCGCCCAAATGAGCAGCTTGTGAGGGGAGACAGTGCCTTGCTCAAGGGCACCTCGGCAGTGCTCCAGAGGTGAGCACTGTCAGCTCACTTTCGGGTGTTTTTTTTGGGCGGGAGCGGGAATCGAACCGCCGGTCTCAGAACATTGGACGACCCGCTCTACCACTGAACTCTGACGTTCATGACGTTATTTAACCTCATTTGAAATTGAAATTCTTGTCTTTGATTTTTTTTTTTTTTTCTATCATCAATATTTTTCATTGGGGTCTGGGAAAATGGGAAACCTGAATCAACATCAGTCATGTTAGTTTTAATCGCTCATCCTCCATTGTAGGTTTTGGCCCAGAACTCAGGCTATGACCCACAGGAGACACTGTTGAAGCTGCAGACGGAGTACAGAGAGTCGGGTCAGCTGGTTGGAGTGGACCTCAGCACAGGTCAGGACCCCTGTGCTTGTTAATAGGCCTTGATCTTAATAAGCAATACAGTTTATCTAAAAGACACGACAATGTAACAAACTTTTTATTTGATTTAATTTAATTGTAGTACACACTCACTGTATAACACACGTCATACAACATAAACAGATGAAACATGGACCACTGAACATTTGCAAAAGAAAATGGTTCATGGAAAAGGATTGACTTTATTTAAAATGAATTTGTTCCACTTATTTTTGTTATGGTTTGGGTTTTATACAGTAGCTCTTCTGAATTTTTTTTTTTTTTTTTAACATCCATCCTTTGTGTTTTTCAGGGGAACCGATGGTGGCAGGAGAAGCAGGTGTGTGGGATAACTACAGCGTTAAGAAACAGCTCCTCCATTCATGGTGAGAAAACATTTTCAAAATGGTTCCAAAAACCAGAGTATTAAATCATGAAATGAGTTTCATGCATTGCTTCTTATGTTGGCTTTTACTCTTGCAGCACGGCTGTCGCCTGCAACATCTTGTTAGTGGATGAGATCATACGAGCTGGAATGTCTTCTCTCAAAGGTTAAAGTTCAACGCAAGAAGCAGCAGCCCTTATCCTAATCACAGGGATGGATTCAACGGTTCCTGCATTTGGTTCTCTAAAGCTCCCTGGTCTGATGGACAGATCGATGTAAACACCACCACATCCATCACTGCGTCTGTCATATACCAGTTATGTTTTTCGTTCACTTTGATTGGTTTATGTATGAGGTTTTCTTAAAAGCACTGATGTCTGCCATTCGACTTCATTTCTACCCATTAAAGTTTTCTTGTCATTGAAAAATGTGGTTGGCTTGATTTTATGCAGTAGTTTTCTATCTAAGAGTCCAGAAATGTTGATCTCATGATGGATCCATACAAACGCCACAGACACTAATTGAATGTCTTGTCAACACATTATTTGGCAAATTTTGTAACTTGTGATTTTATAACTACAAATTTGTAATATTAAAGTTCCTAAAATAAAGAAATTTCTCATACCAATACCCTTGACATTAAAGTAAAAACTTATGACAACTAAGAAATGGCTCTAATTGTATAAAAGTACAGGGTAGTAATTTCACATGTCTGTGTGAGTTCTCTCCGGGTTTTCTGGTTTCAGGCATAAGCTGCTGTTAGTGTCAGACAAAAAGTCATAAGGAATGACGATTAATATAGAGCACAAATACCAATACAAGTCAGTACAATAATATGTTGCCATCAGGGCCGTTAATGTGTGCGTTCTCCGTGTGTCTCTGTGGTTCTCTCCGGATTCTCCAGCTTCCACCCCCAAAAACACAGTTTAGGAGAACTGATGACTCCAAATTAGCCTTAGTAGGTCTGTGTGGGCGTGAGTAGTTGTTCGTGGCCCCATGTTTCTGGCTGGCATCTGGGGTGCACCTCGCCTCTCGCCTGTAGCCATCTGGAACATCAGACCTATGACCTGCGAGGTGGATCAGATGTACAACAAATGACTGAAGTAATTTTCAACCAGCAGAGGGCGGTAATCTAGCATTTAGAATACAAAGCGAGTGTAAATCCAATGAAGAAGAAGAGGAGATCGCTGACCCGGAAGTTGATTGTTGGCGACGTAGACGTGTCAAGGAGGAACTTCCAAAATGTCAATATTAGATTTTAATATAACTATTTTTTGCTGATAGCTACTTAATAAACGGTTGTTAGTATGTACAACTAAATATTAACAGACTATCACATTAAGTTTAGCTAAAGTTATTATTTTTTAAAAAAATGAGCGTTCAACTAGTGTTCTGGATATCTACTCTATGTTTACTGACAGCGGGTAAGAAATATCTTATAATGAACACATAAAAAAAAAAAAACAGGTTAATTTTGAATGGTAACGATCAGATCGAGACGTGTTTCTTCCTGCAGCGGATGAGATGGTGAAAATACCAGGAGGAAAGATGTTGATGGGAACCAGCGCACCTGATGGGAGAGATGGAGAGTCTCCCATTAGGGAGGTCAAGCTACAGCCGTTCAGAATAGACACGCATCCGGTCACAAATGCTGAGTACAGGTTAAAAAATAAGATAAATGATATTAGTTCAAGCAGCAGTTCTAATTAGTTTCGTTAAATTGAGTCTTGGTTTTGGTCTTTCTTCATTTCAGAGAATTTGTGAGAGCTCAGAAGTACAAAACTGAAGCTGAGACATTTGGTTGGAGTTTTGTGTTTCAAGACTTCGTGTCAGAAGAGCTGAAGAGCAAAGTCACTCAGAGGATTGAGGTACCGGCATCTGACTGTTGATAGGAAAAAGTTAGCATGATCAATTACTCCAGATGTTTATTTATAACTTTATGTTATTGACAGGACATTGTCATTTACGGTGCATAATTAGTTTTGCCTGGGTAAATGATCTAATCCTTCAAATCTTCTTCTTTTCCTTTTGGCTTTTCCCTTCAGGGGTCGCCACAGCAAATCGATTGCCTCCATCTTCTGCATCCTCTTCTCTCACACCAACTACCTTCATGTCCTCTTTCACTATATCCATAAATCTCCTCTTTGGTCTTCCTCTAGGCCTCCTGCTTGGCAGTTTAAAAGTCAGCATTCTTCTACCAATATATTCACTATCTCTCCTCTGGACATGTCCAAACCATCTCAGTCTGGCCTCTCTGACTTTATCTCCAAAACCTCTAACATGTGCTGTCCCTCTGATGTACTCATTCCTGATCCTATCCTTCCTGGTCACTCCCAGAGAGAACCTCAGCATCTTCATCTCTGCTACCTCCAGCTCTGTCTCCTGTGTTTCCCTCAGTGACACTGTCTCTAGACTAGTGGTTCTTAACCTTGTTGGAGGTACCGAACCCTGCTGGTTTCATATGCTCACTCTATGAAACCTTTAGTAAAACATAACAAAAAAAGTTTTAAATTAAGATAAGTACAGTATATGTTTTATTGGTGTATTCAATGAATTGTGCATTAATGTCACCTTTTTCAAAGAACAAAACCAAGACAGTGCATGAACTCACATGAAATGACCTACCTGCAAATCAGTGTGACTTCTGCTGTTGTTACTGAGAGACCAGTTCAGATATGCGTGGCTTCACCTTGGCAAGTGCTACTCTTATGTCATTTTCACAGCAAAGTCTGTTTCTGTTGTTTTCCTTTATTTTTGCCAGTGCGAGACTAGAGTTGCTCAATTTGACATTGCAAATCATGCAGAACGCTGACTCCCATCACGTTCCGTTATACAGTACATGTAAATTCACGTTAATAATAATAATAATGGATTATGTTTATATAGCGTGTTTCTGGACACTCAAAGACGCTTTACATTGGATCCATTATTCATTCACTCCTCATTCATACTTTGTGATGGTAAGCTACCTATGTAGCCACAGCTGCCCTGGGGCAGACTGACGGAGGCTGCCAATCTGCCCCTACGGCCCCTTCGACCACCAGCGGAACAATCACACACATTCACACACCAGCGACTGCCCCACTGGAGGCAAGGAGAGGAAAGTGTCTTGCCCAAGGACACAACGACAAATGACTCGGCGGGAGCGGGATCGAACCGCCAATCTTGAATCATTAGACGACCCGCAATACCACTGAGCTACGGCTGCACATATTCGTCCGACCACTTTCTTTTTTTGCTCAACATAGTTACTATGAATTAAATTAAGAAAGCAATCAGATGACATACCATCATGACAGACATAAATCGACTACGGAGTGCGCAAAATCCCATGTAGCACAGGTAGGCTAATCGATGTAGCGTGATCACCTGCAGCCAGTGATGGCTAAAGGGGGCATGTCATCACGAATTGACACAATGTGTCAAACGTACACAGTCATTTGTGTATGTTCGGCAAAAACACCTGACACATCGTGTCAGATGTTTTGTCTTGACCTCCGTCTCCGCCGAATCCCTGAGACCGACTCACCGAAACCCTAGGGTTCGATCTAACCCAGGTAAAGAACTACTGTCTCTAGACCAAACAACATCTCTTGTCTCACCACAGTTTTGTACACCTTTCATTTTAGATGAAACTCTTCTATCACACATCACACCTGACACTTTTCCCCAATCCGTTCCATCCTGCCTGTACACGCTAATCCTTCAAATACTGGTTTTAAATTGTTCTAATTTCTTGGAGTTTGACCCAATTGAATGTGTGTTGTTAATGGATATCAGTTATCACTTGTATGACTGTCTTATAAATTGTAACCAATCTTTCCCATTTAGTCTGCTCCCTGGTGGTTGCCTGTAGAACGAGTGTTTTGGAGACAGGTGAGCTCTTTTCCAGTGTTTGTTGTGTTTCTCTGAGCGTGCTTTCGCTGCCTGTCTTTGACATGTTATATACTTACTGCTCAGCCTGCAGGACCTGGATCTGGCATTCAGGAGCGTCTGGACTTTCCAGTAGTTCAGGTCAGCTGGAATGATGCTCACGCTTTCTGCCGATGGAAAGGCAAAAGACTTCCGTCTGAGGAGGAGTGGGAGTGGGCTGCTCGAGGGGGAGTGCAAGGTACACTCCCAACATTTACTGCATGGGCCTCTGTTACAGTAAACCATTGAACCTTTTTGACTTATTACTTGTTTTTTACTCTCAACTGAAAATCAGTATTCATCTAAAAGTTCCAACAGTTCTTTTATTTACGATGATGTTCTGATCAACCAGAACAAGACTTCAGAACTGTATTTGTGTTCAGAGATGGGTTGAATTTGCCTGGAGCTACAATTTTATTGGTGAGGCAGAAGCTCAGTCTGCTATGACTTGGGCTGGGGACCTGAGGGTTGCCAGATCAAGGCCCTATTGGACCAAAAACAAAATTTTGGAATGTGAACTGGCAGTGGAAAGATGCCAGCTCACCTCCTGAGAACTGCTGAGGCGCCCTTGAGCAAATCACCGTCCCCTTTATAAGCTGCTCATTGGGGTGCACCATGAAGGAGCTGCCCACCACTCTACTTATCATCTGCATTCTTACAGACCCCGTGTGTGTGCGTGCGTGCGTGCGTGCATGCGTTTGTTTGTGTGCGTGTATCTGTACGTGCATGTGTGTGTGCGTGTCGCGGACCTGTTCACATATACATTGCATGTGATTAACAACCAAATGACTAATACTAGGGTGGATAAATAATTTCCCTTACGGTGTTTAATCAAGTTGATTTCGTTTCTCCAAAGCTGTTTAAATCAGTCCACTTGACGTAAAGTTTCTTGAAGACGTTTTTCTTCCCAACCAAGAGGCTTCTTCAGTTCTGAAGGTGGCTGGTCTTGTCCCAGCTTATTAAACCTGTGGGGTGTGGTTAGTGCTATTTACATTCAAAGGGGGTGTCGTTGAAATGTGAGTTTCACCTTTGTATACTAATGAGGGTCATTAGCATGAAACACATCACCTGGGTTAATCTGCACAGACATTCTTTTTGGGAGTTTCGAAAGGACCTGATCGTAAATGGGCGAAAGTTGATGTCTCAGACATCAACTTTCCCCCCTTCAGAGATTGCTTCTCTACCTTGACATGCATGGTTTCTTTCATTCCTCTCTCAAACCATCTCTGTCCCTGTCCAAGATCTGAACATCGGTATCCTGAAATGAGTGTCCCTCTTCTTTGAGGTGAAGGAAGACTGCTGAGTCCTGTCCTGATGAGTTCGCTCGTCTGTGTTGAGCCATGCGCTTGTGTAGTGGTTGTTTGGTTTCCCCTATGTAGACGTCTGAGCATTCCTTGGTGCATTTAACTGCAGATAACCATGACCTGAATAACTGAGAACCTACTCAGTCTAAGAACCTACACAGACATCTTGATTTCATTTCATTTCACGTTGCTTCAGAAACATAAGTAAAGCAAGACAGAGTGTTGAATTATTATTGTCATGCTCAAGACCTGATATATGATTTAATTACTTATCTTCTTATCTTTGCCTGTTGTTTTGTAGGTCGGACTTATCCCTGGGGAAACAAATTCCAGGCCAACAGAAGTAACCTGTGGCAGGTCAGCATACCGCAAGTACAGTAAAGCGTATCGTAGAAACATTGCCGACATACATTGTCCCCAATGGAGGCTTTAATCAGGAATTCACTGATGTATTTTCAGAATGTAATTAAAAGGAATTTGTTATAAATATGCATTGATGGTGTGGTTGTGATTCTAATGGGAAAGTTCTATTAACTGAGATAGTACAGGTAAAAAAAAGTGATAGAAAAACTGAAGATAATTTGTGTATACATGCTTTGTTCACCATTATAAGTAATCATTTCAAATGGTGAAACTCACACGGTACTTCGCCATTTGTCTTAGGGATCATTTCCAGATGCAGACACTGCTGAGGATGGATACCATGGCACCTCTCCTGTCAGAGCTTTTCCTCCACAGAATAGTTATGGTAATGTGTCACCTGTTACATTTAAAAGAGAAGAAATCCATCCATCCATCCATCTTCAACCACTTATCCGGAGCCGGGTCGTGGGGGCAAGGGACTCGGGAAGAATGCCCATACTTCCCTCTCCCCAGACACATCCTCCAGCTCCTCCGGGGGGATCCGAAGGCATTCCCAGGGCAGCCAAGAGACATAGTCCCTCCAGCGTGTCGTAGGTCTTCCCTGAGGTCTCTTCCCAGTAGGACATGCCCGGAACACCTCCCCAGAGAGTTCTCCAGGAGGAACAGATGCCCGAGCCACTGCAGCTGGCTCCGCTCGAGGTAGTGGCTCTACTCCGAGCTCCTCCTTGGTAACTAAGCTCCTCACCCTACCTCTAAGAGTGCGCCCAGCCACTCTACGGAGGAGGTACTGTCCTTGCCTGCCATGCGATGTTACAGAGACATGTCAACCATGACAGTCCCTGCATATCCAGAGATGCGAGGTACTCCGGGCGAATCTCATCCACCCCCGGTGCTTTGCCACCGAGGAGTTTGGCAACCACCTCAGTGACTTCAGCTTGGGTGTTGGAGACCTCAGCCTCTGCTTCCTCTGTGTAAGACATGGTAGCGGGATTGAGAAGATCCTCAAAGTATTCTTTCCACCACCCGACGATATCCACAGTCGAGGTCAGCAGCTCTCTGCCTCTACTGTACACAGTGTTGGCTGTGCACCGCTTTCCTCTCCTGAGGCGCCGGATGGTTTGCCAGAATTTCTTCGAGGCTGACCGATATTCTTCCTCCATGGCCTCCCAAATTCTTCCCAGACCTGAGTTTTTTGCCTCCGGGACTACTCGAGCTGCAGTACGCCTGGCTTGCCTGTACCTGTCAGCTGCCTCCGGAGTCCCACAACTCGACAAGATTTGAAAGGAATCCTTCTTCAGCTTGACAGCATTCCTTACTTTTGGTGTCTATCACCAGGTTCGGGGGTTACTGCCGCGACAGGCACCAGAGACCTTGCGACCACTGCTCCGCAGCAGCCGCTTCGACAATGGAGGTGGAGAACATGGTCTACTCTGACTCAATGTCCCCAGCCTCCTGCAGGATCTGGGAGAAGTTCTCCTGAAGGTGGGAGTTGAAGACCTCACTGACAGAGGGTTCTGACAGACGTTCCCAACAGACTCTCAAAACACGTTTAGGTCTGCCGAGTCTGTCCGGTCCCCTGCTCTGCCAGCGGATCCAGCTCACCACCAGGTGGTGATTGGTTGACAGCTCTGCCCCTCTTCATGTGAGTGTCCAGCACACGTGGTCGGAGGTCTGATGATACGACAACGAAGTCGATCATCGACCTCCGGCCTAGGTTGACCTGGTGCCATGGACACTTATGGACATCCCTATTCTTGAACAAGGTGTTTGTTATGGACAAACTGTGACTAGCACAGAATTTTGTTAACAGAACACCACTCAGTCACCCCTTTCCAGGTCTCACTGTCATTGCCCACGTGTGTGTTGAAGTCCCCAAGGAGAACAATGGAGTCCCCAGTCGAAGCACTATTCAGTACCCCTCCCAGAGACTCCAAGAAGACTGGGCATTCCGCACTGCTGTTTGGCCCGTAGGCTGAAACAACAGTGAGACACCTGTCCCCAACCCGAAGGCGCAGGGACGCGACCTTCTCATTCACCGGAGTAAACTCCAACATATGATGGCTGAGCTGTGGGGCTATGAGCAAGCCCTCACCAGCCCGCCGCCTGTCACCCTGGGAAACACCAGAAAAGTGGAGAGTCCAGCCCCTCTCAAGGGTTTGGGTTCCAGAGCCCAAGCTGTGAGTTTGATCAAATAGTTGGTATCTCTATACCTCCCTCACAAGCTCTAGCTCCTTTTCCCCCAGTGAGGTGACATTCCATGTCCCTCGAGCTAGACTTTTTGTCTGGGGATTGGCTCATCAAGCCCCATGCTAAAGACTGCCACCCAATCCACACTGCACCCGTTCCCTACGGTTTCCTTGGTGAGATTCAACCTACAGTGGTGAATCCACCGGAGGTTAGGCCCATGTCGTCCTTTTGGACTGAGCCTGGCCGGGCCCCATGGGCAGAGGCCCGGCCACCAGGCGCTTGCATCCGAGCCCCAACCCCGGGCCTGAGTCCATGGTGGGGGCCCTGGTTGCACCATACCGGGCGACGTCACTTGATGTTTTTCTTGCCATATAGGTTTTGTTACTACTCTTAGTCTGGCCCGTCACCCAGGACCGTCTGGCCCCTGACAACATAGCTCCTGGGATCATTTGGGCACTCAAACTCCCCTACCACAATAAGGTGCCCGTTCTCTGAGGAGAGAAGAAATGTCTTCAGTTACATTTAACTAAAGACAAGAGAAGAAATGTCTTCAGTTAAATGTAAGAGACAGAAATGGTCTTTACAGACACTTTTAAAACCGATCTGAAGTATTTTTCTGTGAAGGTTCAGTCTTCTCTGATCTTTAAACCAAAGGTGAACCCTGAGTGAAATACTACAGACTGATCCTTATTGTGCTTTGTAACATAAGAACAACAATGATTGTTTCCATAGGACTCTATGACATGATGGGAAACACGTGGGAATGGACATCCACACTTTTTCCATCAGTACAACCAATGTACGTCTTACGTGGTGGGTCCTGGATTGACACAGTGGATGGCTCAGCCAATCATAAGGCACGAATCACAACCAGGTGAGTTATTTAAAAAAAGAGAAAAGGGTAGAGTGGGTATTTTAAGCTCTACAGCTTTGGCTCATGTTCCAGTATTTCCCTTCTACAGGATGGGAAACACTCCCGACTCTGCATCTGATAACCTGGGATTCAGGTGTGCTGCTGACGATGGGAAGAATAAAAGCAAAAATGAACTGTAGTAACAAACACAAAGATATTAAATGGACACTCCATTTGAGCCAATGATGATCCAGATGTTAACAATCAATCTCATTTCTCTCAAGTTTACAAAGTGCAAGAAAAAAAGGACCAATTATATGTTAAGACCAATAATGAATAATAATACATGGTTGGATACGAAGTTTTGTAATTAGAAACAAACAGTTTCTCCTGTGGAGAATCTTATACTGAACTTACAAGGCGTACAAATATATTAAAACCAAACATTCAAGAATATACTGTTTTTGAGGAAATTACTGCTCCATTATAAGGACGTAACCGCCATAAAACAACAATAATGTTAAATACTTTCTGTTTAATAAACAGGAGCAATGGAACATTTTGTCTGGTATCATCTTTATTTAAACTAATAGATATCAAGCCTTGTTTTTTTTTGTTTTTCTTGTTTTTCGGAATCACGTTTTTCTATTATGTCATGAAAAAAAACAAGTGAGTGTACCTCCCAAAGTACCATATATATTTTTCTAATTTAATCAATGAAGTGAAGAAACTTAGTTTTTCAATTAGCTTTCAGTAAGGCTATTCAAAATACTTTGATAAAACAATGAAAACTCTAAATAGTAAGATTTTAAACAGTGAGAGAAGAAACATGCAGACAATGGGGATGGAAAAAGAATGGAATGAGGAACAATGACAAATATAACAATACTTGAATATGTATTTATAGTACTATATAATTTGATCCTCTTGCTGCTCCAACCATCTTCCTCCACCACCAGGAGGAGCAGATTGCTTTGAAGCTTCTGCAGAAATTATGCTTATCTCATGATTTAAGTCGAGTCTGTTGAAAGTTAAACAGATTTAAAATCCTGTCATTGTGATGTATTTCACGTGTTTTGAACAGAATTCAACATGTTAAAAGCTGTAAATTTACTTGATCGATTTGCATATTCAACAACCCATTTGCAGCTTTTCTGCTATAAACGATCACTTGCTCTATTGCTGCAGGCTTCCTGCTATAGTTAGATTTGATCTGTTAGAATAATATTCAAACAAATAGAGGTGACAGTTGATAAAAAAGAAACAACAGTTTCAGTCAGGATTTCAGTCAAGATTGGATGCACCTCTCCAGAGGCATTCCTTCTTGACCTGTGAGCTTCTTTGTACCAATGAGTAAGCAAAGTTTTTAACCTTTCAGGAAAACACTCAAGACAATAAATCCACTCAAGGAAAATGTGTTACATTCTCCCACAGTGTCAGGACATAAAGTAATTAAAAGTGGTTTACTTCATTCAAAAACATGAGGGTTTACAAAAGATGGTGGAATGTTTAAAACCAGTAAACAGAGAGCATCAACATCTACTAACACAATTCCTATTAAAACCTAATCCACCCTGGAACATGAGTCACCCATTACCGGGCTTTTTTAAAATTTATAATACTGTATTATTTATCATAGTATTGGCAAAATGTTAAAGGCTTTATTACACAGTGTAAAAAAGAGTAATAAGATCCAGAATCCACATCCAAATCGTCTCAAAAGTAAATAAACGCTTACAAAACATATTCCTTTTCCTGTTGGTGGTACTACTGTCTTTGATTGAAGTTATAAAGAAATAATAAAGAAATTGCTGTTTATTTTGCATGAACTCACGGCTGACTGAAAACAAAACAATAGCTTAAAGACTGATCTGGTGCTCCTTGTAGCTCAATATAGCACCAAGTGTGCATCACTGACTCTGACTGATTTCTTCCTCTGCGTGTGTGTGTGTGTGTGTGGGGGGGGGGGGTGTCACCAAAAACTCTATTCAACTGCAGGAACAAAGTATGACTAAATTATATTAATCCCACAAAGCAGAAATAAATTGATGACAAGACAAATCCATGTGTTTCTGACTCACTGAAACATTTTGATCAAATAAGGAAAGAGAAGTAAGTTCAAATATGGTGCTGACAGAAATAGAATGGTGTTACATAAATAACGGAGAAGTTTTGAAACAAACCTTTTGACATTTACGTGTTTCTTCATGACTTCAATTTTTGTTGTTTTCATAGCTGCCCATGTATGCTCTCCTTCAGAGAGCACATGAGTAACACATCTTTAAACCACTCGACGTACACTTTTTTTTTTAACATTATCTTCAGCGATTGGTTTCCTGCATGTCTGCTAATGCTCTGGGTGGGTGGGCAGCTTCACAGAGGTGGTCAGGTCTGACTGGAAACCTAGTGAAGTAGTTCACACTGTGGTCTTTGTGCTTTCCCTGCAGTAAATGATCTACTGACTTTTACCGCTGTGGATACGACTACCTTGAAACTGCATTTTTTTTCTCGTTATTTCATCTGCAATAAAAAAGTAGTTTTGATCAGGTATCACATGTCAGGTCTGAGTAATATAATTGGGTCAAAGGCTTATAAAGGCCTCCTACCTTTGTTGCCAAGCAGCTGTGGTATTTTTGCACGTCACATGTTTGTGTAGTGCCTGGAAAGGAGGAAGAAAACCCTGTTGGGCCACAAGAAGCCACAGCCTACTCTGACATCACATCATGTCATGGTCAGGAAAAACACGTTTAGTGACATTCCGTTTGACATCGTCCCTCCTTCTTGTTTTGTGTGTTCTCTTCTTTTATGCTAGCACATAACCAGAGAGTATCTTCGGTTGGTTTAACTGATTCTGCTTCTGCCTGTGATTCCACTGATCCAATCATGGACTTCTCTCAATCTTTCTCGGTCCTGAATGAGAGGCTGAGACCTCGAGTCACACACAGTGACAAGCTCTACTCCTCTCTGAGCAGGATGGAAAGCAGACAGTGGTACTCGGTCAGGACCTATCCTTCATCTTACCGGCCTACAATTCTACCAGCAAATCCAGAACCAACGTTCTCTGTGACAGAAGAACGAGAAGATCTAAAGGAACCTGAAGGAACGGCAGAGAAGGGAGATTTGATTTCAGATGACATAAAAGAAGAATGTTGGGCTCATCCACAGCCCTTGGACAACTCTAGTCTCACTGAGTTGAGTTTAAAGGATGAAGGTGATGAGGATGAGGCTGATGACGAGAGTAGACCCTCATCTTCAGAGGAGAAAGACATTGCCGGTGAGCTGACCTCAGCGAGGACAGAGGGTTCTTTAGAGGCAGCTGCCAGTGGAAGTGATAACCCTTTGCAGACGAGCTACATAGATGGGACTTTACCAGACCTGATCAAGAGCGGCAGACCCCTCGGCAGACGGCGGACAGTAGGACATGTCTCCGACACGGTAGGACATCAGCCTTTGTGTCGCTGTATGATTGAGAGCAGTTATTGCTACATCTTTTTCATTGTATGGGATTTTTAAACCTGTTCTGCATCAAGCAGATTTGTCAAACGGTAAAACCTGGTGGCAACACCACTTCAAGTTATTGCTCAGTTTGTGTGTTTACAGTGATGTATAACTCCTCAGCTGGGAAACCTGGGTTTCCACTCCACAGTTTCAACCAGCAATCTAGATAATCAGTTTCTATTTACATAGCAAGACAATATCATGAGGTTGCACTCTGTGTGTGTGGGCTGACTATCACCTACACAGTGGAAAGTGTTTGTTCAAATGTGCTTATGCAATATTTATTATAATACAGCTTAAAGAAGTGCGCAGAGAAGTGGAGCTCTCCCGCAGACGGAGCATCAAACTGAAGGCCCAGGTGGACAAACTGCAGGAGAGCAGAGAGGGTCCCGGATGGAGCCAGCACAGAGAGCGGGTAAAGGTTACACGCAACACCAAGATGTTATGTTTATGTCCTTAAAACTCTGCTACATTATTCTGATTTTTTCCCCATCCAGGTTACAGAGGAGGTTCTCTCCGTTCTGAGGCTGCTGCACCCGCTGACTGAGTCAGAGTCCAGCCTGCCTGAAGCCTCTCCAGGGGAAAACCAGCTGGACGCTGCTCTGATGCAGCTGCAGAATGTGGCTCGCAAATTGGTGTTCAGTCACACCACGCAGGTGATGGCAGCACCTGCACTGTAATAAAGCTTATGGCTCTTATCATATTCATGCAATCTGGAGTTTAGTGTATTTTAGTGGGCATGTTTCCTTGAAGAACATTTGCTTTGCACACACACAGTGGAAAACTAGGAAAGGTGGTGTGTAATAATGTTTACACACCATTATTACACAAATTCGTACTTCTATACTGTATAAAAGACCTCTGTATTGACTTTATGCAAAGGATCTGCTTTCATCTACAGACAGTAAAAGTATGACAACATATTTTTTCTGATACAGAAAGGATTTAATTTTGTCACAAAGGAGCTTGAAAAGAACCCTTTGGCCTGTACATAAATGAACTGACCCTTATAGGAATAATCTCTCACTTCGTGTACCAGGTCACCGGTTGGTTGTTAAAGCTCAACTATGCAGCCTGACTGGTTAACATGCTACTGTATCAGTGAGCCGAGTATTTCTGGAATTTATTGCATGTTGGAGATATTTACAAGAAGCATTGCCTGGTTGGGACTAGAGTGTAATCCTGTTAAAACACAGATAAGATAGAGTCCTTGCTGTTAGTAGCAGATAAGAGTCGTGATTACAAAAACAAAAAGTTCACCTGCCTCTCCTGTCTTTTCTTTCAAAAGTCAAAATCTGGAAGGAAAGCAGAGGACATCGCCATTCTCCAGCAGGCTCTGTATGACAGAGATGAGGCAATAGAGAAGTGAGTACAGACTGATGACGTACAAATCAAGAATGACTAATCACTCAAGATTTATTAGGAGGGAGGGAAGTTGAAAGACGTGGATCTATTTCGAAGCACCTCTCTTCCTGTTTCTGCTGCGCAGGAAGAAGGCGATGGAAGCTGAGCTGCTGCGGAGTAAATCAGAGATGATGTTGCTGAACAACCAGCTGCTGGAGGCCGTGCAGAAACGTTTGGAAATGTCCCTGGAGCTTGAGGCGTGGAAGGTGAACAGGGGTGATAACAGTTGCCACTGAAGTGATGGGGGAAAGGTGTAGTCACGGAACAACAGCTACAATAGAAGAAAAAATGTGGACTGATACTGAGCAAAACAGAGCCACTGGTCAAACTTAAATTGTTTGGACCTAAACAAAGACTTGTAGACGTATGGCTGTAAAACATACATGCTCACATTTACATGCACACATCATTTTATGTAATCTCAGGGTATGAATCAATGCATTCCATATCCAGGACATTCACAGAATGTCCTGCCATCTGGTATCTTGCCAAAACTCATGACTACATACTGCTTGAAAATGAAGTCGGGCTGCATTTTGCAGTTGTTCCACTATCTGGAAAAGATCTGTAACGGAATGTGTGTGCCTGGCTGAAATCTTACAATTCAGACATCTAAGTACATCTTGCACTGAGAGGTTAAAAATTGGATTAATTTTAGTTAGATATGTGTGTATTAACGTAGTTTCTTAAAATTACAATTTGTGGACACTTCATTCAAATAAGGGACACAATTATTTTTTCTCTAATACATGCTCATTCTTCTTTGCTTGCTCTCACTTTGGGCCATTCCATTGAAATTTATCGTAACTGCAACCCTGAATTAAAACAGCTTTATTGATCCCCCGTAGGGGAAATCAATCAATTAATCAATTCAACCTTTATTTATATAGCGCTTAATCACATCATAAGACATTTCAAAGCGCTTTAACAGACACAGAAACCCAACAGAACCCTTCAGAGCAAGCATAAGCGACATTGGTGGCGAAAAACTCCTTCATTGAGGAAGAAACTCTGGGCAGGACCCAGACTCTGGAGGACGTTCATCTGTCTAGACCGGTTCAATCAATAAAATCAATAGAATCCAATAAAAGTTTAGACATGGACTATTGTAAAGGTAAATTTTATAACATTTTAATAAACTTTTTAATGTTTCATTACAACCAAAACGGAAAAATATGAAAGAAGATGGCTGTTAATAACACTTCAAAATAATTATCTACAGTTTGTTACCTTCTAATAACTGAATATTTATCTTATTAGCTATTTGATGTTGGAGTGAAAACCGCACTGTTATGAACAAATCCCGTTTATAACTATTTCTGAATTAATTTCACAGTATGTAGTTGAAATATTTGGATTGTGTGAAAATTAAACAAATCCTCTCAGTTTACCTTTAGTAAAAAAGAAGAAATTGATGCTCCCCTCCTTTTCTGATCATCGTTTCCTTCCTAATAAAGTGTTCAGCTCTTATGTTCCGCTTTTGTGCTGTGTCAGAAAACAAATATAGAAAAGATAATTGTGAGACTTGTTTCCCTTATTGACACATTCATCCCTTTGAAATGTATATTTTTTTAATTGAGTATTTCTTGTGGCTGACTGTGTCTTCTTCCCGGGCCTCAGGAGGATCTTCAGCTCATCATGCAGCAGCAGCTACAGAGTCAGCAGCAGGCAGAGCAGACCCAGAAGAAGCCCTCGCGCCTGGGCATTCTGAGGAGACACAACAAACCACCAATGCAGCGGCCCTCCAACATCTCTACCCCCTCTACAGCTGCTCCAACGATCAACTCAAACATCTTCATCTCCAAATCTGCAGTTTCAATGGCTCCAACCCCAAGCTCACCTCCTCCCAACATCAACCGCACCTGGAGAGACCGGCTGAAGAAGAGCAAGACCAGCCGCCAAGAACAGCTGTCAGTGCAGCAGGCGTCAGATTGGGGCAAGGATGAGAATGGCTTCCAGGTCGTATCTCTCGATTGAAACTGTGATAACTCTGAGAACAACTAATCTGATGAACAAAGGCTTGAAAACCCCTGCAGTCGTAGCTGTGTTTTTCAATTATCACTTGCATGTTACTTTACTTACGTTAGCTCGGCAGGATGATTTTCTTTTCACAGAATTTGAAACCAAGAGCAGTTTTCACATTACCGTTTATGACACACAGCTAGTTTTGAACCTACTGTTATTCATCTCATTACATGAGCAGTTACACTGAATTTAAAGATAGGCCTAGTGTCAGGAATTTTCAGTGAGGTAATGATTTTATTTCTTCAACACTTTATGCCTAAAGATGATGAAAGACACTTCTAAACAAATCCCAACTAGGGTATCATGATTCATGAATTTGACTTGAGGTAAAACTAAATCAAACATGATGATTCAGAGTAGAGCAGTTCCATGTCTTAAAACACTTCTGGAGGGGTTATTTGATGCAAAATATATCTGACTATATCTGAGCCCTGTGACTAATTCTGTAAAACCTTTGCTGATTGTTACATTACAGATTGTAAATAAATATTTTTGTTCCATGCATTACCGGGTCAGACTGTAGTCTATTTTGAGGTGTGGTCATTCTGTGACCTTAAAGCCTTCATTGACGGCAACATTCATTCATCAAGGTTGATATTTTATTGGTTAATATAAGTTTGTACATTTCCAATAATATACAACTCACTTCTTTATGTATCTCGCACACATTTAAAATTTATACATGGCATTAGAGAGAGTTAGTGTCACCACTGAGGCAACATGTTCAACAAACTGATGCATATAGCACAGCAAAGGTACTCCTGTCTACAAGAGAAAAGGCATGCTCATAGTGAAACTTACAATCCTGAACAGATGATTACAATCTCCACACAGCTTTGTCAACAGGGCTGAATAAATAGAATTTTCTATAGACTATTTCTTCAATACAACAGGATCTAAAGGAGCATCTGCATTCAAATGTCAGTAATGCCCCACTCCCAAAAATATATTCATATTGTGCAACGATATTGATCTGCCCTGTGATCAAGGACAAGGGGGTGCTTCTCTGCCAACACACAGAATAAGATGGTAGTGTTACTCAGCTAAATTCTTATACATTAAAGCCTTTTAGACTTTGACATCAAACACAAAACAATGATTGTAGTAAACATCTAGTGCCAAAAAAGCAATACACCCTCCTCTCTTGAGCTTCTTTGTGAGAAAATTCACATAAAACTGGCAACCCAGCTGCCAATCCAAAGTCTGCTAGTTGTTATGTTAGAATAAAAGTTTTTTTTTTTCTATCAAGTCGTACAGAAATTGAAAAGGAGCTCTTAACAAAAGAGGCACATACAAATTTACAACACCCTGCATATTCATAGAGATGGCAGTTTCACTATGATGGACCGTCCTGTTCAAAACCAAGGTAACAGATGATTCTACCGCTATTTTATAGGAAAATTACATATATTGTTGCAGCATTTAGTTGTGAGACACCCTGCGCTGTAGTTGTAAAGATAAGTGAGATACAGAAACATGTTTCATTAAAACACTGATCGGACTGACTAAACACGAGGACACAGAAACATTACTAAGGCTCATTGCCACACACACACACACACAAGAACAGTATATGTAATAAATAGCACATCCAGTTGTAACGCAAGATATTCAGGAAACAGGTGTAAATGCTGCATCTGAGTAACTTACATTGGTTTCATAGAAGATTGTTAAAACATGACTGTATGATCTTAGGTTGTAACACAGTAGATCTGATGTAAATCATCACTGACTTACAGCAGCAGAGGAGAGGAATAACCTTCAGATCAAAACACTGAATATATCGCTATTATTCTCATTGTAACGAGTTCCCACAACAAATTATCTGTACAAATAAAATCCACACTCCAGCCTCCGGACACTGAATGCCTTGTGCAAAAAAAAAGAGAACTATCGTTTTAAACATTTTTCATCCTTTCTCTCAAATATACAACATTTGTTAATACCTGTGCAGTCAAAACCTTCCACTATTTTGTAGTAATCCACTTACCAATTATACTAACATGACTGTTTCAACATAAAGATAGCCCTGTGCAAACGTTTCTTTGGGTTAGTAGAACACCTCCAAAAAAAGTTGCGTTACACTGGATTTATTTCCTATCTCCCCGTCTAAAAATCAATAAAAACACATCTAGCCACTGACCTATCAGGAAACACTCGTTGTCTGGCAGAGAGGCTACAGAAAGCTGAAATTCACCTACACGACATTACACTACGGTAAGTTTGTTTGAAGGTAAGAAATGACGGCTGTCAAATACATTTGGTCCAGCTCATCTTTTAGCATCATTAATAACTCCCCTCACTCTTGAAGCTGCTGCATTTTAATCTTCATTCTCAGAGGGGAAGGTGCTGAAAAATGTTCTGAGGTGAAGGACAGAAGGCAGCTAGGACTGAAGGAAGGAGATGATGGAACTGATGAAATCTAAGGGTTTATCTGCGTGGATCCAGTGGCTTGCGTCTGGGATATACTGGATGTCAGCGTAGGGGAACAACCTCTGGATTTCTGGGTAATCATCAGAGCTGTATCAAGAGTAAAGGTACGGAGATGACAGGTCAGAAAATTATGTTAACTGTAGTAGCAAAAAATAAATAAATTAGAAGCATGTGAAACTTGATATAGGTTCAGCTGGTGCTATTTGTTGCCTTTTGGTGTCTTAATTAATGTAAATCATCATATTTATGTAATTATTGTGGAAAGATTAAGCTAAATGATTTTTCATTTATTTGGTTTTGAAATATTTTCTTTAAATATGTCTCATTTTGTCTTTTTTTTCCCTTAATATTGACATGTTCTATGAATGGTACTTCATGTGATTATTCATTTGATTTGTTTTCCATCTATTGTTTATGACTGTCTTGTTGACTACAGTTAGACATTGACTCTGTTTTCTGAAAACACACAGTGGGGTTATATATACTGTATATACACAGTAAATTATGACCTTTGCTAAGGAGGGTATTAACAATGCTGGCTCAGGTGATTCTTGGAGAGGATTCAAAATGTTCACAGCAGATTTGATGGTGTACTGAGCTCCATTACATGTTTGTTTAGAAAAGGAAGGTGTGGCCACATGCGATGCCACAGATTGCATTAATACAGGAGCTTCTCAGGGGAAACCGTCCTGTCTATTTCATATAGTACAAATGTAAATTTGGGATACATATACCATCTTGTTCACTAGAATGTGAAAACTTGTCCAGGTTTTACACTGGTACGTACATGTCAATACAGTATGTGTGCACCTGTGTATGTGTTTGTGTGTGGCGTTATACCTGATGTAAGCAGAACTGGCTCCACCCAAAAACAAAGTAGGTCCCTCATATATGGTTTCAAAGCTGGGGAAGCTCATGATGTTGTCAAGGTGTGCTGAGATTGCCTCCAAATTCACCCTCCAGGCATAATGGCCATTCTGCTCCACCAGGTTAGTCAGTAGGAACTGACGCACTGAGCGCTCCTGAGGGAGGGAAGCACAATTTATGACCAGACAGGTTTTTACATAAAAATTTTATCAATATTTTGGACTTTTGCAAAACATATTTTATTATATTAATATCAAGCACCAAAAAACAGACATGAACAATTACCAACAAGCTGATGGATGAAATCTGACATTTAGCAGCTTAGCACTCAGACATTTCCTTTGTTAACTTCGTAGAACTAAAAACAAAGCTAAAAGACATACTGTACATACCTTCATGAGCAGAAATTAAATACAATACAAATGAAATAAAGAATATAAAATAAAAATCTGGCTGCTAACAAATTCTAATATCACCCCTAATGTCACAGTAGGTTTCTGCCGCCCACAAGTGAACCCAGAAATTTGTCACGACAGGCTCATTTATTAATATAGGGAGCTATTTGATAAGAAATACTGTCAACACAAATAACATCCAATTACACTTAATTTTAATTTTTGTTTGATAAGAACTTTTGTCAACACAAATAACATCCAATTATGTTTAATTAACTTAAAAACAGCAGGCATGTTTCTAAACACTGAAATCCAACGGAGTCCTCACCCTAACCAAACTACGCAGCTGATCCTCAGCCATCCGCCTGGCAGTGGAACGTGGGATGTCGCTGGAGATCTTGACCTCCTGCATGGCCTGAATGTAATAGTGGAAGTTGGTACGTGTTGATGACTGTGTTGGACTGATGTCCACCACCACCAACCTCTCCACTAGCCCTGGCTAAAAACAGACAGACACATTAGTGTTATTAAGGAGAAAACGACACGTCACATTAATATGAAACCAGTGACAAAATGCAAACAGAACATCTCGGTGAGGCTGGAAGGCAAGAGGGGCATTATAATGTCCTCAGTAGACAGGAATGTACAGTGAGAAATGTCCAGTGACACTAATTATTAAACTGTATTGTCTTAATGAACTCATGGTAGCATCTTTTAGCGCAAACCTGTGTCAGGGCAGTCATCATGGCCGTTTTCCCTCCCATGCTGTGGCCAATCAGGACGCACTTCTCAATACGCAGCTGGACAAGAAGGTGTTTCAAATCATTGGACATCGCTTCATAGGTCAACACTGGGCTGTGAGGGCTGTTGCCATGGTTACGGGCATCTACAGTCAGCACCTAACTAGACAAAGGACAGTTAGGACACTTGGAATTGGGGAAAAGATGCAACAGATCATCAAAACATTGCCATCATTTCCTTTTCTAAGGCCCTTCTCTAGCAGATAAAAGAGTGGTGGCACAAACTAAGATGATATATTGTACTGAAGTATTTAGTTCCTTCCAGCAAGCCAAAGAAAAGATTACACATCAGTATTCATCACAAAGAATTGCAGCTGAAGAGCCGTGTCACATTACTGGCAGCAAACTGGCTGGGGCATTCCTATGACTGTTATTGTGTGAGAACTAGTGTCAGTCGTCTGAGGACAAACTACAGTACATAGAGATGAATTGTTTTTGCCTTAACAACTGACTGGTGTGAAGTCTTCATCAGTGCATTACCTTTCGGCCCGTACGCTGCACCAACGACTTTGCTATTGAGTGGAAGTTAGATTTGCTGCCAAAAAGGCCATGAAGAAACACGAGGGGAGTGCTCTCTCCCTTCCCGTCGAAGACATCATAGGTCAAGTTGACTGGGCTGCGGAAAAAAATGGGATTTACTCGTTACCATTTCAGTTTTTTTAAATCAAAGTTATGTCACAACTTTATCTCTAAACTGATAAATTATTAATAACAATATGCAGACTGTATTGCTTTTTAGTTTGACCTATTTCCTGCTCAGAGAGGATCACAAGGACAGCCGGTGCATTATTCAATGAATACTGAATTATTTGGCTGGAAGGGCTTTGCTTCCACCTACTGGACCATGTAAGATAACAACTTGTATACATTTTCTTATAATTTAGATTATGTAAAACACAAATTTTGCATTCCATTAATTGGTACACAAAAATTAAAAGTTGAAGTTTCACACCGATTTCAAATATGTGTGCTCGTTTCCATTGTAGATATCAATGTGAGAGGACATGGTGGCACAAGCGTCTATAAAATGGAAAAAAGCCAATACAATAGCTCACCTTTATTAAAAACCTTTGTGAGGCCTTAATTTTTATGCTTTATTGGGGCTGAACGACTCAGTTCTATTAAAATAGACAACTAAATTAACTGATAACATTTTCCATTATTTATCAATTTATTCATATATAGGGGAAGGTGTACATACTGCATAATCAAGGCTTTAAAGACGTTTAATATTACATTCCGCTTCAAAGCAGTGATGTATTGTAATTGTCAGTGTTCTTCGTCCGTCCGTCTGTTAGTCTACCAAGTATCTTTGCAACCGTTGCAGATAGAAAGATGAAACTAAAAGCACATTACTTGGGCGACAAAGGGGATCAAAATGAGATGATGACCTTGACCTTCAGAAAATTAGGTCAAGGTCAAATTTCAACTTTTGTACACTCAGGAACTGGATAAGATAGAAAGACGAGGGTGAAGGCCAGTGTAAGACCATAGATCAAAGCTAGTACTTTGCTCTATGACAGCAGGTCAGAGCACCAGCTTTGATCTCTTACCAATGCAAGTAGGTCAGGGTAAAATTTTGAATTCAGGGTTGTCGCGGGATGTTGCAGTCTCTGACTGCCTAATTTTCTAGTATTACAGTTGTGTTTACTCTATAGCATAGCTTTTACGTTAGCTTGAATTTTTTAAAACAAAATAATTAAGGCTAACTTGCTTCTTGTAAATGCATCTCCAGCTAATTTATTTTATTCGTTTATAACACACCGCGTTTATTGTGCCAGCAAATAATACAGTTGATGACAGGTGGGCTGATGAGCAGAACTGATAACAGCTTATTCTCTGGCGGTGAGGCCCCCCCCCCCAAATCAAACTGTTTTGGCCCCCATAAGGTTAGAGGCCCTAGCTCTGTCATACCCCAAACATAAACAGACTCATTCATTCATTCCGATTAAACCTAAGCTGGAGTTGGACATCTTTAACTGTGATTACAGTATAGCTCAAATGCAGGCTAATAACTCCTGCTAACCAGACGTTTGAATTTCACTGGGAGAAGAAGTAAACAGCTGATAAAGATGCAAAGATACGAGAAAGTGACTAATGGTAAAGGGTTGCTGTGAAAGTGAACTAAAAACGGGCTGTCATATCCAGTAAAGACCACTGCGACTCCCGCAGACATGAGCCATCAGGTCGAACACAGCTAGCAGAGGTACCTGGAGGAACTAGCTGGTCGGACTAGGGGAGCTAAACCACGAACATCCCGATGCCCGGGGATCGAGCGACACGACGACCGGCCGCTCAGGAGTCCTCTCTGGATCAGACGACACAAAACACTCATGGCAGCATACGCTCCGTGACCAGGCAGTCAAAAAACAGCATGGGAGTCCAGGGAGTTCACAGACAGCAGGGCTTCGTGACTGCATGCACAGAGAGCGGCCCGGAGGTCAAGCTTCGAAGGAGGCGTTTGTCAACAGCTGATCGTGCGTCATGACGTAGACACGCAATTTCTAAGGGTTATCTAAATCCGTGAAACTTGTCTGTCAGGAGAAGTGAAACGCCGGTGTATCAGAAACAGAATGTATTGAATGTAATGAATGCGTGTGTGTAAAATATCTGTCGTTTAAAAACGACTCTAAGCTGCTGCTAACCGTTTTGACTTCACATTAACGTGTGTATTCATTAAGTTATTTTGCATTACTGTTCTGTGTATTTCCGTACAGGCATTCATTTGGCTCGCAGATACAGAACATTTAGGAAATAAAAACGTGACTGCATTGAGCCACAGGGTGATGCTACAGTATCGCAATGGGTCATATTTCCTTCTCCCAGCTAAATGATTTTTCTTTCTGCATTTCTGCTCTGTCTAGGAGCAGTTTACTTGAATGTCATTAATTGTCTTACAGAAACAATTTGTTCAAGGCTTAAAAATCGACTTATTTAACACTTCTGCTTTATTCCCTATTATTTCTCACTGTACAACATGGGCCTCCAAACCTCATGTTATTTAATTACATCGATCTATTTTTCAGTGAATTTTTTTTCACTAACAGAGTTAAAGTTTTCTTAGGCAGACAAATGTTCTTTGGCAGACAAATGTTGTCATTACGAAGTTAACGACCCCACATCTCTGATATTTGCTTAAGTATATTGCTAAAGTGTATTGGTGTGGTTACTCAGTGATTTATTTTCAAATTATTAAACACCTGATTTTAGCAGTTTTCAGGTTTGGTTAGATTACGTTAGATTGTGTCAGTTATCTTTTTTTTTTTTAGTTTACACATGTAATCAACTTAACATAGGTAACCTACATTCATAACTAAATAAAGATGACACACTCTTGAATCTTGCAGGTCCAAAGCAGCACAATTTGGTAATGAACAACAAGAAAATTCAACCACAGATACTATTCATTTCCTTGTAGTGCTGTAATCAGTTTGCTGTACTGTTTCACCCCTCTCTTCAGTTAATGTCCTTGTGCCTGTGGTTCTTGCCATACACAGGAATGCAAAAAGACAAAAATCATTAATTAATGGGTCTGGGGATCCTGGCTTCTCCAAACATTCATTGCTATGGGAGACTGGCCTGCTGGGATAAAGCATGCTGTGAGTTGTCATAGCGATGGCCAGAGACAGAGGCCTGCGGGAGGAAGCTACATAAACTAAGACAACAAACATAATTGCTGGATGAGTGTGTATTTCTTTCAAACCCTGTTGAACAAGATCACAGTGCCAGTTTTGTGTAAGCTAAGTACAAAAATATTTAAGCACAATGTTCATGAAGTTACTTCACGTTTTCCAACAATTACTTTCTGAATGGTGCATCCAGGCTGTGATTCTTTTGGTAGGGGATCACATCAAGTTTACTTTAGGCTAAATCCCCTTGCCATGTGATCGGTCCTTACCAATGGTCTTGAAACCTAATTAGTTCATCTTCCACATCTTGACACAGAAAATTGAATGTTTCATTGTATTAAATATGAAAGTTAACTGTTTAGGCTCATACAATTTAACGTTAACCTAAAAAAGATTTAGGCCTGTTGATTGCTTATTTTTTCACGATTAATAAAAAAAACACCACCCCCTGTATTTTTTTGACATATCACACCCTGCTTGTACAACAGATATTGATGCATTCATGCGTACATACCTGTAATGTTGGAGATTAAAAATGTATTGCTAATTTTAATTACTTCGTATATTTTACACTACTGTACTATATTTGCTGTAGGGTCATGAAGTTCAGGATATCAATAAAATCTTATACTGACCTCTGATAAAACACAATAATTTGTTTTGTCAATTGGGATATAAAGTATATATGTACACAGTGCAATTTTGCAATTTTTAATTATAAAAAAATAACCAATCAACAGACCTCATTCTTTTTGGGTTAATGCTAGGTCCTATGAGCCTAAATTCTGAACAGTTGAACATTCACATTAATCCAAACTTGAAAAAGATAGAAACATTTAATTTTCTATGGTGGACTATGGATAAGGGTTGATTACGTGAACATGGCAAGGGGAATTTAACCTAATGTGAATGATCTGTATAACGTAACATTAACATCCCAAAGATTCGGATTTAACATTCATTCATTCATTCATTTTCTGCGGCTTTATCCACTGTAGCGGGTCACAGGGAGCTGGAGCCTATCTCAGCTTGCATAGGGCGTGAGGCGGGGGACACTCCGGGCACGACGCCAGTGCACTGCGGCAGATTTAACATGTCATTTCTAAATAACTCTAGAAATACAAAAATAAGTGAACAGTTTGCTCTGATGTCAGACATCATGTGGCCTTTTTGTCTTTCAGGAGTGTCACATACAATAAGATGTCTCTTTATCTAAATGAAGTTTGTTGCAAGAACATCATTTTTTGAAAAGTATTAAAATCTTCTTGCAATTTATGCTGAATTTGTGAAATGTTGGTCTTTGAGAGATAAATATCATGTAAAAACAGTAATGAAAACTGTATTAGCTGCATATAATTGAATATAACAATCAGAACACATATGAGGTGGGTCATTGACAAAAACAGAAAACAGTTACAACCCAAAGGACCAACCTTGAGGTACCCGTTTTTCTATAATAGTGCAAATATAATAAGAACTATGACGTACATAGGAGTTGAACCGTGATGATGATTGCCTTGAGAGACTAATAGCACAAGATAAGATAAGCATAATAGCATGTACTGTATTAAATCACATTACGTTGCCTTTATTGACTAAGCACACTTTATTGACTACAACACATTCAAAGCATTTTTTAAATAAGGATTCTAGAAATAAATTAATAAATAGAGATCAACATCAGTGTTAAATATGACAGCTGTCTTTTGAACTTTATGCAAAATGTTCTTTCCATTGTTTCACGTCAATAAAATACCTGCTGAATTCAGAAACTTTGACTTCTGTTTCATCAATACTTCTACTTTTTCTGATGCTACAGGAGAGTTTTAGTGTCTGTGCCACACTGAAACTTTTGAACTCATTATATATTTTTATTTGAAGGGTTTGTGAAATATTCAGCAAGTTTCAAAATGACCTTAGGAGACAAACCGGACTGGTAAGTCACGACAACATTTTGGCCTCTCTGTAGTTGTACAGAAAATTAGACACTTTCTTGGAAAACTCTTTTTCAGACAAGATTCTTTTTCAGTATCCTGATGAACTACTTCCGTCCAATTAATTGCTATTTTTGTCTTTTGCATCAACTACATTTTATCTATATTTATTCAACCACAATGTTTTTATTTCGTGCCAGAAAACATTTCTAATCTTCTGTGGAAGTTTAAGTCTTGCTAACATTTTCCCAGCAGAATAAATATAGTATAGCTCTGATAGGTCACAGCAATCTAAACATGCTTATCAAAATAAAATATTTACAAAAAAGTTGAGATAAAGCTGTTTCATAAAATAGAGCAAATACTGATAATGATCCCACATACTGTCGAGTGATTGACACATTCTTGCTTGAGGGTTTGCAGCAGATTCCTGCTTTACACAACTGTGCACATCAGTTCATGCAATTAAAAAAGCTGTGATAACCCCAGCTAATACATTCTTGGGTCTCTATCTTTGGACTTTGCTGTTCGGTCATTATCTTGTTTGTGAGAAATCTTCTGCTTGTCAACTTCACGTGTTCATACAGGGGAAGTAATGACATTTGACATTTTAATGAAAAGGACATGTATTTCCTGTTTGTCGTAACACTGACAATACTTCAATTATTTTACCTTGTCAAATTAGTCTACTTCTCTTTTTTCATCCTCATAGCAGTCAATCTGAGTAGCATTCTGATTGGCTTATTGAGATTCTGAAATGCTGTGGCAAAAATGATTGATTTCTATGATAGTTGTAATCTGGCATTGACCTTTTTGCAAATACAGAAGGAGATCTGTTTTATAAATATTAATAATAATTATACCTAATGGTTTCATTATTGATAGTTACTTCTTTTTTTGTGTTTTCTCAATCAATTGAGTGAACGGTTCATAATGTCTTAGAGCTGGCAATATCTTCAAACAGCTAATTTTTTGGATGATAAGCCATGACCCAATAGGATTAGATGTTTGATCAAAACAAAGAAAAGCAGCAAAGAATTCAGTTATATCAACCAGGATTCACTAAAGTATATAAAGTAGTAGAAATTACATTTAGAAAAATAAAGATTAGTGGTTTTTCTATTTTGCTATTCTTAGACATCACAAATCACGCCATTCAAGCTAGTTTTACTTATGGGTCAATAAAATTCTATATTTTAAAAGTAACTGTTAGCAGGTAAAGAAGCAAAATACTTCAGCTTTGCTGAAAGGACACGACGTTTACAGCCAGCTGCTTAACCAGCACTCAACAGCTACATTTCAGTTTCTCCTTTCAAGACAAGTTCTCAATCTCAACACTGACATCACTTTAGTTTTTCTTTTTGTCATTCACAATTCGATATAAAATATTAAAATAATTTAATCCAATATCACAGTGAATTCATATATAGTCAAAGAAATGTCATCAAAAAATTACACACTTTTGCATAGATGAATTGGTCAAATTCCACTCGCTGACCCACGTTGATCACAGTCTTTTTAGATTACGGGGATTCAATGAGGTATAGGAGTGTGCGCAAGCGTGTGTGTGTGTGTGTGTGTATGTGTGTGTCTATCTGGTGAAATCTAGAAGGAGACTATTGTTCAGTGAGCATCAGGGGTGAAGAAGGTGCGCTTCAAGGCTGATAAAGAACCTTTGCTTCTAAAACCACAGATAAAGCTGTAAAATATTGTGACTTAGTGACTCCAAACCGTCATGTGATACCTCAACATTTCTTGACTCAGCATTCACATTGATATTTATCACTCTTATCTGTTTTCCGAGCATATGTTGTATCTTCTCTGATGAAGACACAACCAAATAATGATTTACAGTTGCTCATTTGGGCGCACCAGGCAGGAGCTGCCCGCCAATCTACCTCCCCCTGCATGCGTACAGGCTCCTTGTGTGTGCTTGTTTGTTCAAACAATATATATATGCATGTAAATCACTGACACCAGAGTGTGCCACTAACTTCCCCTAGGGGATTAGTCGAGTTTCTAAAATAAAATTTAAAAAAAATATTAAAAAATTGACACCGTTACTTCCTGATCTGTCTGATCATCCATTACACAGTGTGCTAACACACATCCCATTAAACAAATACTAATTACTGTATTCATTTTCCTCTGATACTCTGCATGGAGTGTTTTGCCATAATTGTTGATACACATTTTGAAAGAAAAGCAGCAAAAAATGCCAAGTCATTTAAATGCAGTTTAAAGCCAGTAAACTGTTGTCTGTCATCATTGTCCGATAAACAAAAAGGAATGGAAATGTATATATTGTAGATAAAAATTGAAACAGACAAACCACTGTTAAGAGGACATATACCAGTACAACACAGTGAAGTTCTGTTGACAACATAGCGGCTAGAATGTTAGGTTGTTTGTTCTCCCCATGTCAGCGTGGGTTTTTTTTTTTTGTTTCTCTGGCTTCCCCCCATCTCCAAAAAACATGCAATTTACTGAATTGATCTGTTCTAAATTGTCCATAGGTTTTAGTGTATGTGTTTGGGTGGTTGTTTGTCTTTCATGTGGCTCTGTGATGCACTTGTGACGCATCTGGATTGCACCCCACCTCTCACTCATAGTCAGCTGGGATAGGCTCCAGCAGACCTGTGACCTGCAAAAAGCAGGTCAAGCAGTCAAAGATGAGATGATTAGGGTCATCTCATCTGAAAGAAAATGGATGGATGGATGGATGGATGGATAGATGGGTGGATGGATGGGTGGATGGATGGATTTCTTCATCACTGGTTCATCATCACAATAACCATTCACACTCACATTCACACCTAAGGTTCAACTTAGTGTCACAAATTTATCAATGTTGCATGTTTTCTCAGGGAAAGCCACAGACCCCAGAGATGATCCATGCAGACAGTTCTCAGGCGGTTCGAAAGATTGACGTTCCATCTTTCATTCCCGTAGTGAGTAAGGAAGTTTTTAAAAAAAATTTTGGCATGTATGTTACATTACACCAAGCTATTGTTTACTTAATGGCGATGAGATGAAACAACCTTAATATCATCTAAACAAATAAAATCAACTCATCAAACCCATCCTACAGCTCTTTATTTGATTTAGACTGATCCGAGTGTTCTCAGGTAACACATGACTGCAGTCTCCACCTGTACTTCTAATGCTTTGAAACATAGTTAAGGAGGGAAAAAAACACTCACATCAGTTTGGACATAACTTTTATTAAATGTTCCACCTCGACACCTTTGCCACACAAGCACCGAAACAATTATTTAGCACAACATTTTAATGTAAAAAGGGTTGAAATTGGACCACGAAATGTTATTTTAAAGAGATGAATGAAATGATTTAGGAAAATGCTTAGTTCTATGTACAAAACTGATTCTGTTGACCTGGAAACAAACATCTTATAACAGTTGAAGTCACCCCTCAGGGTCTAGTCTCTCTCTCTCTCTCTCTCTCTCTCTCTCTTTTTGCCACAAACACACACACGCACACACACACACACACACACACACACACACACACACACACACACACACACACACACACACACACACACACACACACTTACATAAATAGGGGCACATAGTCACTTTCATTTGCTATAAAAAATATAAAACTATGTTTAACAAATTCACAATGCAACACAGATACACAGTGGAATATGTAGACACATACATTACAATACACAACAAATAATGTTTAATTCATAAATATTAAAGGAAGTCACATAAGGTCCCATAAAAAAGTTGGTGTAGTGAGTGAAATAGTCCCGTCAGAGTCATCAACAGGGAAACTGTGAGGCAGAAGACAAAGATATGACCTGGGGCCATGTCATGGAACCATCTTCAGTTTCAGTCTCAGCAGAAACTCTCCTAAGCAAATATTACATGCAAAACACACTCATGCAAACAGACACCCACACCCACACACACACACACACACACACACACACACACACACACACACACACACACACACACACACACACACACACACACACACACACACACACACACACACACACACACAATGCCACAACTAAATCCCCATTAAACGAGAACTGGCTGTTCCTTGTCATTGTCCTTGCAGTGACACACATTGTTTTAACTGAAAGTCTCAGTGAAACTCAACACCAGCTGGCCAATAGTTAATGACAGAGTAGAACACAAACAAGAAGCAGGTGTTTTACAAAAGAGGGTAGAACAGAAATACAACATGTATTCATATATTTCTAATGTTTAAGTTGTGTTTTACTGGAAAACATACTACAGTGTGGTAGCCTACTGAACATAAGCGCCTCTCAAACTAATCACACCGGTTTAAGAGTTAAAATGATTAACATGAAGTAGAAAGATAAGTATTTGTACACGTGTCTTCATTTCGGAGTCTTTTCAAAAGTTTCACCCTTTGGTTTCATGTAACAAAAATGAACACAGATGCACAAAACAAATTAAACATTTTCATTTTATCCAGTCAAACCTTTATCCCATCAAACATAGTCTCTCTTATCGTATCCTCCACCTCCACTGACGCTGCGGGGGGTAGAGTAGGCCATCCGAGGAGGCTTGTATTTTTTCTCCTTTGGGGGGCAGCTGCTGCATAACATGGCCCCACCAATTAGTAGCAGCGCAGCTGCTGCCCATCCGATGTAGAGCGACGCGCCAATCTCCCTCCGCTGCGCATTCGTAAGTACCGGGTTGTAGAAATCCCGTACGATGACGCTGGCGGTCCAGGAAACAGGGATGAGAACTAGAAGGCCTCCCAGGATGAAGAAGATTCCTGCAATGATCATCACTTTAGCCTTGGATGCCTCGTCTTCGATACAGTTGGTGCACTTGGCTCCAACAATGGAGATCATGACCCCCAGCACCCCGAGTATGATGGAGATGATTGTCATGGCTCTGGAGGCCTGCAGCTCCTGCGGTAGAGCCAGCAGGGAGTCGTAGACTTTGCACTGCATCTGACCCGTACTCTGAGTGACACAGTTCATCCACAGACCTTCCCATATGGTTTGAGCCGTGATGATGTTGGCTCCTACGAAGGCTGACACCCTCCACATTGGCAGGGCACACGTCACTATTGCAATGATGAATCCGAGCACTCCTAGAGCGATGCCCACAATCTCCATGCCCATCGACATTTTGGCTCCTTGATGATAGTGCAAGACTTAAAATAGTCCACAGATGTTAGAAACACCAAAAACCCTCTTAGATAATAACAAGGTGTGTCCTTGTCACTGGTGTCCTTTGATAGGTGTGAGCTTCTAGAGGAGGGTGTGATGTACCTTTGAGGTGCTGTCACGGAAACCAGAGATCCTTTATAGCTCAGGGGAGTGAGGAGGAGTCCCCTGGTGATGATGTCAGCAAGAGGTTGTCTTCACAATTAAAAAAAAAAACTCACCACCTGTGCTCATTGAGTGGAGGAGGGGAGCCAGAGCCAGAGCAGAGGGATGTGATGGAGGAAGGGTGTGTCTGTCTGTGTTTGTGTGTGTGTGTGGTTAATGGGGGTTGGTCACTGGTAAGATGGCGGCCTCTTACCACTACCAATAAAAAAAAAAAAAAATTCAACAAAAAAGCCATTAACCTGTGTTTTACCCGATGTGGGTGATGGAGAAGGAAGGTGTGTTGTGTTAAGAAAACACAACTTGTGTGAAGTTTTAGGACTTTCAGCTCAGTCTTGATTTGAATACTTTAACGATTGGAGATCAGAGAGGAAGCTTCAACACACACACACACACACACACACACACACACACACACACACACACACACACACACACACACACACTCGCACACACACACACACACACACACACACACACACACACACACACACACACACACATACAGTCAGGTGGTAAGGAGACTGTCCCTCTGATATTGTTCTTTTGTTACTTCCTGGATCCAGTAGTGTGAGTTTCTTAAACAGTCAGGATTCAGTGTTAGGAAAACAATCCCAAAGCTAAGATGAAAACCGGAATAACTGCACCCAGGGTAAATATGAGCAGACGGAAAACATAATAGGCTGTTTCTGAAGCACCTTTAGCACACAGACAGCACCGTCTTCTCAGTATCGGTTAAACACTTTACCCTGACCAAACAGTAAACACAGACATCATGGTTCAGTATACTGTAAAAGAGAAGGTTAGCTGACATGAAACAAGTAAAAATTTCACTGTTACACTCATTGTTATAGAATGTCTTTTGAGGGTTGGTCAAATAATTAAGGAACTGGTTGTTTTACATTAGGATATTTGGAAGATTCCTGCATTTTTTAATTTATTTGTTTGCTTGTTTGTTTTGAAAGCTAAAATAACACCATTACAATTAGTTTTAAACACAAATGAAATGAGAAAGGTTTGAATGTCACAGTAGTAATTTCATCAAGAACAAGACATAATGACATTTTATCAGATTTTAACCTTTTTACAAATGTATTTAAATATGAACAAAACAAAATCTTTTAATTATTGGAATATAATCTCTGGAATAAATAATTTTGATTCTGTGTTATTTGAAAGCCAATAGATTTAATACTTAATAATATTGGAAATAAATATTTATCCATTGTTAATTCATAGTTATCGGCTTCATTCTACATGTATTTTATTTCCTGCATACAAATAAATTTTTAAAAAAATATAACTTTCAGGAAACGTTAATGTTGTTATAAATTAACCCTTTCGTTTTTAGAGACTCTCCAAATTCAATCTCTCAAATAATTCAAATGCTGATATATCAAGGGGCAACAACTGCTCATCACATCCATTCTTCTCATCACAAACGAGACGATATCCTCCTGAATGTCTTCACAATGATTTCAGGACCTTAAAAGTCCCCCCAAAACAGAAACAGAAACAGAAATAGATGCTTCGGCTTGAACAAAAGGAAGCGTTGTCATTCCACCATTATCCACATCATTCAGTTGCTGGTGTTTATGAAACAACATCAGTTGATCCAGCACAAGTGAGATCACCACCGTGACCACCTGTTATCAGTACACCTGACTTGACCAGCTGCTGTGTTATCAAAACAAGCAGAGTAGAATGGGCCTGTTCTGATATTATGTGTTCAAACCTAGTGGAAATAACCAGCCACATTTAAGTTCTGTTCTTGTCCAGATAGCTTGTGTATTTAAATATGCTGCTTTATATTAATATTATGACACATTAATAATAATTGTACCCCTCTTTTTATTTTATTATTGAAGTTGCTATAAACAATTAATAAACTACAGTGTGCGAGGATAAAACATGATGAAGCTTAAAATCTCCCTCAGGGCTAGATCCACAGGCTACCCTGCAGCTTATCAGTAGAAAACAACAACAACATTCTTTTCACTTTTCATCATCAGACAAAGAAATAACTTTTGCTTACATTTTTCAGATCTAACAACACAATTATTAAGTAAAACTGGATGTTAATTCTTGTCATAAAGGAGCGTAAAAGGCTTTCTCCTAGTTGCACATAATATTCTCCTCACTGCTGCTCAGACCACGTCCAATATTCTAATTCTCCCGGTGTAGAAATAGACGGCTGCTGCACAGAGGCTGCGGACACCTGCTTCATTCATTTGTATATTCATAAGAGTAAAAGGTTAGAAGGCCTGTGTGTGACTCAGAAGTCAGACACTAAACAGACAGGACTTTTTTTTTTGTTTACACATACAGAGGTTATGTTATTTTATGTTTTTGAAAATTTCATCACTGTCATCTTTCATTTATCAATAATCACATTTAGTGTACATTCAAAATCTTCATGTCTGTCTTATCATCTGTTTTCTCATATATATTGAAAATGGTGGTGAAATTCTTGACTTAAATTAGGCCCACGTGTTGTTCCACAATGAAAATATTAATTTATCATGTTTTTTAATGCCAGACATGTAATTTTATTCAGTCATAAATTTTGGAAAAACATTCAAAGTTCAAGAATAACAACAGACATTCTCTATAAAAACTTGTCTCAACACGGCTACACAACTCATAGATGAAACAACTAATTATATCACTCTTTATCATCCCCTTTTCTCCTAAAAATCTGCCATGCTGACCTTGCTTCGAAACCCAAAATGAGCCCCATTTTATTCAATTGTAGAATATTTTACACACAGATTCAGTCAGGCTGGGGATGTGTCTGGGATGTACCCCACCCCTCGCCCGTAGCCTGCTGGGTTTGGTTTCAGTAACACCCGTGACACGCAAGGTGTAAAAGAGGCTGAATACGATACGATTACAATCATCTCGTTTTTTAAAGTTTTTCACTGTCTGTATTTTGTAATGAAAAAACCTTTAAGACCCATATTTGCTTTGGAACAGTGGTCAGTAAATACCAAATATGTACATAATCATCAGAAAAAAGTAATTCCCACAATCTACATATTATTTTCCACTAATAAATATAAATTGGCTAAACTGAAATAACTCCCTAGACCATGAAATAGATCTCATCCCTAACTTGACTTACACCAATAGAGATTGTAAACTTATTATCAAATGTCATACATTTACAAACTTTAATTGTCTTGAATATTGTTTGTTTTTAAAGTATTGTTTGTATTTTTCAGTGAAAACCATTGTGATTATTCTTGCTACATGTATGTACATAACTCATTAAAATACATGAATATAAGGCTAACTGTGAAAAACATAATATATATAGATACACACACATATATGTGTGTGCGTGCATTTATATATATATATATATACATATATATATATATATATATATATATATATATATATATATCCTTCTTATCATTCTTCCTGGTCCTTCTGCTCTTCCTTCACACATAGTCCCTCCTGTTGTAGGAGCTTTGGGCGGCTGACCTCGGTTCAGCGGAGTATGCCATGCGACTCTGTGCTGGTACAGTGTACCTTGTTGGTTTGCCGTTTGGTGGAGGGCAACTGCAGCAGAGGATGGAACCCCCAATCAGGAGCAGGGCTGATGCGGCCCAGCCGATATACAGCGCTGCCCCAATCTCCATCTTCTGACCAGAGAGGACGATGGGACTGTAGAACTCAACCACGATGGTGTTTGCTGACCAGGAAACCGGCACCAGCTGGGCCAGAGCTGCTGCGATGAATGACCCACCTGATGCAGCCATCACCCTGGCTTTAACCCCATCGTCATCGATGCAGTTGGTGCACTTTGCTCCCACCACAGCTATAAGGAGCGCTATTAGTCCCAGGATGATGGCGACCACGGTGAGTGCTCTGGCTGCCTGCAGATCCTGAGGTAAAGCCAGCATGGAGTCATAGACCTTACACTGCATCTGGCCTGTGCTCTGGAACACACAATTCATCCATAGGCCCTCCCAGTACACCTGAGCTGTGACAATGTTTGCGCCAATGAAGGCAGAAACTCTCCACATTGGCAACGCACAACTGACCACACTCAGTACCCAGCCGAGTACCGACAGAGTGACACCAGCTAACTCAAGTCCAAAAGACGCCATGACGCGCTGAGAAAGGAGTCCCCGCTTCAGATCAAGTTCCTTTATTTGTCCTTTCGGTTACTCTTTAATGAATTTTCTTTTCTGCCTTCTCTTTTCTTGCTTCTTTTTCCACCTTTCAATTTCCACAAGATGTCTGAAGGACCTCTTTATATTTGTACCTTTTTTTGGCCCTCCTTTCCCTTTGGTGTATTTCTTACTGCCGCCCCAGCACCTGCTGCTTAATCCAGACGTGTCAATTTCCAGCAGTGTGTTTCCTCCTCAAATTCCGCTTCGTCTCTGTGTCCTGTCAAATGTTGTAATCCTGGGCTCTGCTCATATATATACATATATCTATTGCTTTATTACAAAATGGTCAGGCCCTCTTAAGCGATGATATCATTCACTGAACTGAGCCAATCAGATGAGTTCTGGGCACTGGCCTCATTTACCATCTGGGAGTGTTTTTGTGATCATTTGTGTGCTCTGTCAGATGAAGAGTATTTTTATGGTTTAACCTTTTGCCCATGGTAGCTGTGGGTGTGTTTGCTTTATTGCTGTCAGGAGGTAATGAGTGGCCAAGGCTGAAGTTGTTATATGGTTCATGGGTGAAAACACGAGACTGTAACAGCTATATGAGCATATATTCTGATAGTTGCTTTTTGTGCTTGTGTAGAAACTTTAATGATAAACAGAAAGCTTGACAGTTTTTTATAATGTTTAGTTCTTACTATAGAATCTCTGTTCAAATTTTTTTGCTATTACGATGCGTTTTTATAGCCTCAATGAGAATGTCTCCATTTTTTTAAAGCTAAAAATCGTACAATGTTTACTGTGTCAAGTCATAAAATAAAGTTTGAGTTACTGACAAACTAGATTTAATATATTATTTCATAGATGTGTAGACTCCATGAACAAACTTCACTCTTTTCAGCTTTGAAAAATTATGTAAACAGCTCTTGAATGGCCGCTCTGAAATATGAGTCCGATATAAGGACCAAAACCAACATCCACAAATCCAAGCCTGTAAATCTTCCACAGGGAAAGAGGTCCCTGGTAACAGGTGATAGAATTGTTGTGAACAAGTTTCCTTGCTTGGAAGGCTCAGTCATTTACAAAAACAGATTAGGACATGACCAATTTATCAACATCTGAGTGGGCAAATTGTCCCAAAATTCAAAAACAACGCTTCTAAATGCAAATGGATGGAATTTGAATATCATTAATTAATATTGAACAATATCATGGAAAAACTAGAACAATCTGGAAAAATATGTGCATATAAGCACATAAATACTGAATATCTGCGACTTTCAATTCTGGCACTACATTAAATAATTCCACAAAGCCTTTTCCTGAAAAAGGGGCTCACACATAGTCAGCCGGTCAGCACAGCTTATCATAGCACTACAAATTCAAGTTAAGACTCCACATGGTGCACAATCAGCATATTAATGCTTCAAGGCACATATTGGTTTTAGAACCATATGCTTCATGCACCCAAATAAAGACATTTCCAGAGAAGTTCCTGCTTATTCCAGCAGACAATGCCAAAGCACATTCTATAAGAGATAACAGCAGCATGGCTTCAGAGCAAAGGGGTTGTTGTCTTAGACTGCACTGCCTGCATTCCAGACCCATCCCCAATGAAAATGTGTGGCACATGTGTGAGAAACAAAAACATTGATCAGCCAGTAGCTGCAGAAATAGATGACATTAAGTCCCAGGTTAGGGCCAGGGTGGCTCTTCCTGTCTAGGAGACCCTCTAAGACAGGATAAGGTGTGGGTTCATGAGATATATTTCTGCACTGATAGCACAACACAATCCTCACACTTTGACACATTTGTACACTATGACACTGCAGAATTAGCCAAACAGCTTTGCCAAGTAATTGTTGACCCAGTGACCATGATAAGATAAAAGCAGTGAGAGCAATGACATTATTTTTGGATTAAGGAAGGAAACAAACAATATATCAACATTGCTTATCATGTTTGATAGCTAGTGCTATCAAATTCTTTATTTGCCTGAGATATGTTACATTTGTGATGCTGGTTGATGACTGTTGGGGTGTCCAGCAATGTTATTTATATTATTGTATGATAAATTGTTTAGAAGGAACATTCACACTTCTTCTAACTTTTTTTTTTTTGGTTTTTCGCCAAATCCTGGTGATATTTGACTCCTGAGCTGTTCAATATTCAATCCATTCACACTCATTCCTAACTTCCTCAACAGGAGGACAACAGTGAGAGCAAAGGCACAATATCAACAAGAAGTGAATATTAGAAATACTACTATAACATCACTGCTACTTAGACTATTACTACCACTACTACTATTACTACTACTACAACTACTATTACTACTACTACTACTACAACTACTACTATTACTACTACTACCACTACTATTATTACTACTACTATTAATACCACTATTACTACTACTACTATTACTACTACTACTACTACTACTACTACTACTACTACTACTACTACTACTACTACTACAACGCAGTCAAAGACTGCAATATCCCGCGAAGGGTAGGTCAGGGTACCCTGAAAGTTGTACCTGACAAGTGTATAGCTTTGTCCTTTCAGGGTAGGTCAAAGCTTTGATCTATGGTCTTACACTGGCCTTCTCCCTAGTCTTTCAATCTTATCCGGTTCCTGAGCTTACAAAAGTTGAAGTTTGACCTTGACCTAGTTTTCTCAAGGTCAAGGTCATCATCTCATTTTCATCCCCTTTGCTGCCCGAGTAAGGTGCTTTTTGTTTCATCTTTCTATCTGCAGCGGTTGCAAAGACATACGAACGAACGACCCGACGAATACGCAAACACTGACAATTACAATACATCAATAATTTGAAGCAAAGTGTATTTACTACTACTACCACTCCTACTATTACTAGTACTACTACTACTACTACTATTACTACTACTACTGCTGCTGCTAAAAACAATAATAACAAGAACCAAGACAGTCAGAGACTGCAACATCCCGCGACTTACCCTGACCTAATTCCAGGGTAGGTCAGGTTACCCTGAAAGTAGTACCTGACAAGTGCATAGCTTTGTCCTTTTCAGGTAAGTCAAGATGGATCAAAAGTACTAGCTTTGATCTATCGTCTTGCTCACACTGGCCTTCTCCCTCGTCTTTCTATCTGATCCGGTTCCTGAGCTTACAAAATTTGAAATTCGACCTTGACCAAGTTTTCTCAAGGTCAGGGTTATCATCTCATTTTCATCCCCTTTGCCACCCGAGTGATGTGCTTTTTGTTTAATCTTTCTATCTGCAACAGTTACGAAGATATTTGGTAGACATACGAACGAACAAACAAACGAAAAATCGAACAAATGAACACACTAACACTGACAATTACAATACATCACCGCTTTGAAGTGGGATGTAATAATAAAAATGCAATATAAGTAGTCTGACATGTGATGCATTAATCATGAGTTGAATTATGCTGACTGTGTGACTAGCCCTTGAAACTTATCGATTTAAACCCCATTTTTTAGAACAGTTATAGAGACCAACAAAGTACTAAATAACACATATGCCTGCCTGAGTGAATGGCTGAACATAAACTATTTCCATGGTCATGAAAAAAGACCATTTCTCCTCAACATTGTAATTACTCTGTAGGTATTTTCCATGCAAGTAGATTGGTGACATTAGGGGAGTTGCACTGGATTTCTCCATCTCTCATTAGGGTTGATAAGTGAGTTTCAGTTAGCACAGGGATTATCCATTTCTGAGTGTAATTGTGCACACTGACATATTTGTGGGAGCTTGAACCTTTCCAGCTGCAGAGAAAAACACACAAATCATCCATCATGACATCCAACTGGGTGTGTGGAGATGATATTTCAGCATACTGTATTTATGACAAGTTTATCTCTTTGGTTAACAGCCAAGGGAAGCTAAGATAGCATACATGCATGGGTTCACAACTACTGCCAAGACTAAATGCAGGAGGGAATAACATGCTTTCATAATGAAAGTGCCGATACTGGACCGTCTTGCTGGAAGAGTTGTAAAAATCTTAGGTGAATGTAGGCTACATCCAAATGTGTCTATCTGTAAAGATATATGCTTTTTCAAAATGCATTCATATGAAGTTTCTAAGGGGTCGAGCTATAAGTAAGAAAGTGAAGTGTGATTTGGATCACATAGGTCAACTTAGAGTACAGTTCATTATTTGATCAGCAAAAATTAAAAAATCTTTGCACCTCTTTCTCATCCTAGGCATGGAAAGACTGCAAATACTGCTCTGATCAGAAAAAGTCACCTGCTGGGATGAGTGTGTTACAGCTTGACATATTTCTACTTTTCCCACACTCTTATTGACTGTTTAAAATACTTTTGTGTCTCACGAAAGTTTGAGACTGACTTAATTGTCCTAGTTAGCTACACATATGTACTAATATTTTGTCAAGAAAAACTATTCTGACAACATTAAAAAATATTCAAACCAAATTTTTTTCTGAAATACTTTCACCAACCTGTTTAATGAATCTGAATAGTTTATTTAATTTGTTTTCTATGTTTTGAATGTTTACTCTGACCAGAGATTGCAAAAAAAGCATAGTTTCACTGTTCAGAAACTGAAAGACCTCTTCATATTTTATAGCAGCTCTTTAGCAGTCTGACTATAAAGATGAGTTAGTGGTAGTATAACATTGCAGACAGTGGTGACCTGACCGGATGTTACACCCTATGGTTAAATAATCCAAACAATAACAAGTTTTATACTGGTTGATACCACAGTACCATAATTTTAATCATCTTTTTTTAAACATCTCCAACCAATCAACATTCTTCAATTCAAACTGCCACATCAAATAAAGATAAGGGTTTCAACTAGGAGAATTTATTGGATCGCCAGTGGCGTATCTGTTCCGTGAGTCTCAGTTACTAAGTAATAAATCCTGAAAGATGAAGAAAGCCTTGGACTTAATGGCTGCTGGGAGACTCCTGGACACAATCAGCTTAGTTAAAAATCTCTTTGAACACTGGGTGGTGCCACACATTCACAACCTCCCAGACTCCTTTCTTCCTCTCTGTGCATACACATAAACAAAACCTATATTGTGCCCTTTTCTCCAGCAGTATGAGCCTGGGAGTGAAATGTACACTGTCATACCAGATACTGTGAAACTAAATACATTACATTACATTTTTTTTAAAGAATATAAAAATTTGGTGGGAATTCAACTCTACTTCCTCTGAATCAGAGAGTGATTCTTCCAGGAAATTCAGGGCAAGCTACTATCTGACACATGAACATGAACATGAATTTTATTTGTCAGCAGTGCTGAAATTTGTCTTACGACCCAGCAGTCGTTTTATGCAACAAAAAAGAACATATATCACACACATTGACATGACACATATTGACAACATGGAAACATAACATGCTCCTGGTTGAGCATTAAAGTTGAATAATGGACAGAAGACTTTTTTAGTCTAACCTTCTTGAAAAGTGGTACCTTGTATCTCCTGCCTGAAGGCAGTAGACTGTATTCACTGTATAAAACATGACTGGTGTTTGACGAGATGTTTTTTTGACATACACACACGCACGCGCGCACGCACGCACGCATGCACGCACACACACACACACACACACACACACACACACACACACACAGTGTGACAGGTAGTAGAGGCTACTGCCTCCCTTTGGCCACCACAGTCAACAGCAAAAAGAAAAGAAGAATCAACCTTTATTATTCCCCTGTGGGATATATATATATATATATATATATATATATATATATATATATATATATATATATATATATATATATATATATATCGGTGTTGTTGACCTACAGGGTACTGGTGGAAATTGAACTACTGTTGGTCGAAGACAGAGAAGAGGAAAGTGTGTCCGTAGGAAGAGAGAGAAGAGGAACGCCAAGAGTATAGGACTGAGAGTAGGGACATTGAATGTCGGAACTATGACAGGAAAAGGTAAAGAGTCGGTTGACATGATGCAGAGAAGGAAGTTAGACATACCGTATGTCCAGGAGACCAGGTGGAAAGGTAGCAAGGCTGGAAGTTTAGGAGCAGTGTTCAAATTGTTCTATCATGGTGTAGATAGGAAAAGAAATGGAGTAGTAGTTATCTTGAAGGAGGAGTTTGTTAGGAATGTGCTGGAGGTCAAAAGAGTGTTAGATAGAGTGATGAGTCTGAAGCTAGAAATAGAAGGTGTGATGTTCAGTGTTGTTAGTGGGTATGCTCCACAGGTAGGATGTGAGCTGGAGGAGAAGAAGAAATTCTGGCTGGACTTTGATGAAGCGATGCAGAGCATACCTAGAAGTGAGAGAGTTGTCATTGTTGCAGACTTCAATGGACATGTTGGTGCAGCTAACAGAGGTGATGAGGAGGTGATGTGCAGGTTTGGTATCCAGGAGAGGAACGCAGAAGGACAGATCGTAGTTGACTTTACAAAAAGGATGGAAATAGCTATAGTGAATACTTTCTTCCAGAAGAGGCAGGAACATAGGGTGACCTATAAGAGTGGTGGTAGGAGCACACAGGTAGACTACATCTTGTGTAGACGGTCTATTCTGAAGGTGATCAGTGACTGCAAAGTAGTGGTAGGCAAGAGTGTAATCAAACAGCATTGGATGGTGGTGTGTAGGATGACTCTGGTGGTGAGGAAGATGAAGAGACGAAATGGTGGAAGCTGAAAAAGGAAGAGTGTTGCATGACTTTTAGGAAGGAGTTAAGACAGGCTCTGGGTGGCCAGGAGGTGCTTCCAGATGACTGGAAAACTATAGCTAATGTGATCAGGGAGACAGGTAGGAGAGTACTTGGTGTTTCATCTGGAAGGAAAGTAGATAAGAAGACTTGATGGTGGAATGAGGAGGTACAGGAGTGTATACAGAGAAAGAGGTTAGCGAAGAAGAAGTGGGACACTGAGAGGACTGAGGAGAGTAGACAGGAGTACAGGGAGATGCAAAGTAAGGTGAAGGGGGAGGTAGCAAAGGCCAAACAAGAAGCTTATGATGACTTGTATGCCAGGTTGGACTGTAAGGAGGGAGAGAGACTGATCTATACAGGTTGGCAAGACAGAGAGACAGAGATGGGAAGGAAGTGCAGCAGGCTAGGGTGATTAAGGATAGGGACGGAAGTCTATTGACAAGTGCCAGTAGTGTGATGGGAGGATGGAAAGAGTACTTTGACGAGTTGATGAATGTGGAAAATGAGAGAGAACAAATACAAAAGAGGAGACTGTTGTGGACCGGGAAGTAGCAAAGTCAGGATGAAGTGAGGAGGGCATTGAAGAGGATGAAGAGTGGAAAGGTAGTCAGTCCTGATGATATACCTGTAGAGGTTTGGAAGTGTCGAGGAGAGGTTGCAGTTGAGTTTCTGACTGGGTTGATCAACAGGATCTCAGATAGTGAGAAGATGCCTGCGGAATGGAGGAGAAGTGTGCTGGTGCCAATTTTTAAGAACAAGGGAGATGTGTAGAGTTGTGGCAACTACAGAGGAATAAAGCTGATGAGACATACAATGAAGTTATGGGAAAGAGTAGTTGAAGCTAGACTAAGGGCAGAAGTGAGCATTTGTGAGCAGCGGTATGGTTTCATGCCAAAAAAGAGTACTACAGTTGCAGTATTTGCTTTGAGGATGTTGATAGAGAAGTATAGAGAAGGCCAGACAGAGCTGCATTGTTTTTGCAGATCTGGAGAAAGCTTATGACAGGGTGCCCAGAGAGGAACTGTGGTACTGTATGAGGAAGTCTGGAGTGGCAGAGAAGTATGTTAGAGCGGTGCAGGACATGTATGAGGACTGTAAGACAGTGGTGAGGTGTGCTGTAGGTGTGACAGAGGAGTTCAAGGTGGGGGTGGGACTGCATCAGGGATCAGCTCTGAGCCCCTTCTTGTTCGCTATGGTGATGGACAGGCTGACAGACGAGGTTAGACAGGAATCTCCATGGACTATGATGTTTGCAGATGACATTGTGATCTGCAGTGAGAGCAGGGAACAGGTGGAGGAGAAGCTAGAGCGGTGTAGAGGTTTGTCCTGGAAAGGAGAGGAATGAAGGTTAGCCGCAGTAAGACAGAGTACTTGTGTGTGAATGAGAGGGACCCAAGTGGAAGAGTGAGGTTACAGGGAGAAGAGATCAAGAAAGTGGAGGATTTTAAGTACTCAGGGTCAACGGTCCAGAGCAATGGAGAGTGTGGAAAAGAGGTGAAGAAGCGTGTACAGATGGAATGGGTGGAGAAAAGTGTCAGGTGTGATGTGTGGTGGAAGAGTTTCAGCTAAAATGAAAGGAAAGGTGTACAAAACTGTGGTGAGACCAGCGATGTTGTTTGGTCTAGAGACAGTGTCACTGAGGAAAAGACAAAGGACAGAGCTGGAGGTAGCAGAGATGAAGATGCTGAGGTTCTCTTTGGGAGTGACCAGGATAGATAGGATCAGGAAGGAGACCATCAGAGGAACAGCACATGTTAGGGGTTTTGGAGATAAAGTCAGAGAGGCCAGACTGAGATGGTTTGTACATGTCCAGAGGAGAGATAGTGAATATATTGGTAGAAGGATGCAGAGTTTTGAACTGCCAGGTAGGAGGCCTAGAGGAAGACCAAAGAGGAGGTTTATGGATGTAGTGAAAGAGGATATGAAGGTAGTTGGTGTGAGAGAAGAGGGTGCAGAAGACAGGGTTAGATGGAGGCAATTTATTCACTGTGGCGACCCCTGAAGGGAAAAGCTGAAAGGAAAAGAAGAAGAAGAAGACTTGCACTTAGAGTGACCTTTCCCTTTTTATGCTTTCCACCCACATCAGTTTCACATAGATATCAAATACAAGGCCTTCTCTTTTGATCTTTCCTGAACAAAAACCTCGTATATTTGGACTTACAATCAGCCTTCAGTCCAAATCACAGAACACACACAGACCGAACAATACTGAGTTCAAAACCAGCTTCAGCCTTAATTTTGACAGTTTCTTCATTTTTCTCTTTTGCCAATAAATTCCAATTGCTGCTGAGGAATTCCACTTCCTACAAATATAAGTCTACTTCTTTTGAAAATGCTTTCCATTATATGACCCCCGCTCTGTGGGAGGACCAATTGTCAATTCACATGCTTTACACATTATATGTTACCTTATCTCAATATTTCCATTCGCAAGCATGGAACTAAATGACACTCTTGTCAATAACAGCACTGAACAGGGAAGAAAACTGAATAAAGCTAGATAGAATTAATGAATGATCTGTATTTTATTCAGCAAACGTAAAAATTAGAAAAGCCTAGAATGGTGATGGGTTTTTATTATATGGATTTTAAATAATATGGTAGAATTTAAGTTCCACATAATGACAAAGCCTGGGCTTTAAGTTTACCAAATAATAAAACCACAAAAGATGAATTTTTTTCATTAGCTTTTGCCATTTATTAAATCCCTAAAGCAAATTTAAAAATGAGTATGTGTGTCCGGAAGAGTGCAATCACTTTGAGGGTAAATAAAGGATGTAAATTTATCCGGGGCCAGCTTAAGCCTGAGAGGATTTCATAAGGCCCTCCCAGTTCTTAGATTTACAAAGACTAAATCCAAAACGTTTCTGACCAAAGATCATAGAGGATGACAGAAGTCAGACCGTTTCATGAGTGGAGGACAATCTATGAGTCATGTTGGAGTATCAACTGATTACTCATATTAGATGAGACGGCAGCTGTTCAGGAAGACAGACAGTGAAGCCAACTGAACATGTAGAGTAGCAGTTGGTCAGGTTGGAAGACAGGAAAATGTGTTCTTTGTCATTGTAGTTTTTGCTATAATTTATAAAAGAAATGCCTGACAAATTGTGCATATCAGAGCTGATGAGTAAAACCTTGTTGATTCGAGAATGCTTTATATTACCATACATAAAGTTAGAGTCTAAGATCCCAAAAGCACAGCCGTGTTTGGTCAGAAGTGGGCTCAGCATTTGACTAGTTTAAATTCCAAGTGAAAATATACATAATACATTTAAAAACTACAATTAAAAAAATCCCAATCAAATATTTACAATTTCATTTTCACAAGTTAACATTTTGAAAAAAAAAAAAAAATTAATGAGAGGATGGACATGAGGAGACATAGACCTTTAAAAGTCAGAGAAAAAATAATGACACCGGATTTTTATGAAAATGAAGCAAAAAAACAGAAAAAATAGCACCAAACTCTCCACTGTTAATGGATTTCAATGTGTATTTTTCTGATGCAGTATTTAATTTTAGCACACCATTGTGACTCATTCATCATTTTCATTTTCAAGTTTTGATTTTATGGACTTTTTAAGTGTAAGGTTTATGGTCAATTTCAATTGAACCAGAATATTTTACTTTTCAATTATTGAACTGAGATCACTATCGCTTCTTAATTAATGCAAAGGGCTTTTGATGTTCTGTAGCTATATTCTGACTCCAGCAACAAGTCATCAAAAGTCATGTGAATGTGTGATGCTAGAAAATCCCTGAGCACAAGACCATATTTGGTCAGTCTGAACTTTTTTGTCGGCAGTATCTTCATTCAAATCAGACTGAGTCATGTTTCACCGAGGACGTCACACCTCCCTCCTGCTGTTTCAGGTGAAACTATGAGGGGAGGGGGAATGAGGAGCGGGGGATGAACAGAGAACATTTCTTTCAGTTTATGTAAGGTCCTTTTTCATAGGGTTATTATATTGAATCAAAAATAAGTGTTTACTCATGATAAAGGTACAATCATTCTGCAAAACAGGATTAAATTTTATCCGTTTGTTCAAGGATAGTTGATGGAGGGAAAACAGGTTTCACTGTTTGTGTAGTTGGGGGTGGACCCGAAGAGACGCTGACATGTTTTCACCCTTTGCCACTCCTCTTTCAGGGAGGAAATCATATGTACCTGCTCTTCCCTGAGTCTTCTCTCATTTAGCAATCTCCTTTGTCAAACTGAGCACCTGTTTCTCTCAGGGACAGAGACAAAGAGGTACCAGGCTTACCTCACAGGAAATAAGGGACTACATTTACAAAGAGATCATTCAGGTATAAAAAGAAGGTAGTCAAAGAGTAAATTAGTTGTCCACAATGGTGTCTGCTGGTTTACAAATGCTGGGGGCAGCCCTGGGGGTCCTGGGCTGGATTGGTGCCATCATCGTGTGTGCTCTACCGATGTGGAAGGTCAGCGCTTTCATCGGAAGCAACATTGTCACCTCGCAGACTGTCTGGGAAGGAATATGGATGAACTGTGTGGTACAGAGCACAGGCCAGATGCAGTGTAAGGTCTACGACTCCTTGCTGGCTCTCAGCTCTGACCTCCAGGCTGCTCGAGCCCTGACCATCATCTCCATCGTGGTGGGCGTCCTGGCTATTTTGCTGGCTGTGGCCGGGGGCCAATGCACCAACTGTGTGGAGGATCCTCAAGCTAAGAGCAAGGTGGCCATTGCTGCTGGAGTTGCATTCATCATCGCTGGGGTTCTCTGCCTCATTCCAGTCTGCTGGTCGGCCCACACCATCATCCGAGATTTCTACAACCCACTGGTTGTCCAAGCCCAGAAGAAAGAACTGGGCGCTGCACTCTACATCGGTTGGGGGGCTTCTGCTTTGATGCTCATCGGAGGAGGGATACTTTGCTTCAACTGCCCCGCTAAAGATGAAAGCTCCTACACTGCAAAGTACGTAGCTGCCAGATCCGAGGCCTCTTCAGCACCAGCGTCTGGAAAAGACTACGTCTGAAAAGAATCTACAAAACAGTAAATGAATGCCAATGTAAAGCAATGTTTACTGGGACAGATGAAGTGGTGCAACTGGGTTGTGAGTGTCAATATTTCAAGATGGTATTCAAGAATAGGTTTTCTGAATTTTGCTTGTCATGAGGTCACCATAGATAAACAGCGAGACAAGGAACCACACCCAAAGGCAAACTTCAGTTTGTTGTATTGATACACTTATATGTATATGTGTGGTTGTTGATATGAATAATATTCATTTGTATTTCTTTTCTTAACATTGTGTACTATAATATAAGCTTTTTTTAAACAAGGAAAATGGTGTATGTGGGTTGTTTTGAACCATGTGTATGAAATTTATGTTTTTCCAATTAGAATGCCAATAAATATTTTGTTAACAACTCTCAGATGATTCTCACACAACAGCTTTATTTTGTGCAATTAATTCAGCAGTTTGTTTCAGTAATGAAACAATGTAATAAAATATATTTACTGTAATTATCTTCAACATTTTGGGATGCATGGTGAGGTTACCCCTATATTATTAATGCAAAGAACTTGACTACAAAAACCTGAATCGCAGTTGAGAAGAATCTATTGTCTGAGTTTCTGGTAGATCAGGTTTAGGTGTGGCCGTGAAAAGAGGTATGATAGGTAGAAACTAGTTTTCATTCACATTGTGAGTCAACTGACAAAGTGTACTTTATTTAAGAATTCAAAGGAACAACATATACTTGTTCAGTAAATATTTTAATCGCCAAAATGTTCAAATTTTCTTGTGTTTTTCTTGTATGATATCTTGACAAAAATATGCAGAAGTTTTTTTCAGTCATTTCTGTATGTTCGATATTGTGTGTGGCTTTGTGAGCAGTATTGTAAAATAAAAAAATAATTCAAGAATGAATTATCTGTTTGTGAGTGAAGATCAAACCATTCCTGCTGTTTTTACCTGAATACATTAACCCAGACTCTCATCTTTGTGTTTGCTTAAGGCTTGATCTGTGTGTGGGTATAGTGGTATAGTTGTGTGTTGCTGTGTGTGTTCCCGTGTGTGTGTGTGTGTGTGTGTGTGTGTGTGTGTGTGTGTGTGTGTGTTTGCGCGCACAGGTGGGATGTGGAACAATTGTTCCCGGTCTTGACGCCATTCTTGAGGTAACAAAGCTTGTGTGTGTGGGAACAATGAAGACAGACAGAGGCCAAGGGTTAGAGATATTAGGTCTCAGCTTTTTCCTTTTGTCTGGCAGCTCAAAAACTCCACCCTGAAAGTCTGGACTACAATGGGAGCCAGTTTTATTTGACAGTGGGACCTCAGATCATCAGATCACTGAAAACTCTCCCACAAGCAAGAGTAAAGGAGTATGTTGTATCTTTGTGTGTGACCTGCAAGACGTGGATTCTGTAAAAACAATTTTTTTCTGTTCTTTTGGACGTCCTGTTGCTTTGGTGTAAAATGGCGTCTCAGGGCCTCCAGATCATGGGAGTATTGCTCTCTTTCATTGGATGGTTGGGTACAATCATCACCTGTGCTATGCCCATGTGGAGAGTCACTGCTTTTGTCGGGGCAAACATCGTCACTGCTCAAGTGATCTGGGAGGGCTTGTGGATGAACTGTGTGGTCCAGAGCACAGGCCAGATGCAGTGTAAAGTGTACGACTCCATGCTGGCTTTACCTCAGGATCTGCAGGCTGCCAGGGCCATGGTGGTCATTTCTGTGATCGTTGGCTTATTTGGCATCCTCATGGCCGTGATTGGAGGGAAGTGCACAAACTGCATTGAAGATGAAGTGGCCAAAGCCAAAGCCTGCATCACATCCGGAGTGATCTTCATCATAGCCTCATTGTTAATCATGATCCCAGTTTCGTGGTCTGCTCATGCAGTGATTCGGGACTTTTATAACCCCTTGGTGATCGCAGCTCAGAGGAGGGAGCTCGGTGCTGCACTTTATGTTGGCTGGGGTTCTGCCGGGCTACTGTTACTAGGAGGAGGTCTGCTATGCAACAACTGCCCCCCGAAAGATGGTAGACACCCTATACCAGCAAAGTTTGTCCCTGTTAGATCTGTTGCTTCCAATGTGGACTATGTGTGAGTATTAAAGCTAGAACTGCTTTATAATATTTCTGCGTCAACAAAGAAGTCGCACACAATCTGTTCCTTATGATGATTAAATACATGAAATCTAGGGTTTTTTTTAAATAAGGAAAACAAACTCCTTTCAAACACACTTAGGGGAATTATAGTAAGAATAGACAACAGAATAGTATGATAATGTTTGCTAGTGTCTCTGTCATGGAGTGACATACAGAGTTTCTGATTTTATATTTGTATTAAAAGCAACTATCCTTATACAAAAATCCCCTTTTTTCCTATAACTGTAGAAGTCATACAAGAATAGAATGAGTTTTTAAGATTCATGTTCTGTGACACAATGAAACTCAAACAAAATCAGATGCTTCAAAAACCGCTTTTAATGTTTGACAGTGTCTTAAAATCTGCTGTGATTTTTTTAAAATTTAGAATTGTATAGATATTGTGGTAGCGATCACTGCCTGAATCTTTTAAATTTGAGAAATAAAGTTTCTTTGCTCCTCCCAACATCTTCCCTTTTTGTTGTTATGCTGAAACTGTTCTGCAACTGAACTTCTCAATACCAGCTTGTGATAAGGCTTTGAGGAATTCAGGGGAGTAGACTCCTGGGAATTTACTGTGTCTGGTTGAAATGTTTGCCATACTGTAATCCACTGCAATGGTATTAAGACGGTAATTTACTACTGCTGCCCTCAGTGAAACGGGCATCACTCTCTGAGACAACAGAGCTCTGTGTAAGCTTGAATTCATGTTGCTAAGGAACTGTTACATAGCTCCAAAGAATGGATATTTACACTTTCCCCAGTAACGGCACATCTGCCGTTAGTTTTGTCAGGTTGATAAACCCTAAAACTTTCGGATGGTTTTCCTTTTGTTTACAGACATTTTCAGTTGAAACTTGTGTGACAAGAAGAACTATTACTTTCAGTTTGCGTCTGTGTTACATCTCCGTCTAGAGTCAGAGGGTACAAAACAAAGATGAGACACACTGCTAAAGTTCCAGAAGGAAAATGCCAAACAATTTATTATTTACAAATGGTGAGCACATATTTACAATAAAGATTAGTAAAGAGCTCTCATCTTCATGGTGAACCATAGCCAAAATAAATTAACTGACTTTACCAAGAATCTCTAACTAAACTATATGAAAGTAAAGAAACAAAAAAACATTCACTAAAACTTGACTCCCTAAGCTAAACTAAAACACTAGAAAACACTTATGCAGTTTCCATTTTTGCCACACAGATGAGATACTAGTGGAGTAGTATTTGATTACTAACTAAAGTTTGGGGTGGGAGATGTTAAAGATGGTGTTGTGAACAAAATATACTTAAAGTGTCAAATGTAAGCTATGTAATTTACAGTAAAATATCAGATTAATATTGTGGAGGTAGAGCTAAAATTAACTATATTCTGTATTCATGTTATCCATATGTTAAATTCCGTTGAAGGCTTTACAAGCCATAAAGCTTGTGACACCCTCTGCTTTTAGACATGCCTGTTAGGTAGAGTGACCTCTTTAATCACCCTCTGTTTTGTATAAAAAATTTTAACGTTTAATGAATTTAATAAATTAGTAGCTATAGATGTGAATAAGCAAAATGAAAAAGTGAAATGTAGCGTAGAATGATGCAATCTAAATGAATACATACATGTGCTTTCACCATTACAACTTTTACATATTAAAAATGGACAGTTTATCCTCTGAGTGAAAAAAAATTACAAATCAATGACTCAGAATCAACACGTGTACAATTGTAAAAAAAAAAAAAAAAAAAACCCTACAGGGAAAGTCAGATTGGATTCATAACATACGTACAAAGAAATTACATGAAATCCTTACATGGCACATACTAATGCCTTGTATATTTCTTACTGTATAAGACACAGTGTTTCCCTAAAAAGTTAGTCACAAATCCTACTAAGCAACAGGTTTGAAAGTTTGCATTTCAAAGCTTGATTCTAATTTATTGAAGAAACTCAGACAAATTCCTTTCCTGGTGTTGTGGATTTAGCAGACGAGTATTTTGCACCATTATAGCGGTCTCCTCCTGATGGGCACTGACAACAGAGAAGAGCACCTCCGACAAGCAATAGTCCTGATGCGCCCCAGCCGATGTACAAACATGCACCCAGTTCCCTCCTCTGGGCATCTGGAACCATGGGGTTGTAGAAATCCTTGATGATTGTGTTGGCAGGCAGGGAGACAGTCACCAGACACAGAGCCCCACTCAGGACGAAGAAAACACCTGCAGAAACGGCCACTTTTGCTTTTGCCGTTTTGTTCCCAATGCAGGTGGTGCATTTCCCACCGACGACAGACAGAAGCAGACCAAACAGAGAGAAGAGGATGGCGATGACAACCATGGCCCGTGCTGCTTGGAGGTCCGGCGGCAGGGCCAGCAGGGAGTCGTAGACTTTGCACTGCATCTGGCCAGTACTCTGCACCACACAGGTCATCCACAGTCCTTCCCAGATAGTCTGAGCCACAACAATGTTGTTCCCAATAAACGCAGACACTTTCCACATGGGCAGCATACAGATAAGTATATTTCCAATCCAGCCAAGCACGGCCAGCCCGACGCCCAATATCTGCAGCCCTAAAGATGCCATTGCTATTTGCCAGTGATTCCTATTTTTCTTGCTGTCTTTCCCTGTACTTCTCTGGGCTCCAAATAAAAGTTTCTGACTACAGGAATGTTTTATATGACCCAGAGATGTCGCCCCGAAGCCCCCTCCTGTGGGTGGGCTTTGGCTTCATTGCTCAGATATTTCCATCCATCATGTTGCCTTTGAGTTTAGAAGCGTTTCTCTCAGACAAAGAAGCCCTCTGGTGCCTCTGGAAAGCTGTGAGAAAAAAAAGAATCCTGAACAGAGTGGTTCAGTGAAAGGCTATAAACAGAAATAAAGTGGAGCACTGAAAACCTGAAAAATAACAAATTTTATATACAGCAGTGTTCTCGTTTGCGTGTGGCCTTGCATCTTTGACGTGCATTTTTTAATAGGGACACATGATCATCAGACAACGTGCGTCCCTAGGACGCAAGCTTTAATACTTACAATAAAAAAAATCTATGCTACTTTTTTCCACAATATAATGTTGGGAAAAAATGCACTTCAATTCAACAAAAATATTCACAATTTATCCATTTCTGCACTTAAATTTCAAACCTGGAAATCGCCATTGTGTTTTGATCTAGCGCGAGTTTCTCGTCACGAGACTCATCTGCGTGATTCATCTTTATTAAAACCAACCAGGGGTGGCATGGTGGCGCAGTGGGTAGCACTGTCGCCGTGCAGCAAAGCGGTTCCGGGTTTGCATCCCGCTCTGTGTGGAGTTTGCATATTCTCCCCGTGTTTGCATCGGTTCTCTCCGGGTTCTCCGCCTTCCTCCCACCCCCATAAACATGTGTTTTGGGTTAATTAGCCGGTCCCAAATTGACCATAGGTATGTCTGCGTCTCTCTGAGCACTGGCGTCGTGCCCTAAGTTTCCACCGCCCCCCATTCCTAAGCTAGCTGGGATGGACGGATGAAGCTGTTGTGACAATGAATGAATAAAAGGATAAAATCGACCAAACGGCAACACTATGTCTGCTCATTTTACACGCTGCATTGAGAGAGCGACGAGTTAGTATCACATTATCACCATGCCTCAGAAAAAGATGCAAAAGTTGGAGAAAACCTAAATGACAGTGAGTGCTTTCCTGAATAAAAAACAACAGTAAATGAAAAGTAAGAGACAGATATTACTATAGACAGTATGGAAGAAGGTGCAGAAGAAGCCGAACGAAAACCAGCAAAAACCCCAACATTTGTACCACAATGGACGCGATTATTTCCATGGGTGAGGCACACAATGGCAGCACCCAAGACAAAATGCAGCTTGCAAAAAATATGTGTGGAGGAGGCTCTGTCAGCTTGGTGCAGGGTCCACAGGGGATTATATGAATTAAAGGCAAAGAAAACTATTAAATGAAAAGCAAAAAGAAAATACAACTGTATTACATCTTTATTTTTTTAACAATTTTTTTAAAGAATGACCACCAGGCTGTAACATTTTGATAAAAATAATATGTAATTTTCCTGTTTTTTCCCTTTTACTGAAACAGTTATGAAGTCAATATTAATAAAATCATTAAAATTAACAGTTTGTTTAGTTTTTATTTTGTACTATTGGCAAAACTCAATCGTTGCATATACGGTTATTACTTTTGAGATGCATAAACGTCATGTTGAGATGCACAAATTTTTGTTGAAGCGCATCCGAGGGATGCACTACTTTCTTGAGCTAAAATTATCTCTGATACAGTATGCATTTATTTGATTTAAGGGGGTCACATGATGAAAAACACATTTTTTATGGTCTTTATGTATAAATAGTGGTCCTCCCTAACTCCACCAACTCCTAGAATGAGGATAACAAACAGGTTCTGCATCAACTGTACAGCACACAAACTCATGAAACAGTGCTCAAATATGCAGCTCCGACTCCTGTTGTGATGTAATGATAAGTGTGATTTGCATAGCCCCGCCTCATCCGTGTGTCAACACTCCCCTCAGCCCAGATAAGGAGGCATTCATCCCTAAGGTGAAGTTCTTTGTGTCCAGTGGTAAGGTAGCAGTGTGGTAAATAAGTTAAAGTCATGGTGTGTATGTGTGTGTGCGTGCGTATGTGTGTGAGGACACACTGGTTACAAACACATGAAATACATATCTGCATATCTGGGTCAGGGGAAATTTTAAAAATTAGTATGAATCTGATTATAAGCAGAGAACTTCTCACAATAACTACTATTTAAAATGTTTAGTAAGTGCAATGCTAAAATTACTTTGTAATATCTAATCTATCAGATCTAATCTAATCCACAAATAACTAAACAGAAGGCTCAAAGTTGTGAAAAAGGACTACTATTCAACAACACATGCTATGATCAAGTTTGGTCTAATGTTTACTGTTCGGAATTCCCATTCTGTACATTCATAGAGCTGTGGCAGCTTCTCTCACCAGGGTTTGAAGTCAGATGGAACAGCAATAGGGAGCACGTTGGACTTCCGCATGTCGCAAAGATGAGCTCACGTGACAGAGTTGTGAGGATAAAATGATTGCGCTTTATTACTTTTAGATACGTCTTTAATTAAGTCCTTCAATTACTTAAATCAATTCAAAGCTTAAACATTATTATTTAGTAAAAACAAAACAGTACAAACATTCAATTTAAATTCTGGCAGCTAATATTCAACTTCCATGGACAGTCCACACAAACCTGTGTTTTGTCTTTGTTCATTTTTAAGTGGAGATTTGACATCAGTATAAAACAGTAAAGCCAGCAGTTCAGCTGAGGCCTGCTGACTCATCAGCTCAGGTGGAACCACTTTGCAGGATTTCTGCATTGATCACAGAACATGTCATGAGACCGAGAGCTCAAATGCCCCCTTCATGGAATTTAGACATTTAAAACATTGTAAAACCTGCAAACATGTTACACATAGTTCATCAAATATTCTGGACATCCATTACCCTGCGTCTTTGATGGTTATACAAATGGCTGGATCTCAAAGAGAAAAGATGAGAATGAAATAATTACACAAAATCTGTAAAAGCGCTTGAAGACTGACACAGTTGTAATTATTTGACAAGAAAGATTTTATACTTAATAAATTCAACATAAATATTAATTTGTTTCAAAATTCAATAGCATTTCCATTATAAGCAAACAGTTTTTTGTGGCAAGCTTCTAAAAATCCCAAGGACTCAAGTGACCACAGCTGTTTTGAGTTTAAAAATTTAAGAGCAACCAATCAAAAGACGAAGCTGCCACAAAGCAGGGTATAAAAGCTGTGGGTGAAGAAAAGGCTCTCAAATTGATGATTGTGAGTGATTCGTCACATTTCCTCTGTGCAACCTAGAAACAGAAACGGCAATGGCTGCTGCAGGTGTTGAGCTCATTGGCATTTTTCTGGCAACTGTCGGCTTTCTGGGAGACATTATCATCTGTGCCCTGCCGATGTGGAAAGTCTCTGCTTTCATTGGAAACAACATCGTGACGGCGCAGATCTTCTGGGAGGGCCTGTGGATGAACTGTGTGAAGCAGAGCACCGGACAAATGCAGTGCAAGGTTTATGACTCATTGCTTGCTCTACCTCGTGACCTGCAGGCTGCCCGGGCTCTGGTTGTGATCTCCATCCTGATAGCCCTCATGGGAATCCTGCTTGCTGTTGCAGGTGGGAAGTGCACAAACTGCATTGAAGAAGAGGGAGCGAAGAACAAGGTAGCTATCGCTGCTGGGGTGTTCTTCATCGTTGGTGGACTCCTGTGCCTGATTGCTGTGTCATGGTCTGGTCACGACGTCATCAGGAACTTCTATAACCCTATTCTTGGTGACTCTCAGAAGCGAGAGCTTGGAGCATCACTGTTCATTGGTTGGGGTTCAGCTGGGCTCCTGTTAATTGGTGGGGCTCTTCTCTGCTGCCAGTGTGACCACCGCCGTGACCACAGCAGATACTCAATCAAATACTCCGGCCCTCGTTCAGCAGCTAGTGGTGGAGCCTACGTTTGAATTGTCTGGAAGTAGTTGGACTTTTAATGACTTTATTGCAACCTTAATTTATAATTGCCATTAAATTTTAGTAATGTTTTAATAAATCAAACTTCAATTTAATTAAATTTTGTTTTGGTGGTACATGCTTTTCAAGGTAATGGCTTAAGGTGAGAAACCTTAATTGATTCTGAGTTCATCTAGTTGTCTTGATTCATGACATGTTGGAATTGAATTTTAAACGTGCATCAACACTACAACTTTGGCCCTTTAGGCTCAATTTTATAAAGTTGATCTGGGGCTTTTTGCATTTGTGGAAGAAAATGACGTCCCAGTGCTGAAATCTCGTGTTGCAACAACAGGGTCTTTTAAGACTTGGATGTGGCAGGAAAGATTTTGCTAGTTAAAACTCATTTGAATAGCCAATGTACTAGCGTTCTATAATTTAAGCAAATGTGATTGCTTCATAAAGTTGGGAGGCAAAAATACAGAAGGGGATGTCAAAGCTAAAGTAGAATCTGAGTGAAATTGGTTCACTGGCTCAACCACTTGCAAAACATCTGACTCCAGTAAAATACTTGCTTCATGCATGTTTGTCTAAATGAGTTATTTTTTAAATGTTTTACTTAAGACATGAGTTTCAATGATTCAGATCTGATTCATGAGACTTTGGGAAAATTAATTGTTCCAGTCAAAATACAAATGAGCACAATATATCTGGTCACAAAACTGAAGCAACTAATGGATAATGTCACATCAGATCGACATCAAAATATCTTAATTTTTCAATTGCAGGTGGCAGTCCTGAGACTTTTTAATTGGATAGCCACATTATGTTGAATGGTATGCAGCAGTCACTTCTTCACAGCTGCCTGTGATTTCATTAGAGGCAATGTCCATTTAGGGGATTGAGACAGCGTAATTTATCAACAGCATAAGGATGCCTCACTCTATTTCATAACTTTATTTTTCTCTTTGTGCCTCATTGTGAATCCCTTTACAATTATGGCATTCAGTAGTTTGCAAGTTTCTGTAATGGGGTGCAATGAATCTTATGGGGCGTCATCACAAACGCTAAAAGCAGATCATAAAATCTAATGGAAGTTCTTACAATATTTTGGCAATCTGCTAAATCCATCCTGCAGTTTTCTTGGACAAAAAAGGGTAATCACCTTTACCATTAGTGCAGTTTCCTGGAGTTAACTTTTATTTTTCACTCATATCATGCTATCAGGTGTGGCTACCTGTGTGTAAATCGCTCACAATAGCTTCAAGCAGGACATTGATTTTTGTTCAGGGCACCACAAAGTTAAAATCACACAATCCCTCTTTAGTGCTTTAGCAGTAACAAATGTCATGATCGTATTTTCATTAGAAATATTTCCTCTGTATGGTGTGCTGACAAATGATTTTATCAGCCAGGTAGAGATTACATCAATCAAAGTTATGTAGGCCTATTTACTGACTACTAGAATTTGTGAGACAACTGGGCTGCACAGTTTTCATAATGTTACATTAAACAGCAAAAATATATATCTGATGGTAATATGGTTTGGGAAGATATCAAGTTCCATGACTAATGCAGTTGAGAAAATTTGCCCCAACAACAGCAATTTGAAACAAAAGCATATTATGTATTCTGTATTGGCATACATCTCATATCAGGAAATTAAGTATGTTAGTTTTACTAGCACCTGGAATGCTAGCAGAGACTGATGGGAAGGATGTAGAGCCAATCAACAGAAATCCAAGCAAATGGAGAGAAAGGGTGAAAATCACCATCAAAGTTACTTGGCAAGAGGGAAGTAAAAGAATCACATTTTTCACTAGATCACATTTTGCGTTAAAAGTAAATGACAACTCAGAAGTCCAATAGCTTCTAATTTTGTCTGCTGTCAGTTTTCACAAATTTTTATTGTGGAGTGCCCTCCAAGTAGCACACAATACATGGAGTCATATGTTAAACGGCAACATATTTGATGTGTTCTTAGATGTTTGCAGACACTGAAGACATTGAATTTTCCATATGTGTTGTAATTTAATCTTGCCTGAAAGTGTCTTGCTGGTGTTCGCACGCATTGTTAATTTTCTGCAGATAGTGTACAACTCTCCACTTAAAGGTAAAGTGTGACACTTAAGGTGATGATCTTAACGTCGTGATGGAATTCCTCTCAATAGGCACTGGCCATGAGCCCACCTCATAGTGAGAAGCTGGTCATCCCCATAAAGAAGTAGCAGAAACGCTGGCCTTTCTGACGACACAGAACTGTGCCAGGGTCAATTCACTGAATCCAGAAGGAACTTTATGTATTAATGTTTATGTGCACTTTTTCAAGAACGTTTTTAAAACCTGAAGATGAACTTGCGTACAGCTTTGAAAACCAAGCTTGTGCTTTCAATAAACTAAACATTTTAGTTTAGCATGTCCAAAGAACATGTCTGTCACACTCTCACTTTCCCAAACGATTTTGTGTTACTGAACAAGCTCTTTACTTTAGTTCAATTTAAAATTTCTTTTTATTTGAAATTTGAAACCAGAACCTTTTCTATCACAACAAAGTTTTTCAGACCTGGCCACTCCTACCTATTCATATGGAGCAGGAATAGGGACAAGTTGGAAACCTGATCAACAAACTAGCAGAGGCCCCTCCCCTTCCTTGACACACACCCTTGCAACAACCAAACTGTTCTAGATACAACCGACAGCTTTGACAGGCGAGTACAAGTTTGGAAAAACAATCTTCAACTCGACAGAAGGCAAATTTTTGACATTTTGATTTTGTGCTTTGGATTTGAATGTTTCCGGAAAAATGAAGACTCAGATTGTGGGTGTGTGTCTAGCAATCCTCGGCTTCCTCCTCACTATCCTGATCTGTGGACTGCCTCTGTGGGAGCTGAGAGCCCTCATTGGAGCAAACATCATCACAAGTCAGGTGTTCTATGAGGGTTTATGGATGAACTGTGTGATCCAGAGCACTGGTCAGGCTCAGTGTAAGGCTTTCGACTCCATTCTTGCTTTATCACAAAGCAGACAGATCGCCAGGGCACTGGTTTGTGTCTCCATGGCCCTGAGTGTGGTGGCCATCGGGCTGACTGTGGTGGGGGCTCGATGTACCAATTTTTATCGTGATGACAGGTTGACCAAAGCTAATATTGGCGTGGCTGGTGGTGTGGTGTTTATATTAGCTGGAATCGCATGTATTATTCCTGTCAGCTTGTCAGCTCACGACATCATCACTGGCTTCTTCAACCCCTCGAACACTGATAGTAGGAGGGGAGAGCTGGGGGCTTGTATATATGTGGGCTGGATAGCTGGATCTCTGCTCGTCATTGGAGGAGGGATTCTGTGTGGCACCTCCAGATGCTGAGAAGAAAATTGAGAAAATACACAACACAATCCATCAGACAATGTACCCGAAAATATGAAGACATCCATTGAACTGTTGATGTTTTTCAACCTTAAGAAAAAGCAAATTTTTTAAAATCTTATGTTAAATGCATTATATTTGTGAGCAAATAAGTTCAAATCCTGTGTAAATATGAACATGTATTGCATTCTAAAGTTTTAGTTTGCAGTCACTTGCACTATGAGGGCATACAGTGTTTTTGAAATGAAGGATTACAGAGTGAATTTTAAGTGAACTAGAAGTTATTGTAATTAATGTAGTTAAATATGTTTACTGGAGAAATCTGAGTTTTTCTGAAGGGTTTTCATAAGATATCATAGAGTAGTTCCTAATTTTAAGACATTTTTAATGTCAAAAATGTTGGTAACACTTTGAATGTCTGAAATCATGCAGTGTGGCAAGACAATTTTTATTTTTATATTTTCTTATTGTTGTGTTTACAGATGGAATTGTTTTACTTGTTTTGGATTTTTTTTAAGAAACCAAGAAATAAAATGAAGTTAAAGTTTAACTGTAGTGTGAAGCATCAGTTTTATAATTTCTTGTACTCAATATTGAGTGATTTAAATGTATTGTTCATTTGTTGCTCAGTTGTTGAGCATGCTCTGCACAGGGAATGAAGGAAATTATTGCTGTTTTAGTCCTTGTATCCTCCAAAAGAAAGCCTATAAAGTTAAATCTGTACAAGGACGTATTATTGTTACTCATGTCTGGTGGCTGGGTTGTATTTTTAGCCGTTAACCAAAATAATTAGTGGAAACTGAAACAAGAGACGTGAAGGAAGAAGAAACCCATTAAATTTGCTGAAGATGCAAATAGAGGCATATTGTCAATTCTGTTTTCACTTATCACTGACAAGCTGTTTTTTTCCTGACATTTTCCTCAGTTATGTAAAAACTAGGGGAATGAAACATAGAGGAGTGTGTGACAAACTAGTTAAGCTAAACACCCATGTAGGGTTGTATGGCTTTAGTGCATTCACTATAACAGTACAGTCTGTGTAGAAATCCCACATTTTTCTCTCTTACGTAAGTTAGACATTTTAATGTATTGCAAGTTACACAATTTATAAAATAATTTAAAGAAATATACACCGAGAATGTCAGTCATTTAAAAACAAAAAATGTCACTCCAAATGTAAGAAAACGTATCAAATGTCAGTTCATAGAAGCTGAATCGTCCAAAAAAGCCACATAATTAAAAAAAAAGACCTAGACTAGAGAACAACCTGAAAAACCTGATTTGGTTTTTAGGAGGTGTTTTAATACTCTGTATATTTGCAAGCTGCCACTGTCTGTCCTACTTGCACATTTCTGTTGATCTTTGAGTCATGTGACTATTTAACATAAGAGCAAAACAGGAAAAGTAGACAGATCCTTCTGTCTACTTCAACAGAGCCAAGAGAAACGCTCATCTTCTCTTCTGAAACCTGCAACAAAAACATTTTTAGGACGGTGCAATTAGGACGGCAAATTTTTTGATGAATTAGTTTTTCTGGCTTTGTTTTGTAACAGAGCAGCATAGCATTTAAATGGGGAGGCAGGGCAGGCATATTGGGGGCCTAGCGCTAGTTATGATGGGGGTTCTGGGGGTTTGTTTGGCATGTGGTCTGCCAATGTGGCGTGAAACATCTTTTGTGGGAGCAAACATTGTGACGGCACAATCGGTGAGTAGATAAACCATATAAAATTTAAACAACGTATTGGCTGCATTAACAAGTGCATGAGTCAGTAAATGGACTTGGTTGGCTTAAAGACAAGCGCGTCTACATAATCTAAATAGTCACGTATGTTGAGTTTATTCTTAAATTAAAGTGAAATGGTAAACTCTGCAGTATTTGTTAAAAATACAACAAAATGAAATTAAATTAAATGAAATTTACTTTATTGTCCCCCATAGGTGAAATTATCTTTACGGGGGAATATAAAGTAAATTTCATTTCATTTAATATCAATAAATACCAGAGATTTTAACTTCAATATTGTCCTCTGCTTGAAAATGAGAAACTCACAGTTGATTGGCAGGAATGTTATGAATCATCTAACCTACATTAAGACGATCATTTCTTCACTCTTTATGTGCTTTTGTAGGTTTGGGATGGTCTGTGGTTGCACTGTATCTTTCAGGCCACAGGGCAGATGCAGTGCAAGAGACACACCACATCCATCACTATGACCGCTGACATCCAGGCTGGACGTGCCCTCACACTGATCTCTATTCTTGCTGGCCTACTGGGCTTCATTATTACCCTACTTGGCGGAGGCGTCGCCAACTGTAGCGGTGCACCACCCGACCCTTTAGAGCCCCTCAGCACCTACTCCAAAAGAAAGAAGGTGCTGCAGTGATGTTTGTATTGTGTTACATGTAGAGTCCTTCGACCACTGAAAGGACAAACTGTAGGTTCTATCATGAGGAGGAATTTATTTAAGTGTTTAAATAAATGTTCTCAAAACAATGACAGGCAGAATTGGGTTATGTTCCACAATGACCTGTAGGATATTGATTGTCTGTCTAATACCTTTATCAAAATCTTCCTCTTTGATAAAGCTTACAAATAGAAACAACACAGATTCCACTAGATAAGCTACTATAGGCCTAGACTGCTGAGGGTATTTTTCTCTGACTCTCTGTTAAAGGGAGTTACACTACATACTTTAGGAGCTTCTTTTATTTCTCTTTCTATGCTTTTCCTGTCAATATTACACTGACCCTTCAAAAGCTTGCAAGATACCGCGCTGTCTTTGTCCTTCAGCTCAACAGGTGGGGAAGACAGGAAATCCAAATGCCTGGAAATCCCGCCCCCACTTCAGCAACTAGAGCATAATTATAGCTACAAATTCTATCTGGCCTATCTGCCAATCTCTCTTTTCTTTGCCCTGTCTCCATCCCCATTGTATTTCCTTTCCCACCCAACCAGTCAAGGCAGATGACCGCCCTCCAGAGTCTGGGTCCTGCCTGGAGTTTCTTCCTCAGTGAGTTTTTCCCTGCCACTGTCGCTTATGCTTGTTCTAGAGGGTTCTGTTGGGTTTCTCTGTCTGTTAAAGTGCTTTGAAATATCTGCTGATGTGATTAAGCGCTATACGGTAATCCCTCACTTATTTGCATTTCAAGATGCACGGCTTCACTACATCGCGGATTTTTAGTATGAAGTCATGTGATACTGTATGCGTATGCTATTGGCTGACAGCATCCGTGTGTGTGCTGCATTCCGACTCACGGTTCCTCTAGCGACTTTTCTTTAATACAAAGTGCTTTAAACAGTCTAAAAGAGTGTGGGAAAAGGTAATACAGATAAAAGGCGGTTTAATATCAGTATGGGGAGTGTTCATAAACGTTTAAATTACCGTAAATACTAATATAAATAGTTCGTTGCTATATTGCGAAATGTAGTTTTTCATTGGTGGTCCTGGAACGCATTACCCACGAGTAATGCAGGATTGCTGTACAATTAAAGGTTGATTGATTGATTGATAAGTGTATGTTTTAATGGTGAATTTAATGAATTGTGCATTAATGTCACCTTTTTCAAAGAACAAAACCAAGACAGCGCATGAACTCACATGAAATGACCTACCTGCAAATCAGTGTGACTTCTGCTGTTGTTATTGAGAGACCAGTTCAGATATGCGTGGCTTCATCTTGGCAAGTGCTAGTCCTATGTCATTTTCACAGCAAAGTCTGTTTCTTTTGTTTTCCCTGCAGCTAAAGGAAGTGTTCCTTTATTTTTGCCAGAGCGAGACTAGAGTTGCTTAACTTGACATTGCAAATCATGCAGAACGCTGACTCCCATCACGTTCTGTTATACAGTACATGTAAATTCACGTTGCACATATTCGTCCGACCACTTTCTTTTTTTGCTCAACATAGTGACTATGAATTAAAATATTAAGAAAGCAATCAGATGACATACCATCATGACAGGCAGAAATCGACTACTGAGTAAGCAAAATCCCATGTAGCATAGGTAGGCTAATCGATGTAGCATCATGTGATCACCTGCAGCCAGTGATGGCTAAGGGGGGGCGTGTCATCACGAATTGACACGATGTGTCAAACGTACACAGTGATTCGTGTATGTTCGGCATACACAAATCACTGTGTCTTGACCTCCATCTCCACCGAACCCCTGAGACCGACTCACCGAACCCCTGGGGTTCAATTGAACCTGGGTTAAGAATCACTGGTCTCAACTTTTAACATTTCAGTTTACTTTGTGTTTTTCTGCCAAATATTAATACATAGGTTTATTTATTAATCAGATTTGGACAATCAGTCATTATGGGTGGTCCTTTCACACTGAAAACTTTACAATTTTGTTGCTGGGTTTATCTGGGTTTCTGGATATTAATAATAAATTGCCATTATTTCATGTTAAGAAAAAAAAACTGCAAGATATTGACTGTGGAAATACAGCACGTCATTGAAATCCAAAAGCATAAGCATAAGTATAAGAGGGAATGGAACTTGTTGAACCATTTTCTACATTAAAATAAAATTTGATTTTTGACATAATTTCTCTTTTTTTGGTTTTAAAAATTGCATTTGTAGTATACCACATCAAAAGCCTCGGGGTGCGAGATTTAAAAAAATGTCTTTTATTCCTCCAGGTGTCCTTGCTGGGTGGAGTTCTGTGTATCCTTGCCGGTATCCTGTGTCTCATTTCAGCCAGCTGGTCAGCAGCAGCAACCATCTTGATTTTCAATGATCCCTTGGTGACCACAGCACTGAGGAGAGAGGTGGGTTCCTCCATCTACATAGCCTGGGCTTCCTCCCTTTTGCTACTGCTTGGTGGAATACTGTTCTGCTTCGTCTGTGGGGAGAAGAAGAGAGCCCAACCTCTCTACGACCCCAACATGCCATACAGCACCAACACTCCATTCATCGACTCTGCATCTCACCCAGCCAGTCTGAGGTCGGAAACCATAAAATCAAACTACTCCAGTATGTTTGATCGTAACTCACCCAAGAGGATGGTAGAGCATGCCGCCCAAGTTCACAGCTTTAACTACTCAGATCCAGCTCAGAAAGGGGGCATGTTTTAGCAACCTCATGGAAGCTTTTTTGCTTTTTGATTGTAGTCTATAAAACATGTCACTGGCAAAAGACAAAGGGAAGCTATGTTCACATACCCTAAAACTGGATGCATGCACATCCACGAATTGTCATTCCGAAGGGTTTCGGATTGTTATTTTTTTTGAATGGATCAAAAAAATTTGACTTTAATGTTTTCAATATTTGTTGGTTTACAATCTACCAGTCATTGTCTGGTAGATTGAAGGGCAGCCGTGGCTCTGTGGTAGAGAGAGTCGTCCAATGATCACAAGATTGGCGGTTCGATTCCCGCTCCCGCCTAGTCACCTTGGAGTGCGAGCTGACAGTGGGAGGTGTCAGCTCACCTCTCTAGCACTGCCGAGGCACCCCTGATTAAGGTGCTGTCCCACTTTTGCTCATTAGGGCACACCACGCAAGAGCTGACCGCCACTTAATTCCCCCACTGCATGTCTACAGGCCCCTTGTGTGTGTGTGTGTGTTTCAGGGCCTGTACATACTATATATATGCATGACTAAAAAACTAATAGTGTGAACTAGACTCTGCTACTGATTTCCCTTCGGGGATCACTTAAGTATATAAAATAAAATATATGAAATAAATCAAATGAAATAAAAAAAAAAAAATACAGCTTTCTGCTGTGAAGTCAAACACTGTTCAAGCTCATAAAACTGTAATAGTATGTGTATAAATATATTTGAATGCCAAACCTAAAGTAAATGATATGAATTCAATAAGACTATACTAAAAAAAAGGCAGTAATAAAAATAACTGCTGTATTTCAACTTTTGAGACTTTCAGCTATGTACCTTCATATGACTGAGGAAAAGACTAAGCACTTGGTTGAGATTGTTTTTTGTTTGGAGCAACTCTCCAGTCTGACAAAGTGCCACAAAGTGTGAGTTGAAAGGTTGATATGTTCTCCATGAGCAATGACCCCTACAGTCAGGAGGCACTGTGTGGAGTTCACTTCCTCTGCTAGTAGCAGAGGAACTTTCTCTCTAGCTGGTGGTATCGATGGACAGTGTCATCACTCTGGGGGCCATTTGTTCCTTTTTCGGAATTTATTCAAATTTTCAAATGAAACCTTTTTGGGTTCAGAATGAGTGTCCAGTGTTTCAGTGATACTGAAAATGCCAACAACTTTTAAGAGGAATTATTTCAGTTTCTGACGAATAATTTTAAAATAATTGCAAAAAAAATTAGCCATAAGTGTGTCCATACTGTGGAAAACTCAAAAATTATTAAATCAGAAGGCACTTTATATTATTTATTGTGCATTAGTCCTGCCCTATCTGAACTACTGCGCTGAGGTGTGGTGAATCACATATTAAAGTAGTTTACAACCTCTATTTTATACCCAGAAAAGAGCGATAAGAATTATCCACAATGTTCATTATAGAGCTCACACAAATCAATTATTCATAAATCTAAACTACTGAAAATACAAGACATCATATCTGCCTTTAAAAAAGCTTTAAAAAACTTGACTTTGCAAGGTTATAGTTCTGACGTAAATGATGGTTAATATCTCATTGTTATGTCTTATTAAACTACATGTGCTATGCCTGTGAAAAATATCACTGTGAAATGTGACGTTTAATGTATGGATTTGGTTGATAACGTGTTGTAATGAGAGAGATGTTGTTGATGCAAACCCTTTTTTTCTTTTTCGGATGTTATTGATGTTGCAAAAGTGATGAAGGTGAAGTCTGCTGTAATAACATGTCCAGAAAGAAACAAATAAACTGAACAGATGAAATAAATAATAATTTATTACATTTTGTAGTTAAACATTCTATGAGTTATTGTATTGAATTAATTGATCATAAATCTGGATTTTGTGAGGGTTTGTAGAACATTTAACTTAGACTATAATCACAAATGTCTCCATCATCTCTCTATGAGACAGATTTATGTATTTTATCAAACTATCAAAATATTACATTATATTTATTATTCATAATATGTTACATAAAATTCATAATAAATCATTTAATGATTGGAACTATAGCAAAATTGAATGGAACTAAATAAAGTATACACCTCTGTAAAGGCCCAACACTCCGTCTTTGTTAAATTAAACCCTATTACAAATTTGCAAGAAGATCTGCACAATCACAGTTCCATTGAAGGAAATGAAAAAATGATGGCTTCACCCCTTCCTCCACATGCACTGTAATAACTTCCTCCCATTCATGTGCCATAGCCTTCTGCTAAGTTACATTTCATAATCATCAGTCATGTAGTTGTTGTGTAATCTTGTGAACAGGCGACATTATATTTCTTATATGTCATTCATCTGTTAAATATCATAGTTTAATGTATAATTACTTTTCAACATATCATCTGGAGTTAAATGTACAGTTGCATTACATGACAATTTATATCAATACATTTATTATTTTGGATCAATTCATTTGTGTACTTATCTCGTTCCTGTCAATCAATAATAATAATAAAAATATTTATATAAGAGCGGACACTAAAAACTGTGGAATTCTTGAAATATCGATAATTCTTTGCATTTTTGCTGCCATAGAAGCAAATGCTGTCCTCATTAGGGATGAATTACTTTAAAACAACTCATTAAATGTACAGAAATCTACAGCTTTATGGAGATTAGTTTGTCATCATGCTGTGAATCTGTGACCACAATGAAGTCAATGTTCCTCTGAAAAGCAATCTGGTCCGGTGAGATTTCTTCAGTATAGAGTTTCGTGAGCTGAAAACTCCTCCTCTGCCCTTCCTGTCAGTGGCAAAACCAGCAAGGGAGGAATCCACAGCCTACTCCGTCACTGAGTGGGCTGTTAAATCGCTAGCAGCTCTCTTGTCTCTCTCACTGATTATTTACTTCAGCTCTCAGCCATCAACAGTTCTACCGGTTTGAGGAGATCAACAGAGCTTCATCATGGCTTCAGGTGGAAGACAGATCCTGGGATTGGCCCTGGCCATCATTGGTTTTCTGGGGAGCATCATCATCTGTGCTCTCCCGACCTGGAAAGTGACAGCGTTCATTGGTGCCAACATCGTCACCTCACAGGTGACCTGGGAGGGTCTGTGGATGAACTGTGTGACCCAGAGTACAGGCCAAATGCAGTGCAAAGTCTATGACTCTCTCTTGGCCTTACCTCGAGATCTACAGGCAGCCAGAGCACTCGTCGTCATAGCAATCATCGTCGGGGTCTTTGGGGTTCTTCTTGGTGTGGTTGGGGGTAAGTGCACCAACTTTGTAGAGGATGAAGTAAAAAAGAGCAAAGTGGCCATTGCTTCTGGCATTGTCTTCATCATCGCTGGCCTCCTGGTGCTTATACCCGTCTGCTGGACTGCCAACACCATCATCCGTGATTTCTACAACCCCGTCCTCGTCAATGCTCAGAAGAAGGAGCTGGGGGCCTCGCTTTACATCGGCTGGGGTGCTGCGGCACTGCTTTTCCTCGGTGGGGGGATCCTCTGTAGCTCCTGTCCCCCCAAAGATGACAAAAACTATGATGTGAAGTACTCCAAGGCCCGGTCTGTGGACAGTAGCAGGGCCTATGTTTAGATATTAGATACAAAGAGTTAGAGTTTTAAATGCTCAGAATAGGATCTATGATCTGGGTGAAAAACAACTTTGGATGTACAACTGTGTTACCCAGGCACATCTTTCAGAATTGGGTATGAGAGTAACTTGGGCAAGGTCTAAATGTAAATATGTCTCTGTTTTTCAATTCATTTTGAAAACTGTCACACTTATAGTCTCTGGTACTGTTGTTTATTAACTAACACAGTCACACAGCATGATGTGTGTGATGTGAGATGCATGTGTTGCATTAAATATGTTTATATTCATGACAAATCTGCCAAGCCATTTTTTAATATTTCTGACTAGCTGTGTAGTGATGATTATGTCACAGTTTTTGTCATTATTTTGTCTCTTTTTCCATGATTGAATGTTGTTCTAATCTAGGTCACCCGTGAGAAAAATATGTGTGTATTTGAGATACCACTTCACGTGAGTCACAGCATTTTTAAAAAGGTTTCAAAGGGAGCAGCCTTTACTGAGCTGATGAATGTCAAAGACTCACTGCTTGGCAATCTGGTTTTTCAAGAAGCTTTAAGAACTGGTTATGTGACAGTGAGTCCTTCCTGCCAAAGAAACAAATAAACAGAGATCATAATAACTATGCCTGTGTGTTTGAGCCTGATTAAAAGGTTACGAAGTGTGTGTGTGTGTGTGTGTGTGTGTGTGTGTGTGTGTGTGTGTGTGTGTGTGTGTGTGTGTGTGTGTGTGTGTGTGTGTGTGTGTGTGTGTGTGTGTGTGGTAGCAGTAGTTTTGCATGTTTCAAACAGGTTTTTCTGCACGGTTGCTGCTGTTAAATTTCCTTTCACATGGGAGATTATGTTTATGTTTCATGTCATTTTCCTTTGAGTGCATCGATACATTCTATACTTCAAGTCAGCCTTTATACAAAGAGTTGGTGTGTAACTGAATAAAGACAACAATACTCCTGCTAAACATATTTAAATCTCAAAATTGATCATTCTCTCTGCTTCATCCGAAGCTTATCAACACTTATCTCTTCCAAAATATTGCCCAAATAATCTAAAAACAAGAAGATGATGAGGGAGGGAACTGATGATGTCATGGTTTCACAGCTGCCTTTCTCTCTATCGTTGTCATCCTCCTCCCCTTATTTGTCCCAGTAGGATAGGTGTGGTGCATTTACACACTGTCATTAGCACTCAGGCAACTGCACAGGTGACAATAGTGAAATAGCCCTCTCAGGTGGAAAAATAAATAGAGAAGAGACTTGGAGAGAGAGCGGAAGGAGAACAGCAATAGAAAGGGAGAAGAAGACAAAGGGTAGGTTGTAACCAAATGAACCGAGGCTGAAGTGAGACACACCTATATCCAAGTAAAAGCTACTAGAGGCTGGGCGGACAGCTGAAACAGTCAGACAAGATTCTGAGTTACTTCAAAAATGGCAAGTAGTAAAAGAGAGAAAACTGAAGAAACATAAGAATGGAGACGTATGAAATGGGGACCGTCGCATTGAGAAAGACCGGCGTCTTCTGGAAAATACAATAGAAGAGAAACAAGCAAAAGAAGCTGCACTGGAAAAGATAATCATATACAAGCAATATTTAAGGACTTCAGTACTGTGAGGATTTCTCAGAGACTCAGACATCTTTGCTCCACCAGCACAACATGGCCTCACTGGGCATACAGATGTTGGCCAGTGGCTTGTGCCTCTTTGGTTGGGCAGGTGTCATCATCAGCTGCATTCTACCCATGTGGCGGGTCACAGCATTTGTTGGCAGCACCATTGTTACCTCCCAAACAATTTGGGAGGGCATCTGGATGACCTGCGTGGTCCAAAGCACTGGTCAGATCCAGTGCAAACCTTATGAGTCCCTCCTCGCCCTCAGCGCAGACCTCCAGGCTGCCAGGGCTCTGACTGTCCTTGCCATCGCTGTCGGTAGTGTGGGCCTCATCCTGGCCTTTGTTGGGGGGAAATGCACTCGCTTTTTGGATGAAGAGGGCGACAGCAAGGGCAAGGTTGCCATTGCAGCAGGGGCAGTGCTGATTGCCACAGGTCTGTTGTGCCTGATACCCACATCATGGGCAGCTGGGGCTGTTGTGAGGAAGTTCTACAGTGCCTCCATTGATGCTCAGCGGAGAGAGATTGGAGCCTGTCTCTATATCGGCTGGGGAGCATCCATTCTGCTTATGCTGGGAGGGGGTTTGTTCATCAGCTCTGCATGCCCCGTCAAAGGGCAGAATGTGGACAAGAGGCCCACTATTCGCTATGTGGCAATCCGCTCCTCCAATGGGTCCAGCCAGGCAGTCTCTTATCACAGAGCCACAACTGCAAAGATGAGTCCGGCTATTGGAGCAGTGCCCCCCAGAGCTGAAAGCAATGAGGGGGCATTAACCAAGTCTCAGCTTTACACAAGGCCACCATTGGAGGATGGATCTGATCAAGGCTGGAGGCAGGAGTCAGAGAGATCATGGGTACCATCAACAAAGTCTCAGATGAAAAGACCAGACTCAGCAAACTCTGAACACAGCGAGGCACCATCTACAAAGTCTCAGCTGAAGGCAGCAGAAATGAAAGAGAATTTATCATCAGAGAGCGAAAATGAAGATAAATCTGCAATTCCAGTGAGAACATACCTGTAACACACACACAAATACACAGACACACACAAACACACACACACACACACACACACACACACACACACACACACACACACACACACACACACACACACACACACACACAAACACGTTATTTAGAAGTGGCGGTTTTCTCATCTTGTGATTGTTTACTGATCAGAAGTAATTTCTGAGTTTGGCATTGTAGTTTAGTTTGTACTTAGTTTTGTTTTATTGTAAAAATATCAATATGCATGACAATAGCAGGTTCATTAGGTAACATGCACAAAAAGCTGAACTTAAGAAACTTCAAAACAACCCCAGGAGCAAGTGAAGTATATATTTGTAGACATCTTTTAAAGAAATGGTTTTGTAAGTAAAAATCATCAACTGATAATTGACATTCATTTGGAATGTCAGGTTTGACACGTTGATCTGTGAATTAGATTGTAACCGTCCTCATGAGGATTCTTACCTCAGACTTTTCTGCTTTGTTTGTGTCTGCTGAACATATGGCTGCTTGAATTCAACAAAAGCAATGAAGAAGCTTTAAGTAGTGTCATGTTTTAGCTTATATTCCACTATGACATAGTTGATAGCACCTGATAAGTTTTACGTCAGGAAAGTGCTCATTTTTAAGTTTACTGCTATGAAGACCTCAACATGATCTAAATATATGTTTGTGACCACATTTGTGACCAAGTTTGCAACACTGTCAATATGGATTTCCGAAGAGTTTTGATTTTATTGTTTGCCTCTTTGAAATGTAATTTTTATGTCTATATTATTTGGATAATACTGAATGATGTTTGTATTTTAACTTTTCAATAAATGACTGCATTTTAATCAAGTACATCGTTGCTTTGTGTAATGCATCTAAAATCGTATTTAACATGTTAGCAAGTTTGACATAAACTGAAATAAGAGTTTCCTTCGAAGCGGCAGTCTGGACATTCAACCCACTTCCTGGCTTTTAAAATTCACAGGACAAACTGGTTTGACAGAGAGTGGATACAGCGGCAGAGTGAACTGTTTGAGGAAGGAGACGAATTGTCTTTGTTGAGGATTCAAATTTGGTTTCAGTGAATCACGTTGCTGGAACATACTTCATTTTGCTTTTTTCAGTAATACTCTGTGCTACAAAATGGAGTTATTGTTTATCTGATTCACCAGTCATCATGAACTAATGAATGACTAAGGAAGTCACGCGTTAATGTTAACATAATTACAACAGCACTTATTCATACTGTTAATTTGCGCCACATCTGTTCTTAATATTGAATTAATAGACACCTTCCACTCCAAAAAGAGCCACAATTGTATCTAGATAAATCAGTAGCTAATGATTCATTAAAACAAAATCTTTGAACAATTTCACTCCAGACAAGTTAAAGCCTACTTTCCACTTAAGAACTCTAATCAATCATGGCTTTTATCATCAATGACCGTCAATAAAATGCATGTGTCATTGTCTTACATGAATCAAGTGTTTGAATGGAGCTTTCCTTGGAAATGTACACAGTACATTTAAAAAATATGTGATGGAAACAAAAATCCTATCTTGTTGGAATGCTTGACAAAAGAAATGCCCATATTTCTGGTCAGAAAGAGAGAACACACTGATTAAACATTAAACCTGTTGATATCTAAATGCAAAGATTTAAAATATAAGTGTAGAACTGGTAGTTCATAGCCATGTTTTAAGCTTGCCACGTTTTAAAGAAGACACTTTCCTTCACAGTCAAATTATGTGGCTTGATGTCTTTTTATGCCTGAAGACGCCAATTCTTTTTTCTCTTGCATAACATGCTGAGTAAAATGGATATAACCATATTGCCAGCTTAGGATGGTAAAATTAGTTTGCAGTAAGAAAGCCACTGGATGGATGCAGCCTCATTCGGGAAATAGGAAACCTATGGGGAAACTGTTCAAACAAGGTGCACTGTAAGAATGATAAAGGATGACTGAACTCGTGGTAACTCGATATTCATGTGTAAAACACTGCCATCTGGTGGTCATCGGAGCCCATAACATCTATGTAAGTGTGTGCATGTGTGTGTGCACGCACGTGTGTGTGTGTGTGTGTGTGTGTGTGTGTGTGTGTGTGTGTGTGTGTGTGTGTGTGTGTGTGTGTGTGTGTGTATGTATCTAGCTATCCAGCTGCCTACCTGCCTCCCTGCCTGCCCGCCTGATCACAAAGATGAGGTGACCCCTAACTCAAATTGCGGGCGATGCTGATTGACATCATGGACAATAGGTTCCAGGATAGTAAGAAAAAAAGAAAGAAAAACAACTAAATAATCAGGAAGACCTACAAACTAAAAGGGATCAGTTTGTTTTTTATGTTTAAGCTGTGGTGACTTTTATTTATTTATTTATTTTATATACTTATTATGATCCCTGAAGGGAAATTAAGACAGCACATTCTAGTGTTAATCAAACGCATGCATATACAGTATATGTTAGTGTGTACAGGCCCCTGTAATACATACAAACACACAAAAGGGGGCCTGTAAGCATGCAACGGGAGGTAGAATGGCAGGCAGCCCCTTTGTGGCGCACCGCAAATGAGCAACTTCTGAGGGCAGGGCTCGAAATTGCGACCATTTTGGTCGCGTATACACTCAAATTTTTATCAGTGCAACTATTGAATATATTTGGGAGCACCGGTGCGACTAGGTGTGCGTTTTTTTCCTCTTCTCTCTCGCTCTTTCTCTCTCTCCATAGAGCAGGGGTCACCAAATGGCGGACCGCGGTCCGGATCCGGACTGCGTGTCACTGCCTTGCTTTTGGGTAGGTGCTCCTGAAGTCTTTGCTGGTGCTACTAACTTCTAAATTTGGGAGCACCAGTGTTACCAAGAAAAAAAGTACATTTCAAGCCCTGGAGGGGGATGGCGCCTTGCTCAAGGCCACTTTGGCAGTGCTCTGGAGGTGAGCTGACACCTCCAACTGTCAGCTCACACTCCAGGTGTTTTGGGCAATCGAACCACCGATTTTAGAACATTGGACGACACGCTCTACTGCCTGCTCTACCACTGGGCCACTGCCACACATTGTTGCCATGATTGCATGTGGGGCCTAAAACACACAGAATTGTACCAAGAACATTCTAGCACATAAAACATCACTCATTTCAACATTTAATCATAGTTATCAATAGTGGAGTGCATAACGTATACAAAAGAAATTTAGGGTCAGTCTCTGGGCTCGTATGAGCAGTTAGAAACAAACAGATGAGGCAAAGACCAAAGACAAACAGCTGGAACCAAAGTCTTGTCAGAACGGAGGAGGTCGCCTTGGCAAAATTTCACACTAGTTAAAGCTCAAAAAAAGATTGTACAGACAAGAATGTAGGGTGATGGAAAACCAGACTCCAGGTTCATTATGACTATCTAGATAGGAAGTGTGTATAACCAGGAACTGGAAAATGCAAAGCAATCTTGTTTTTTTTTCCAGAGATTGTCAATAGAAATGCTAACAATGCCCACACACTGTTCTCTGTAGTCGACAGGCTGACAAACCAGCAGCATCAGTCCCACCTGATTTACTGTCCCAAAAGTCACGTGTAAGTTTGTAGCTTTTTACACAAATAAAAATCACAGTATTATCAATTGTTTCTGGTTCTCTGGTTAGTCTAGCACATTTTAAAGCCTTAGATTATACTGCTCTTGTACAAACGATCTTTAAACTAAAATCTGCAACATGCTGCTTTGACACTGGAAAAATTTTTTTTTAATTGTATCCTTGTTCTGTCATGACAAGAAACATAATGAAGTGCATCAGTTAGCAAGTGTAAAACAGATTTCATTTAGATTACCATGTAGTCATATATCGACTTAGTTTGCTAACTAGCCAATAGCATGAGGTAGTTGTTACCTAAACTGACTAACACTTATAAGATGCAAAAATTAATGTATTAAATTACATCCTTATTTTCAGCTTTGAATTTTCCAGTTTGTATGTTTTTAAATGCAGAATATGGTGGGGAGCTAGCAGAAATCTTTCAAAGACCAGACAGTTTTTGACACCCGTCTCCTATACATTACATTATTACAGTATTACAGAAAGCTGGCCAACTTAACTGAACATTATAGCAGTCTCAGTCATGGTGACTACTTTACCAATAAAATTTTACACTGTTCAATCCATACAAACCCACATGCTGCACACAACAGCACTTTAATTTAAATATTAACAGTCCCATGAGCCTTTGTGCTCTAACGCAGAATGGTCACCAATCAGAGTGACTGCTCCCAGAATGCAATCAGTTAACTGAGTATCTGTGAGTTTGTTTTGTATTCCAGTGCAGCACTGTGCAAGTTCATCCAATATATACTAGAGCATATCTTTGGTTCTGTTTGGAGTAATATTGGTATCATTGTTAAAACAGATAAAAAAATATTTTTCAAGTTGATAAGACACAAAACCCTGACATCTAATAATTTAATTAAGTTATGTATTAGAGACCTTTCCGACTTGACATAATCTAAATAAATCAAGAAAAGCAAAGCACTGTGCATAATGATCCATTGAAAGAAGATTACGATGACAAAGGGGATGAAAATTATGGCCTTGTAAAACTGTTAATTTTATTTGATTAGGAACCTGACTGGCCAGTTGGATAGAAAGTCAACAGAGAAACACTCCCTAGGGCTGGTTATTCAAGGTGAGGTACTGTATCTACAGAGTATTTACTCCTTAGATCGAGAATTAATTTAAGATGATATAAAAGCAGAACCTTATTCATTCCTAACAGGAAGAATTCCACACTGCTATTTGTATGTCGTTGTTGGATTTATTTATCTTACTGGTGCTTCAGTCAACATTTACAGCAGAACTGTAAAACTATATATCACATACATCATAAACATGCATTAATACACAATAAAACATTACATGTCCAACAAAACTCAATGTAAATGCTCAACATACTTGAACACACCTTTCTGGCTGAATATGAATTAGTCCACTTTAGAAACTAGAATGGGTATCACCTGTCATCTTTGTATGTACTTTTACATCTGCAATTAAGTAATTCATTGCAGATTCATTACAAGACAAATGGACTGTGGTCACTAACTGTCTTTAGCTAAACATGTATAAATGTTTTGACAACTAGGGTGCACTGCTCTCCATCAGAACACAAAAGTCTCCTAATGTTTGGGGACAAACTGAGAGTTGGGTATTATGTACTTACTCTTGGCTTGTTGGGTTTCCAACAGCCACCAAATGTTGGCTTCTATTGCATTAACAATATGACTAATGTCATAGCTAAAGATTACTTTGAATTTCTAAAACATTTCTAGAGTTAACTTAAAAGCTCAGTCATAGATTTTTGATTTATATTCGGTCACACTTCCTAATCTTGTTAAATTTGAGATGATTTTGGGATTTGGGAGGACTCACTCTTTCTTTGTGTGACTTTGTTTCTCTAGACGTGAGCATAAAAAAATGCGGAATAATAAATTTATGTCAACACTAAAGCTAGTGAGCAAGGGATGTCATTCAAACCAATATGCTGCCATACACTCAATTTTTCACAAACATTTTATACAAAGGTAAACTCTTGCACAAATAGATGACTTTTAAGAATTCAATTCAATTCAAAAAACTTTATTTGTCCCCTAGGGGCAATTAAAAACACATAAAGCAGGATTGGCACAAAAAAGAAATGCAGAGTGTAAAGAGCAAAAGCCAGACTTAATACACAGAAAGCTAACCCTAACTCTAAAAAACACAATGAACAAATATGTACAATATAAAAAGATATGTGCAATGGTGTGAGAGAAAAAAAAATCAAGACCCTTCATATTGTGGCATTAGGAGTGTGCATTAGGAGTGTGCAGCACTCAAGCCCCCGGCTGAGCACTGCTGTGTTGGAGTTTACCCTGGTGGATGAGAGGGTCGCCTCCCTAATGTGCAATCCAACATATTACTATTGTCTGCTCTCAAATAACGTAACCATGTATAGTAGTTGTTAAACAGCTTGTGTGGCAGCTGTTTTTATTTAATTGTTTGTTTGTAATGCAGAGTATTACGGTTTAATGCCTCATTCAGTAGTATGCCTGTGACTTATTGGCTTTGCTCCAGTCTGAACTGTGGCATCCACCAGCAGGGAGGGATGTAAGCTGTCTATGATATGTGACAGTGAGGTATAGTGAAGGAATGGCTGTATGATTGTGGTTGCATCTGCTTCCTTCATGCAGAAGTGAAGGTCCCTGTGTCTGTTCTCATCCTTACTCACCGAACCCTTCTTTAGTAAAAAAAAAATTTTTTTTCAAAATGAAGACATAAGTATACGTTTTAACGGTGTATGTAATGAATTGTGCATTAATGTCACCTTTTTCAAAGAACAAAACCAAGACAGTGCATGAACTCACATGAAATGACCTACCTGCAAATCAGTGTGACGTCTGCTGTTGTTAATGAGAGACCAGTTCAGATATGCGTAGCTTCACTTTGGTAAGTGCTACTCTTACATCATTTTCACAGCAAAGTCTGTTTCTTTTGTTTTCCATGCAGCTTAAGGAAGTGTTTCTTTATTTTTTGCCAGTGCGAGACTAGAATTTCTCAACTTGACATTGCAAATCATGCAGAATGCTAACTCCCATCACGTTCCGTTATACAGTAAATTCATGTTGCACATATTCGTCTGACCACTATCCTTTTTTGCTCAACATAGATACTATGAATTAAAATATTAAGAAAGCAATCAGATGACATACCATCATGACAGGCAGAAATCGACTAGACAAGACAATCACAATTGTCTCGTCTTCAAGAAAATAAACAAACACACAAAAGAACAAACAAACGCATAAACAAACTAACGTGGAAGTGTTTGCCCAGTGGATCTGTGCTGAGAGTATGTTTCATGGTTTGGAGGGAAAAAGTGTTGCAATTATGAGAAGACGATTGAGGGGATTAACAAATGGAGCTTTGAATCACATCACCTTCACTGCAACCCTTGGACCTCAGAGAACTACTGCAGGTCTCACTGGATTCACTATCGCTGGGACAGTAAAAAAAAGGTTTTTGATAAAAAAGACATTTGAGTTGGGAAAGCAAGAGTTGGGAAAGTCCATGAAGGAGAGCTACCGGTCGGCCTTGAAGAAATTTTGGCAAACCGTCCAGTGCCTCAGAAGCGGAAAGCAGTGCACCACCAACACTATTTATAGTAGAGGCAGGGAGCGGCTGACCTCATCTGAGGATGTTGTTGAGTCATAAGAAAAATGCGTCAAGGATCTCCTCATTCCCGCAACTATGTCTTCTATAGCTTGATCCAGATTTTAAATAAAACATCTGTGTAATTCATAGAATTGTTCATTGCAGTGATTCCACATATGAATCTACATGTTAAAATAACAAACAGGATCCAAAGTTTCAATAAATCTTTTATTTAGTTCTTTTGATGACCCACAAAAAATTTGATCTAGAATATTTGAAATGACCAGGAAAATTATAGACATTTGTCTTGAAGTTTGGAAAATATAGCACTTCTTGAGGCCTATGTTTTTGTAATGCTCTTTTGTTTACATATACTGTATTTAGATGGGGTTTTTTGAGTCATTCTGATGATGAAGTTCTGATGATCTCTATCAGTAGAACTTAATGAATGGTAGTGACCTTGCTGTTGTTTGATAATGCCCAGGGCTGAACTGTTTTCTCTCTAGTGCATCAACAGATTTTCCCCTCAAATCACACAAGTAAACTTGGTGTTCCTCATTTTCTCCTTTGTGAACTTGTGAAACAGCAGCCAGAATCATTTAGAAAGGAGCATATCAATAGAAACCACCATATCAAAAATAATAATATCTAAATTTTATAATTGTACGATGAACTATTTGAATACCATCTCCCAGAATTGTTGAGGCTAGATGCCTCTGTGGGTGCAATGTTACTACGTTTTCAAGCACTGGACTTTAATCATAGTTTCTTATAGAGGTATACAGCACCAGTAGTATAGCCATGCTCAATCCTATGCCATTCTTTCTCCTCAGTGATCTCTACGCAAGTTATCAGGCCCTCTTCCACCATCTGCTTCAGGTCACGGTCCAGGGCAGCTTTGATATCTGAACTATCAGAAGCCTTTCTGACTGTCATGCAAATGTAGCCACCTGGTGTAAAATGGACAACAGTACAGTCGTGTCATTGAGTGATTTATACGTACTTGCAAAGTTCCAGACCTCTGCCACATTTTATTTCAAATTATTATATAAATTGAATTGATTAGAAATCTGAAACGTTTGCTTGATATTTTGTCGGCACAATCTCACAACAATATACATAAATTATATCACCCCAGAAATACAGTTGAGACTAAGAACTGTAGATCAAAAGGAATATGTATATGCATCTACTGTTTTGACCATTTAAAGTCGAGTGTACTTGTGCCAAAGACACCAAGGCATGGTGACTAATTGATGTGTTCACATTTCCACTGAACTGATTTGTAGAAAGAAAATTATTAACAGTTGCATGGGTCTAACACCCCAAAACTGGAATTGAGACAACTTAAAACCAATAAAGATAGTCTCACCTGGTTTGACAAATTTGGAAGACTCTCTGACAACACTAACTGGGACATGGCCAACAATCAGTGCTCCGACAATAGCGACCACATCAAACAAACCTGTAAGAAATGAAGAGGGGTGAGGTGGGGGAGTGACTTTCACAATTACAACACAAAAATAATTAACAAACAAATGACTACAGATGACAAACACAAACAAAAAATGCATAATGTATCTATTTAATATATATTTTTACAGTAAGTTTATAAATTTGCAACAACCAGACAAATATAGTCTTTAAGTTATTAAAGTTATGTTATAAAGTTATAAAGTTATTATGATACTTATATGACATATTATAAAAAAAGACTAATGACTAATGACAGAGTACCCAAATACTTACCCACTTGAAGGTAAATCAATGACTTGGAAATGGTAAATCATTAAATTACCCCACTGGGCAGGTATTGGATCCTCTCCCAGCATGCACTGCTTCAGATCCTGGTACAACCCAGTCTGTTTGGCCATCTCCAACATGCCCTTGCTTCCATCAATACCAACAAAATGTCTGAATCCATGTGTTTTCAACTGCTCAACAGAGACACATTTGGTTTCTAGTCAGTCACACTAGTCAATTCAACTGGACATGGGAATGAAAAGCTCATAAGCTTAGCAAGGAAATGAAAGATATGTTTAATAAAAACAAAAAAATTATTTCTTTTTTGTGGTCAAATTGTAAACCATGCAGGTGCTTTTTCCTCCATTATGTGAGATTACCTCTTTGGCCAACAGTCCCGTACCGCAGGCCACATCCAACACAACAGCTGTTCCACGATCTCCGCTGAAATGGGCATTGATGCTCTTTGCTGCCAGAAGCGGTGGATGGTAATCTGCAGAAGCCATATCCTATTCAATAATTTTTTTAGAGAGAACAATAGATAGATAGATAGATACAATGACTTCAGGCACTGAGTAAAAAACAAACATGAGCAGATATTTAAACATACTATGTATAAAAATAATTCATCACACTGTATGCAGTATATTGTGAAAATTCCAGGAGGGCTGTGAAATTAGATAGATAGATCGGTCGGTCGGTCGGTCCGTCCGTCCGTCTGTCCGTCCCAGAGGAAATTGTACATATCCACTGCTCAGGCATTACATAATCAATAAATACTGGATAAACACCAGGAGAAAAAGAAACACTGACATCACAGGACATACCACAAGACATACACTACACTAACAGACACATGCAGCATTAACAGGACTTATATACTAAACTATAACTAAAATATAAACAGTATAGACTTAAAATATAAACAGTATGAAATTAAATATAAACAGTATTAAATTAAAATATAAACAGTATAAAATTAAATTAAATCCATTCAACCGCGTGCTGACCTCGCCACCTCCCCCCCGCTCCTCCTGAAAGAGTCATTGTACTCCCTGATGGCACGTCACTGTATACCGTATCATGTACTCACTGTACAGTTACTGTACAGTGTATCATGTACACTGATGTACCCCCTAAATTACTTGATAAGATAGAAAGTAATGTGAAGTCTTTTTTATTTCATGAAATACTCATGTTTGGACTGCCTTGTTTATCTTAGAAATGTTTTTTCACCTACATGTGTTTTTACTGTATATATCTCACAATAAAATCCTTAAAAGTACATTAAAAAAGTATCTGTCTGCTTCTCTTTTTATTTAATTTTTGGAAATACTGAGAGATTAGCCCTCTGATTGAAATTGATCAACTTTAAAAAATAAAGACAGAAACCTTAATTAGCCACTTATATTGTGTTACATTATATTTTACTGTATATTTGTCCCACTTAAATGCACACAGTGATCTTGGGATCTTGGGACAGGGCCACCCAAATGAATACCTTCAATTAAAAAGCAGAAAAAATCATCCCTTCTCTTGATTGCCTCAGCCCCACCTCCTACATGGTTAAAGACTTTAATGACAATGCATCATTTTATTTAGTGTTAGCTGCACAACGTTTGGTGACCGTGGTTCAATACACTGCCCTGTGGGATGTATGTTTGTTTCCCATGTTGGAATAACACCCCTAACAACAATATGACAATACTTGTTACGATTTTTGCAGCAGTATTAGCTTGTTAATGAGCTGTCAGAAAACAGTGGATCTTTCAAAGTGAACGTTAACTAAGCCAAAAAGGAACATAGCCAACATAGTGAAAGGTTCATCTCATGATGTCAATTATCTTCACACACAACAGTAACCACCTGAACATCTGAAACCTGACACTGTACTGTAGCACTGGTAAAAATACCAAAAAGTAAAATAAATGTAAAAAAAAAAAGTAATTTAATAATTTCATTTTTTGCATGACAAGGACATGTTTTGCAAAACCCTCTTTTCAAGAAATTATCATTCCCTGTGATGGTTCTGTATACAGTGTATATACACACACACGCGCGTGAAGGCACACACACGCGGATACATTTTTTGTCATAAAAATTAATTTAATGTTTGGGTAATCCTGTCATCAGAAAACCAACAGATAAAACAAATTTATCAGCTAACTTCATATTGATAATCAATCAACTTCTGCCACTCCTTAAATTAAACATTCCACACCTTGATAACAAATATAGATTGTACATTTCTTGGAATTACTATGCATGAGATACAAAGCTCACACATTCAGGTTTAGTTGTATGTCTAATAATGAACAAATGTAGGGATTTTTAAAACTATATATTTCCCCCATGAAAATTCTTGAATGTATGATCTTAACTTTAAATAAAAGAAAATGAAATCATTGTGGAATTCTAACTATATCTGGGATTCTCAAATTATCTTAGACCTTTTCATTGTTAAGCCATGTATAATGCAATATAACAGGATGAAAAATCAGAGTTATTGTATTATACTTCAGTGTCCTTACCGTATCATATTTGTTTGCCCAGGAGTTATAGAAATCGACCTGTTCTTTTGGTGTGGTGTTTATAAGAACTGATGCAATGTTTTTACATGCATTTTCAAATGGTGTATTGTCAGCTGACATGGCAGGCAGTCCTGTTCAGAGAAGAAAGAACCAGAAACAATAAAGTAAAATAACATTAGTTATCAGAACATTCAAAAAAGGTTTAATGTTGAGAATTTTGAGAAATCTATATTCAGAAAAGCAATGAAATATTTATGAAAGTAAAATTTTCTTTAATTTATACTCACTCAAAATGTGTTTTAGATAACTTAAAACGATCTCTTAGTGGTCCTCTTCCTTAAAAACTTATTTCACTTGGATGAAGGGATTTTGCCAATGAAGCTGTGGTAGCTGTTGAGGTATGTGACCATCTCACTACCACTGCAGTATTTTATAGTCTACCCTTTGAGCCCTTTTGAATGGTTAAGTTACATAAGTCTGTAAATAGGAACAAAGTCCAAACTCAGCAGGAAATTGTGTAAACTGTCCAACGAAGCAATGGATTGTCATGATTTTTTTGTTTGTTTGTATTTGTTGTGTCAGTGAATGTACAACAATTTGTTAGGTGTAAGAAAAGATGAATGAATTATAGGACAAAACTGACTTGATTTAATGGAAAATAAAAATCCAGGCATGGGCGTTGCCTGAATCCACAATCACCAAAAGCAATAGACAATAGAATTGCCAAACAGTATACATACTTTTTTTTTTACATATACACTCTAGTTAGTAATACTTCAAACACATGCATACATGTTAGTTTGTACAGGCCCCTGTAGCACACGCACACACACACAATGGGGCCTGTAGGCATGCATGGGGAGATAGAGTGGCAGGCAGCCCTATTGCGGAGCGCCCCAAATGAGCAACTTAATAAGGGGGGTGGTGTCTTGCTCAAGGGTGCTTTGGCAGTGCTCCGGAGGTGAGCTGAGACCTCCCACTGTCAGATCACACTCTAGGTGTTTTTTGGGCGGAAGTGGGAATCGAACTGCCGATCTTAGGAACATTGGACAGCCCACTCTACAACCCGCTCTACCACTGGGCCATTGCTGCCCAGTTTCATTTCAAAGTCATACTTAAAACAGATAACTTATTTATATGTAATGTAATGTATTTTTCAATGAAGGCAGCTTTATCACTCTGTAGCAGTGTTCAGTTTTGGTTTGCCTGCCATAAACAGAGCAGCCTGATTAGTTTAGCTGATTTGTCAGGTGTACTTTTACAAAACTTAAAGCAGTGATTTTACAAATCAAATTTTTAAGTTGTAGAAATGGACTGACACATGCCAGCAAACATAATGGAAATCGGGCATTTTGGCAACACCATTGGCGGGCTGGTGAATCAAAACCAGAATTTAAAACAATGCCTCTCACAAATTTTATTTTACTTAATATATTGCATCTTTATCATAGATCCAAAATATCATAAACATTTGCACCTGCAGTGATGCAGTATATGTGTTTGCATTTGAAGTCACCATTTTAGAAATTTTATTCTTCAAATAATCTTGTGTGTGTTGAACCTTATAGAAGATGAGTTGAGTTGTAGAACAACAGTGTCACTAGGTCCCGTCCACTGACATCAACATAGAAATCATTATGACATCTTCAGTAAAATCATCTGTACATTTTCATCCCCTGTACATACAGTATGGATGATGCAAAGCCTTGAATTAAGCCAGTGATGGCCATCAAACAATCCTTACACTCTATACTGTTCATTAGTTCTATGTTCATTGTTCTATGTTCATATGTCTGCCCCTTCAAGAAACTTCCCTTTTCAAATGATGTCCTGGATTGAGGGTACCACTGACCATCACAGTTACCAGTATTTAAAAATTTTGAATCAGTTCCATTGCTATGTACTTGTAGATACTTGCAAATACCCTTGTTGTTCAAGGTGACTCATTTAATGGATATATTAATTTTTTTTTGACCACCTACAATAAATTATTATTTCCAGAACATGATGATAAATGTTAATAATCAATGTGGGTTGCACAAATATGTTGATAAAGACCATAACAGTTAAACATTGACTAATTTATGAAACATTTAATGTTGCCCTCCTTTCAGTGCCCAATTCAAACAGACCAGACTCTGAACTTGGACCATGGTCTCTGGTGTGGCAGTCCTTCAAGTGTACATCTGCCACCCTCGTGCTCTTTCACAGCACAATTGTGTCTCATTTAAACATTATCCACACTTCAGTTCCTGAATGTGCTGGCTGTTACAAATTATCAAAAAAAAGCTGTGTGAAGGTATAAATATACAATCTTTTTCATGGTAGTGCAAGGGTTCAGTAGTGCACATGGAATGGTTAACTTGAATGCACAGTTAATGCTGAGCGAAAGATGAGGACTTCAGAACTGAAGGGGTTGACCTACCAAAGGGCGTGATAGGAGACATCCAGAACAGCTACAAATACCTTGGAATCCCACAGGCTAATGGCAATCATGAGGAGGCCGCAAGGAAGTCAACCACAGCCAAATACCTCCAGAGAGTAAGGCAAGTCCTGAGAAGTCAGCTGAATGGTAAGAACACGGTTCAAGCCATCAACATGTATGCACTGCAAGTCATCAGATACCCCGCTAGGATCATAGGCTGGCCAAAGGAGGAGATAGAAGCCACAGATATTAAGACTAGAAAGCTCCTCATCATGCATGGAGGGTTTCACCCCAAGTCCAGCACCCTGAGGCTGTACGATAAGCAGAAAGAGGGAGGCCGAGGACTAGTGAGCATCAGCGCCATTGTCCGGGATGAAACATCGAAAATCCAATAGTACATCAGGAAGATGGCCCCAACAGATGAACTGCTCAGTGAATGCCTTAGACATCAGAAACCTGAGGAGGAAGAGGAGGAAGAAGAGACAACATGGAGAGACAAGCCCCTACATGGCATGTACTACCTTCAGATAGAGGAAGTGGCTGATATCAAGAAGACCTACCAATGACTGGACAAAGCTGGACTGACAGACAGCACAGAGGCACTGATCATGGCAGCACAAGAACAGGCCCTAAGTAAAAGAGCAATAGAGGCCAATATCTACCACAGTAGATCTGACCCAAGGTGCAGGCTATGTAAAGAAGCCCCAGAGACAGTCCAGCATGTGGTAGCAGGGTGTAGGATGCTCACCAGCTCAGTATACATGGAGAGGCACAAGCAAGTAGCTGTGATAGTGTACAGGAACATCTGTACCCAGTATGGACTAGGAGTACCCAAATTCAAATGGGACATACCACTAAAGGTGGTTGAGAACGACAAGGCTAAGATCCTGTGGGACTTCAGCTTCCAGACTGACAAACAGCTGCTGGCTAACCAACCGGACATAGTGGTGGTGGACAAAGAGCAGAAGAGAGCAGTGGTGATGGATGTGGCTATTCCCCCTGACGCCAACATCAGGAAGAAGGAACACAAAAAGATTGAGAAGTATCAAGGGTTGAAAGAACAGCTGGAACATGTGTGGAAGATCAAGGTTAATGTGGTCCCCGTGGTAGTAGGAGCACTTGGGGCAGTGACCCCCAAACTGGAAGAGTGGCTCCAGCAGATTCCTGGAACAACATCTGAAGCCTCAGTCCAGAAGAGCTCAGTCCTAGGAACAGCTAAGTTACTGCGCAGAACCCTCAGACTCCCAGGCTTCTGGTAGAGGACCCGAGCTTGAGGATGACACACACATACCACCCTACAAGGGTGAGGGGGACATTTTTGTAATATTATCTGTGTGTCTGCGCTCCAGCTCCCTACGACCGCACAGCACAGAGGCACTGACATGAAAATCATGAAAGGAGTGGTGACGGATCGGATCAAACACAAATTATGCAACAGAACAATGAACAAAAAAAGACCACTTCTGTATGTCCTACTCGCGATGTTGTGGCTCGTGAGGGACGGGCCCTCCCAAAAGCAGCCAGAACACAAGACAACATTCCAACTCAAACTAGGGAGGAATGTAAAATCCCACCCCTGTACAACATTGGATCTTATGCCCAGGTCACATGCTGAATCAAGAAAAAATAAGAATCATTATCCAGCCAACCAACAACTGGTGTTTCACATTAAAGTAGGGGTGTTGGAGACTCACAAAGACAGAGAAGTAGATGATGCACAAGCCATCCGCGCCTTTTTATACAAGTAAAAAATGAAAGAAGGTCCTCGAGGACAAGGGGAAGGTACAGCAAGTGAATTAGAGCAGAATCAATTAGAGGGGACCAGCAGGTCAAACGCCAAATTCAAGAGACAAACAAAACGGCAGTGGGGCAGCAGCGGCACAGCGGTAGAGCACGTTGTCCAATGATAACAAGATTGGCAATTTGTTATATATATATACATATACATGTACAGTATATGTGTGTGTGTGTGTGTGTGTGTGTGTGTGTGTATACACCTTTCCTTTCATTTTAGCTGAAACTCTTCCATCACACATCACACCTGACACTTTTCTTCACCCGTTCCATCCTGCCTGTACACGCTTCTTCTACTCTTTTCCACACTCTCCATTGCTCTGGACTGTCAACCCTAAATACTTAAAATCCTCCACCTTCTTGATCTCTTCTCCCTGTAACCTCACTCGTCCACTTGGGTCCCTCTCATTCACACACATGTACTCTGTCTTACTGCGGCCAACCTTCATTCCTGTCCTTTCCAGGACAAACCTCCACCTCTCTAGCTTCTCCTCCACCTGTTCCCTGCTCTCACTGCAGATCACAATGTCATCGGCAAACATCATAGTCCATGGAGATTCCTGCGTAACCTCATCTGTCAGCCTGTCCATCACCATAGCGAACAAGAAGGGGCTCAGAGCTGATCTCTGATGCTGTCCCACCTCCACCTTGAACTCCTCTGTCACACCTACAGCACATCTCACCACTGTCTTACAGTCCTCATACATGTCCTGCACCACTCTAACATACTTCTCTGCCACTCCAGACTTCCTCATACAATACCACAGTTCCTCTCTGGGCACCCTGTCATAAGCTTTCTCCAGATCTACAAAAACACAATGCAGCTCTGTTTGGCATCTTCTCACTATCTAAGATTCTGTTGAACAACCCAGTCAGGAACTCTACTACCACCTCTCCTAGACACTTCCAAACCTCTACAGGTCCTGATGATACAGTATATCATCAGGACCAGCTGCCTTTCCACTCTTCATTCTCTTCAATGCCCTCCTCACTTCATCCTGGCTAATCTTTGCTACTTGTTGGTCCACAACAGTCACCCAGGGGTCACCGCGGTCCTGATCCGGACCGCGTGATGGTTCTGTACGGACCTGTGACCACCCCATGATAAATTCACGAAAGTAGATTTTCTTGGCGCATTTTTTCTGACGGTCGCAGCCACAGACAGCGGGTGCTGCTACTCCAGTTAATACGGTAATAGCTCCACTCAGTTCAGCCAATCAGATTGTTCATTTGCCCTCCACGATCAGCGCACCTGGAAGTGCCACAGCCCGCTGCCGCTACCGCTCTGATTTTTCCGCTGGAGCATGGAGGAAAGGAGACAGTGAGGACAGCAGGTTAATGAAGAAAACCGCTGGTTAACAATGAGTGGACGAAGAAATTTGTTTATTCCTCCGTCAGGCAGTTTGAAACCATTTTACCTCATATAGTCTGAACACATAGCATTAATTCAAAATTGTAACATGAAGCACCACTATGAAACAAAGCACAGAGCTTTTTAGTAGAATTATCTCCTGAAGTCCGAGCTGAGGGCAAAATAACGGAGAAAAATGCAAACGAATGTTCACTAAAGGCATGGTGGATTTTGGGGCAACATAAAAAAATCTTTACGGTTGTGAAGACATCCTTAAACACTGTTGTTGAGACATTATTTGAGGGAAAACAGAAAGATGACATACGTGCAAAAAATCAATTAAACCCCGATGTCAGATTTCACAGCAATCAGAAAATCAGAAATATTAACAGCTTCATGCAGCTATTCAGAGAGCACCATGCATATCTGTGGCCATCGATGAGTCTACAGATGTTACTGGTAATGTTCAGCTTTTGTGTGTGTCAGGTTCCTTCAGAAAGATAAGGAGCTCTTTGCTGGGTGTAACACCACTAACAAACACAAGAGGAAGGACATGTATGCAGCAATAAAAGAGATGCTGACAAAGTCCAGTAGTCTCTTTATCCACAGATGACAGAGACCACCCCCCTCTCTTTTTGAACCCCCTTGTCAAGGTGGGAAAAGAGAGGGGGGGTGTCCCAAACAGTCAAGGTGTGCCTTTGCACACCTTGTGCACAAGGTGTGCAAAGGACATGCCACATGCCCATTTCTCTCATGAAGAAAGTTCTGTTTGCATTTTCCCCCTGAAAGAGCCAGTTTTTATTTATGCTGTCTGAAGATGTTAATTTTTTTTACTTGAAGCTTAGGCCTTCAGTTCTTTAGGCTGGGAAGTCTTTAATTTACGAGAAAAAGGATTATTCAGCTCTGTTTGCACTTTATTTTTAATTCTGAGGTTTGCGTGTGTTCTTCAGTCTAACATAAAGGTTTTAAATTTATTTGCCTGGGTCTACTTTTATTTATGGTGAGGTAAATGAGCTATCTGTGCACTCACTTAAACATATCCTGCATTTAAAATTGATAATAAATGATAATGTGGACATAGGGACCGGCTATAAGACACAAACTGGACTTGGGTTTGGCCCTTTTACTAAAAGAAAATTTATAACTGGACCTCCGTGACTTCTAATTGAATACCCCTGACCTCTTCTAGTCTTTGTTCTCTCATTTTCCACGTTCATCAACTCTTCAAAGTACTCTTTCCATCTTCCCATCACACTACTGGCACCTGTCAATAGACTTCCATCCCTATCCTTAATCCTAACCTGCTGCACGTCCTTCCCATTTCTGTTTCTCTGTCTTGCCAACCTGTATAGATCAGTCTCTCCCTCCTTACTGTCCAACCTAGCATACAACCTAGCATATAACCTAGCATATAAGCTCCTTGTTTGGCCTTTGCTCCTCTACCTTCACCTTACGCTGCATCTCCCTGTACTCCTGTCTACTCACCTCAGTCCTCTCAGTATCCCACTTCTTCTTAGCTAACCTCTTTCTCTGTATACACTCCTGTACCTCCTCATTCCACCACCAAGTCTCTTATTCTACTTTCCTTCCAGATGACACACCAAGTAATCTCCTACCTGTCTCCCTGATCACATTAGCTGTAGTTGTCCAGTCATCTGGAAGCACCTCCTGACCACCCAGAACTTGTCTTAACGCCTTCCTAAAAGTCATGCAACACTCTTCCTTTTTTAGCTTCCACCATTTCGTCCTCTGCTCTGCCTTTGCCCTCTTCATCTTCCTCACCACCAGAGTCATCCTACACACCACCATCCTGTGCTGTTTGGCTACACTCTCGCCTACCACTAATTTACAGTCACTGATCTCCTTCAGGTTACATCGTCTACACAAGATGTAGTCTACCCGTGTGCTCCTACCACCACTCTTATAGGTCACCCTATGTTCCTGCCTCTTCTGGAAGAAAGTATTCACTACAGCCATTTCCATCCTTTTTGCAAAGTCAACTACCATCTGTCCTTCTGCGTTCCTCTCCTGGATACCAAACCTGCCCATCACTTCCTCATCACCTCTGTTACCTGCACCAACATGTCCATTGAAGTCTGCACCAATGACAACTCTCTCACTTCTAGGTATGCTCTGCATCACTTCATCAAAGTCCAACCAGAATTTCTCCTTCTCCTCCAGCTCATCCTCCAGCTCACATCCTACCTGTGGAGCATAATGAAGAGATTTAAAAACATGCTATTCATTATTTTGCTGGCTGCATAAGTATTTAGTTTTAATTATGCAGTAAACTTTTCTATCAGTCTGTCTCAGTAAATTTTCACACACTTGAACTCATCTAATTTGACATACACACATACTCATACACACATACACACATTCACACACACACACACACACACACACACACACACACACACACACACACACACATACACATAGGACATAGACAGCGGTCTCAGTTCTCTCTAGTCTGACACACACTCACATACACACATACATACAACATGGTTGCAGAGGCAATTCCATTTGGAGGACATAGGCAAAGTTATCTAATCTGACACACACACACACACCTACACATCCCCAAACACCCAAGGTAACAGTTCGATTTATGGAAGTCTTCACACTTATGGGGTGATCAGGAAGTAGGCAGGATTGTTTACAGGATGAGACCGGAGACGGAAACTACGTCGAGAAGATCCGGTGGCCGAAAACCTGTCCCGATCGGATTAGTCCAGAAGACACCACATCCCCTCATGCATATTCTTAATCTGAATTGTTTAAATTTGACCGGGCCAAGATAGAATTTGCTCTTCTTCAGCTGCGTCTGATGTAAGACCAGTGTAGTACTGGCAGTCAGGGACTGGTAGAGCCCGGATATCTGTATTAGACTTGTTGTCAGGAATAAACTTTAAACTTATGACGATCGGCTAAGTCTCCTACTTTACCTCAATAACAAGAACCCACGGAATAAAGAAGCTTTGAAAAGAAACACTAACAACATTGAACATCACACCTTCGATTTCTATCTTCAGACTCATCACTCTATCTGACACTGTTTTTATCTCCAGGACATTCCTAGCAAATTCCTCCTCAAATTCCTCCTCCTATTTCAATGGGCTTATCAGTCACACAAATTCACACTCACACTGATCTTCCCATACACATATGGTTGGATCTTACCAAACACACACTAACTTTGGGTGACCTTATTTCAACCGGGTGGCTTATATGATGCTTGTGTTCAAAGCAGCACACCCCTATGGTTAAACAGGATGTGTACCAGACACTGAAAGACTCATCACAAAGTTTATATCAATTACTTATATAGTTTATACATTCATCTGTCCACTTTATTTCAGTGGGATATGTGTGCTAATTCTTTCTTGTTCTTGTTTTGTCTTTTTACTTCTCCTTTCTTCTCTTTTTATTTTCCCCCATTATGTAAGAACACAATCCACACAGGAGTTCTGTGCACTCCTACATGCAGTATAAGTGGGTTATTTTAAATGACTTGTGTTCTTATGAGTACTCTAAAACACAAAACCTTCCCCTTCTGCTAGAGCGCTCAAAAAAGGCTCAAAACTTAATTCTGATGTATTTTTAGAAACTTCAGTGTGTGTGTTCTTGGACTCATCCCCCTGCAATCTGTTCCCTGGTTTTAACTTCCAGTCTCTTCTTGACTTTCCTAGTGTCCAGATGTCTCCACACAAACCAACTCTACAACTTTTTCCTTTTCAACTCACACATTCACACATGAGCTCAGCATACACTCAATTACACAATATCACTTATGACGTTCTAGCAAACAGTTTTCCACACTCACAAAAGAAAAAACTTTGTTTTATCCCAAGCTTTATATATTCAGATTATTCAATTTAGATTCATGCGCATGAGGTGATTGTTATATTTGGCTGCAGCCTTTTCTGTTTTATTTCACAAATGACAGTTCCCAGATTTTCCTTTATATTTTTTCCTATATTAACTTATATCAAACTTATATTTTTACTTCTTATATATACCGGCTGTTTTTTATAATTAATTTTATATCAGCTTATGGTCTCTTCAAACCGTCTCATGGCTGATAGAGACCCCATAGCCGTATTCTCTTAACAATGTTATCTCTCGGCACCTTTTCTACATTTTGTAGTCAAATTGTGCCACTATCAGTTACTGCCGGTTACAGTTACACACAAATCGACAAGCAATTACAGCTACTTCAGAGCAGATGTTCTCTATTATGAATTGGAACAAGAATCGTTTGTCATCTAGACTGAATGACTCCCACCTACGTGACATTTTACTTACTGTATGTCTACCATTGTTCTTCATCCACACTTACTGCCATCTACTGGTTATAACATAAATTACTTTACATTTTTAAGTCACAGCATCAGTTAGCACCTGGGGAAATAAATTATTTTGCTTATTTTTTATTTTATTCTTACCCACTGTTAAACATTTTGTGATGGTCGGAAAGCACCATTCAGCTCCCAGTAATAGATTCATCCAGCTCCACCTTTCTGTACCTGCACTCCAGTTATGTTACATGTGGGAATTACTGTAATGAGGGTGGGCAGAGGATCCATTCATTGTATGAATAATGTATTATAATATAATTACATTGCAAGACAGGATATACTGTATGTATGCATGTCTGTAGAATTAAGTATGTGTGTCTGTCTGTCTGTGTGTAGGTAGATGGGGGGGCAACCCATATATACCCATGCAGAACCCATTCAGACACACAATATACAAACTCCACACAGAAAGAACTTGAACCCAGAACCTTCTTGCTGTGAGGTGACAGTCCCACCCACTGCCTCACGTTTCTCAGTTTCTGGTTCCAGTAAATCATAATATAAGCTTAAGGTGAATCAACAATGCAACGTGTGTGGATAAGGTGGTTTGACCGGCAATTGAAGGATGAGTAAAGAGGATTTTAACATTATTTTAAGTTTCCCTTAAAAACTCTGACAGTTGGTACAGAACGTGCCAGCAATCTTTCTTAGCCTCGTGTCTTGAGTGCAAAGAGTCCTGCCTTCATTAACTTCCTCTGTGCCTGCTCATGATTTGTATTCGCCTGCCTTCAAATAATCTACCTACCAAGTAGATTTTGGAGGAGCATCACTTCATTCCTTTTGTCTGCAATTCCTCTACCTAACTTGTAAACCTGTCTTTTCATTTCTTCAGACCTCGATGTGGCACTTTCCATGACCATCTAACACATCTGACAATACTGACCCCAGGGAGTCAGATTTGGTTTTACTGTTTATCCATGATTTTTTTTTTTAGAGACATGATTTAAAAGTCCAACATGTACACCTCCTAAAAAAATAAGTGACACAGCATCTTCACTATCAGCCCAAACAGGAAGCTTCTGCACAAAGCTTGTTGTTTTGTGTACCTGTTTGCTGGGTGTGATGCGAGGCAATATTCGTTATCATTTATCTGACGCATTTGAATAGGTGACGTCATTACGTGAAGCGGAGGCTTCAGGACGAGAGAGTTCGTGAAGATGCTAGGACAGAAGCATGTCTTATATGTGTACACTTGAGTTCAATAAACAAAGTCCTCGTGAGAAATCCTGCCTGGCATTTTCATGACATGGTGTCAGAAGTGGCCCAGTGAAAGTGCGATCGACCGCGAGGAGAAAGGTTTGACTGAAGCAATGAAATGGCGAAGTTTCACGCGCCGGAGTCGTTTGACTTCACCCAACCCACAACTTGGCCGGTATGGAGACAACGCTTTTCCCGCTATTGGATTGCTACAAAACTCGACAAGGAGGATGGAGAAATTCAAGTAAACACACTACTCGAAGCGATGGGTAAGGAATCGGAGCCCATATTCAGTATTTTTACTTTTCCTGAGGATGTTGTGGATTATTTCGGCGAAACTATGAAAAATTTAGACGAACATTTTATTCCCAAGTGGAACGTTATCCACGAGCGCGCGTGCTTCCTCGCAGAGGCAAGGGGAGAGTGTGGAGGCATTTGTGAGACAATTGTATGAACTGGCCAAGTATTGCGATTTTGGTGCGACAAAAGACGAACAGATACGGGATCATATCGTCATTGGATTAGTGGACATGGATGTGTCACAGAAACTGCAGCTCGAGACTTGCAGCACGGACTTGACTTTGGAAAAAGCAATTAACATGGCGCGACAGTTAGAGCTCGTCAAGTCGCAAAGCCTCACCGTCCGATCAACAGAGAGTGAAGTAAGTGCAATCACACGGAAACCTAAGCAATTCAAACAGACTGAGAGTAAACTAAATAACGCTAAACCTAGAAGTGGGCAACTGAAACAAGGAAATGCATGTTCGAGATGTGGCAGAGTGCACGTGTTCGGTGCATGTCCAGCAACAGGCAAGTCGTGCCGTAAATGCAGTAAAAAGGGACACTTTGAAGCGATGTGCAAATCGAAAGCCGTTAGAGCAGTAGCAGCAGCAGCTAACATTGACAGCGATGAGGGCAGCAGCTCGTGGTTCCTAGGAGTTGTTACTGAGAACACCGAAGTCGATGAAGACAAGTGGCTCACGGATCTGAACATTAAAGGAACTACTGTGCAGTTTAGAATTGACACAGGCGCTGATATCACAGTGATTTCAGACCAGACATTCAGCAGCCTGCCCCAGTGCCCTGTTTTGAAAGAAACAAATGCCGTTTTCACTAGCCCAGGCGGAAAGCTCGACTGCAAAGGCAAATTCTTGGCAGGAGACTCAGAAACGTGGTGTGAATCACCAATTTTGGATTTATGTGATGAGGGGCCCTTTCACTACCAACCTGCTGGGTAGGAAAATAGCTACTGAAATGGGGCTGATTCGCAGGGTGGATGGCATTGAATGTTTTGAAGATGTTTTTGGAGACATTGGACTCTTGAACTGTGAACCCGTGAAAATCGAGCTCCAGCCCAATGCCACTCCCTACAGTGTTGCTGCAGCGCGCCGCATTCCCTTCCCAATTCTGCCTCAGGTGGAAGAGGAGATTAAGCGCATGCACACCTTAGACATCATTGAGGAGGTGCACGAAGCCACTGACTGGCGCGCTCCCATGGTGCCAGTGATCAAGAAGAACAAAAAGCCCAGAATTTGTGTGGACTTAAAGAGACTGAACAAGGCTGTGAAACGTGAGCGTTTTATTCTGCCAACTTTGGAGGACATAGGGCCAAAGCTCTCAGGTGCCACTGTGTTTTCCACTGTCTATGCTTCCAGTGGATTTTGGCAAATACCACTTGATGCCAACAGCAGGAAGCTCACAACGTTCATCACGCCAGTGGATCGGTTCTGTTTCCGGAGGCTGCCGTTTGGCATAACCTCTGCTCCGGAGATTTTCCAGCAGAAGATGAGTGCTCTCCTGAGGGACCATAAGGGCACTATGGTGATCATGGATGACATCCTGATATTCGGCAAGGACAGGGAGGACCACGACACAAATCTTCGCAAAGTGCTAGAAACCATCAGAGCGTCCAGACTGAAGCTCAACCGAAGTAAGTGCCAGTTCACTGGAACTGAGATCCTGTTCTTCGGTCATATAACGGGTAAAGAGGGCATCAGGCCGGATACGAGCAAGGTCAGAGCTACCGAGTCCCACCAACCTGACAGAGCTACGACAGACCATTAGGATGATCAACTATTTGGGGAAATTCCTCCCTGACCTGTCATCAGTCATGCACCCCATCAACAGTCTCCTGAAAAAGGACACGGCTTGGGTTAGGGGAGACGAACAGGAGCAAGCATTCAAGGAGGTAAAGCAAATGCTGACCTCTGCGCCAGTGCTGGCGTTCTACGACGCCAACAAACCAACCGTGGTGAGCGCTGATGCCAGCAGCTTCGGCCTGGGAGCTGCGCTGCTACAGGAGCAGGGAGACGGCCTCAGACCTGTGGCATTCTGTTCCAAGACGGAGACTGAGCGACGCTATTCCAGATCGAGAAAGAGTGCCTCGCCAGCGTATGGGCATGTGAGCGGTTTGCAAGGTATCTGCAGGGCATGGAAAAGTTCACTCTGCAGACCGATCACAAGCTGCTTGTCCCTCTCATCAACTCTTATGACCTCAATAAGGCACCAGACACGCTGTCACGCAACCCTCTGCCAGACAGAGACGTATCTGACACGGAGCACGAAGTAAAGGCCTACGTGCAAGCTGTGATCGAAACACGACCAATAACAGGAGACAGACTGGATGCAATCAGGACATCCACCAGCCAGGACTCCGATCTGCAGACTGTCATTCACTACACCAGAGCCGGCTGGCCAGGTGAGCGAGTACGCATTATACACACACTACATGGTTTCCATGCTGCCAGGGCACACTTGTCAGTAGCCGAAGGACTTCTCTTGTATGACGACAGAATCGTCATTCCTCGCTCAAAGCAAGCAGAGACGCTGTCCCAGCTACACACAGGCCATCAGGGGCTCACCAAGTGTCACAGCAGGGCCAGCATGTCGGTGTGGTGGCCAGGGATCAGCAAGGCCATCACTGAAAAGGTGAGAACCTTGGGATTTTGCCTGAAGACCAAGCCTACGCAGAGGCGTGAGCCACTGATGACTATGCCCCTGCCTGGTGGTCCGTGGCAAAGGATTGCTGCTGACCTCTGTGAACAGGACGGCAAACAGCATCTCATAGTGGTGGACTATTACTCCCGCGACATTGAAATTGCCCAGCTGACCACAACATCGAGCCAGAAAGTGATTGCTCGCCTGAAAAGCATGTTTGTCAGGTGGGGCGTTCCTCTGGAGCTGGTATCAGATAACGGTACCCAGTTCACTTCAGCTGAATTCAAAGCATTCTGTGAACAGTACAACTTCAAACACACGACATCCAGTCCCCATTATCCGCAAGCCAATGGGGCAGCAGAGCGGAGCGTTGCCACAGCAAAGCGCATCCTGCGACAGCCAGACCCTCAGCTTGCCCTTATGAGCTACAGGGCTACTCCAATCTCTGCAACAGGTGAGAGTCCAGCCAAACTCGCCATCGGGCGACAGATCAGGACAACAGTTCCTGTCCTACCTGCACAGCTGACTCAGAGCCCTGTGGACCGTGAGGCTGTGAGGAACAAGGATCGACAAGCCAAAAGTGCCTATCGTTTCTTCTACAACCGAGGGCAATCAACACGTCCCTTACCTGTACTTCAGACAGGTCAACAGGTCAGTATCAAGTTGGATGGAGAGAAAGGCTGGAAGACTCCAGCAAGAGTCATCGCACAGGCACCTGAGCCCAGGTCCTACTACGTCCAAACTGACCAAGGAACGTTTACTCGCCGGAACCGGAGACACATCCAGGAAGTGCCGGGGTCATCGGAACAGGTCACAGTACAAGAGACTAGTGACCAAAGCCATGCCAGTTCTTGTGACCAGAGCACTCCTCGCCTTCCTGTGATGGGGCCTGTCACTCCTGGTCCCACTGCGGTCCAAAGCCCACCACCTACCGCCCTAAACAGATCATCTGGGAGAGTTACTAACCCTCCTACCTGGTTGAAGGACTACGTGTCTAAATAGAACTGTAGGTGGTGAGAGAAAAATATATTGAAGAAAAAAAAAGAGGAAAATGGAAGACAAAAAAAAGAAAAAAGAGAAAAGATGGTGAAAAAGAGAAAAAAAAATGTGTCAAGAATGTAAGATTGGAAATGTGGAATGTAATGTTGATGATTCAAAACAGGTACTGATACTTGAGTTAAAGTAAAAGAGTTGATGAGTTCATATGGTCTACAGAACAGAAAAGTAAGGTTTACTGTAACGAAGATTTGAAATAATAACCAGCCATTGATGTTCTGCTTTGTTACAGCTTTATTTGAAAGTATCCTTGGCTGTGAATTTTAGTTGTAAAGAAAGGATTGTTTTATAGTAATGTTTTACCTTAACTAAGGGGGGAGATGTGATGCGAGGCAATATTCGTTATCATTTATCTGACACATTTGAATAAGTGACGTCATTACGTGAAGCGGAGGCTTCGGGACGAGAGAGTTCGTGAAGATGCTAGGACAGAAGCATGTCTTATATGTGTGCACTTGAGTTCAATAAACAAAGTCCTCGTGAGAAATCCTGCCTGGCATTTTCATGACACTGGGAAAGTGAATTTTAACTCTTTTCTAAGGCAGGACCTTAAGAATACATACATACAAGCGGTTTAATTATTACAAACCCAAACTCCCCACAGAATCCCTCAAGAGCCACAGAACTGTGAGAAATTTTCACACTTTTCTAAACAGAAGGATATACCCACAGTAAACATAATAAAAATCAGTTGAGAGAGAGAGTCTTACCCCTGCCGCTGTTGCTTATGCTTGCTCTGGAGGGTTCTGTTTGATTTCTCTGTCTGTTAAAGCACTTTGAAATGTCTGCAGATGTGATTAATTATTCTATAAATAAAAATTGATTGATTGAATTTGGCACACACCTGCAGTGATGATTATATACTCCAATACTTAAATAAAAGATCACAGGTTGAAATCTGGTACTGAAGTTTAGGAGAATACTAATACTCAAACTCCTAAAACCTTCACTTTCTGTAACGCTAGTGTATGTGATTAAACTTAACATGTGATCAGACAGAAATATTTAAAACAGTCATAGAAATGTACAAGAATTATAAAGAAATATATCCAATAAGCAGTATCAGTTTAAGAGGTTTTCTGCTTACCTTAATTCACAGAGCTTTCTTAATTGTCTGGAGGGGGAAAAAACATAAATCGGTCCACTCTAAAAAATTACTCACCCTCAGAGTCAGCCAATCTGGGTCATGGCACCAAATTGTTAGAAAAGGCAGTTCTTTTATTGAACAGCTTTGAGAGTGAGTCCAACAGAAAACAGGAGAGTTACTGATCTTAGTTAATATTTTATTTTGATTGCAGGTGAAATACAGCAATGAAAGAAATGAGCCCGGAACAAAGGACGTACAGAACAGTTATCGTCTTGGACGTCTCTGCACCAAACAGTGGGATGGATAGTACTCGAAACTTTGTGATTGGATACTGACACGCCATCCTATGTCATTTCATAACTACTGTTTCGCTCAAAGTGTGTGGATGTTGGATTTCAGAATGTGTATCTGATTAGAACCTACAAGGTATTGCAGACATTTATTACTGTACAAGTCTATATATCAAATTTAATTGAGCCAGCAGTGGCTCAGCGGCAGAGCAGATGCCTCGTAGACGGATCGCCCCAGCCATTGGCGGATCGAGTACCGCTCCCGCCATGATGTCACCAGGAGCGTGAGCTGACAGTGGGAGGTGTCAGCTCATCTCCCAGCCACTGCCGAGGCGCCCTTGAGCAAGGCGCCGTCCCCCCTACAAGCTGCTCAAATTGGGGCGCGTTCTGAAGCCGCTACCCGTCACTCTGCCTCCCTGCTGTGTGTAGTTTGAAGTGATTGTACTAACTGCATGCTTACAGGCCCCCTTGAGTGCTGTGTTCAGGGGGCCTGCATACTTGTCAACTAACCGAGTGACTTTGTAATTTCCCCTTGTGGGATCAATAAAGTATACTTCTTCTTCTTCTTCTTCTTCTTCTTCTTCTTCTTCTTCTTCTTCTTCTTCTTTTGCTGTAACATCAGATGTCGCTTAAAAGTAGAATTTGGTTTCTATAAAATGACAAAAGACCTAAATAACTTTAGGAACATCTGGTGTCACAAAAATGTCCTATGCACCTTAATTGATGATCAACTCAATTTTGCAAACTTCCTGATATAATGCACTGATTTTTGATTGTATTTCCTCTTACTTTATTGGTTTTTAGTGTTCCTGAAGCTCTTTAGTGTTTTCATCTAATGTAAAATTGTAAAATGTTTTGAATGTGATTAAAGTGTTTTTGAAAAAGTCAAAAAAAAAGTCTTCTTCTTCTTCTTCTTCTTCTTCTTCTTCTTCTTCTTCTTCTTCCTCTTCTTCTTCTTCTTCTTCTTCTTCTTCTTCTTCTTCTTCTTCTTCTTCTTCTTCTTCTTCTTCTTCTTCTTCTTCTTCTTCTTCTTCTTCCTCTTCTTCTTCTTCTTCTTCTTCTAATGTTTAATTACTGCATACCAGAAACCTAAAATGAACCTAGGACTTTTACTGAATGTTCCCTGCACAAGGACATAAGTTCATGCTGTGATATCATAGAGTTGCATATCACAGAATGGAATACTACACTGTTGGTATTAAATTCACTACAGGTTGCCTAGATGAACATGAAAGTCAACTATTGAGCCATAACCAGGAAATATCATATTCATATCCACAAACCAAATGTCACTTCATTTTGAAGTGTATAGATATTTTAAAATTATGTTATGATGGACTATTTTCCATAAAGTTCTGATTTTGTATGGGTGCAATGTAACATATCTATGATAATGCACTCTGCTAGATTCAGATTTTTTTATACAGGTACACAATACCAGTCATGTAGTTATAACGCTGCTCTGGCTTCACTTTTATCCATTCTTTCTCGGTGACTTCTACACAAGTCCACAGACCCTCTTCCTCCATCTGCTTCAGCTCATTCTCCAGGGCATGTTTGAATTCAGCATTATCACAAGAATCTCTGGTTGTCATGCAAATGTAGCCACCTGAAAAAATAGTGCATTAGTTTTTGAAGGATTAAGCACACTAATGATAGAGAAGTAAGATACTGATTTAAATCCAAAGTTAAACTGTCTCATTTATATGTACAAATTGGGAACCAGAAGAGGTATGTTGTAATTAGGAACATTATTATGGAACCATGCATTGTTTTAATTTTCATGCAGATGACAGAAAATTATACTTAGAAATAAAACCAGGTGTAGTTAACCACCTGTCTAGACTTTATAAACATTTTAAGGACATAATAAAACACTCCCGCTTGAACTGACACCTTATTGTAGGAAAGTTTGAGTGCCCGAATGATCCTAGCAGTTATGTTGTCGTCAGGTTTATGCACCTTGAAGGGTCTCCGATGGCAAACAGGTCCTGGGTGACAGTCCAGGCCCGGGGTCCGACTGGACCATGTTCTTCACCTCCATTGTCAAAGCAGCTGCTCAGAGCTGTTATCGCATGATTTGCAGTGCCTGTTGAGACATTAACCACCAAGCCCTGTGGTGGACGCCCTTGTTGACTGAGACAGCTGACATGGCAGGCCAGTTGTACTGCATCCCGAGTGGTTTTGGAGGCAAAAACTCGGGTGTGGCAAGAGTTTGGGCAAACCATGGAGAAGGAGTAGTATCGGTCAGCCTTGAAGAAATTCTGGCACACCCTCCGGCATCTTAGGAGGGGAAAGTGATGCACACCTAACACTCCTACTGATCCCAACTGGGATATTGTCAGCAGGGCAAAGAATACTTTGAGGATCTCCTCAATGCCACGACTGTATCTTCCATGGAGCAACAGAGGCTGAGTTTTCAGAGGTGGACTCGTTCATCACCTGAAGTCACCGAGGTGTTTGCCAAACTCCCCTGTAGGCCCCTTGTGGGTGGGTGTTTTAGTTTCTCCAGGAACTTGAAGCTTTCAGCAGCACAACAATTGCTTTTATTACAGTTTCGTAATGAAAAATAAATAAAGAAATTTGGAGGTAGATAATCTGGTGGCAATTGAACATTTGTGCCGTAACACAGAGCACGAACACATAGCTTTAAATGACTAGACAGGAATTATTAAAAAAAATTTCAAGGACGAATTGCAAGGGGACAAAAGTTCATTGTCCATGAGATCTTCTGACGATATATAACTTCTATTTAATGAGAAGGAACCTTGTGTTTTATTTCCTCTGAGTGGATTGCTAGGGCACAAAACTGGTCAGACTCTGAGCAAATATTTTCCAGTGTGAATGTCAGGTAAAGCACATGAGGCATATGAATAATGACAGAGATGATCAGTGTCATAATTTTATTGTTCATTTTTGCACATTACCACAAGAATAGTCGAATGTTGAATTAGAGCCACAGCCTTTGTTTATCACGCACATCTTCTGTCTTACACTTCGGGTCCAGGAGTCAAAAATATTGAATAACAATATCTCTATTACTATAGCTGTTGTTGTTTAATTTTAATTTACACTGTTATAATCCTAGTTTTTGTTAGTTAGTCAATCAAATCAAATCACATGCATGCATATTAGTGTGTATAGGCCCCTGTAATACCCACGACCACAGGGGGGCCTGTGGGCATGCAAGGGAGGTAGAGTGGCAGGAAGCTCCTTCTTGGTGTGCCTCAAATGAGCAATTTATAAAGGGGACGGCACCTTGCTCAAGGGTACCTCGGCAGTGAGGTGAGCTGACACCTCCCACTGTCAGCTCACCTTCGGGAATTTTTTTGGGCGGGAGCGGGAATCGAACCGCTGATCTTGAATCATAGGATGACCCGCTTTACCGCCGCTTTACCACTGAGCCACTGCCGCCCAACAAGCACTTCTTGCTCAATTACGTTCTCCTTGACTACTACTTCCATGCTTTTCTTGAACCTTTTTTGTTTCTATACGTTTATATTTGTCTTTTCCCCAATTGTCTCATCTTTTTGTCTGTCTTGCTCTATACAGTCTTTTCTTGATCTTTTTGGAAAGTGCCTTAAAAAAGCTTTTATTATGATTTTAAGTATACCAATGAAATTAAATAATAAATTTGAACTAAGGATGGTGGAATGGATCAAACTGCTGCCTCACAGCAGGACTTTTCTTTTTTTTTTTATACAGTTTATTTTTCTTTCCGGACATGTTATTACAGCAGACTTCACCTTCATCATATTTGCAACATCAACAACATCTGAAAAAGAAAAAGGGGTTGATGGGTAGAAGTCATTTGGCTTGTAAAATTCCCGTCCCCAGAATCAACCTCTCTCATTGCAATATATTGTCAAACAAATTCATACATTAAATGTCACATTTAGATTATTTTATTTTGGCACATTCCTGTTTTGAACTGTCCATTCAGTTCCAATAGATGTGTGTGTTTGTACACATCTTCATCAGTTCTTGGAGTGACTTCAGATTTTGTTAATGACCTTTGATAGTCCATTCCGTGTGATGTAAACATTTTCCATGTCAAGTAGTCACAACATCTTGTATGTATTTTTTGTATGTATTTTTAGGACGACCTGCTCTACCGCCCGCTTTACCACTGAGCCACTGCCGCCCCTCAAATTTGTTCCATACTTTGACACCAGTAAAAGATAATGAAAATATTTTTGATGTAGTTCTTGCTTTCTTCTGTAGAAATGCTTTCCTCTCATTTGATAGCTGGATAAGTTATTCTAAATTTGTGCTAGTATATTTTAAGGTAAGCAATTATTGGCTGCTTTATACATGAGTTGAGCAGTTCTATAGCTTATAATGTCATGTATTTTCAGTAGTTTAGATTTAATGAATGATCGATTTGTATGAGCTCTACAGTGAGCATTGTGGATAATTCTTATGGCTCTTTTCTGGGTCAACAAGAGAGGTTGTAAAACACTTTTATGTGTGTTTCCCCACACCTCAGCATGGTAGTTCAGACAGGGCAGAACTAGTGCACAATAAATTATATAAAGCGCCTCCTGATTAGTTTTTGAATTTTCCATAGTATGGATACACACCTGGCTAACTTCTTTTGAAATTGTCTTACAATTGTCTTACGTTTCCAATTCAGCATCTCATCCATGATCATCCCTAGCATTTTATATCCAACCACAATTGCAGCTTGGCCAATTCCTCATTAACTATATGGGCTAATTTATGTATATTATCTCCTTTACGTAGGATAGTTGTATCATCTGCGAAAAGTACCATTTTAGAACCTTTGAAACCTTACATAAATCATTTATGTAAAGTATAAACAATTTTGTACCCCACACACGATGTCTAGTGTTTTTGATGTTTTTAATTACTTATGTCATTGATCAGCAGTCCGCTCATTGTCTCATTGAGCATAACATTGGTGAAGATGTAATTAATGTAGTACTACTGTATGAGTTGTGATCCTACTTGGTCTAGTAATTAATGGCTGTAGACGAGATGTGTGTATAGTATTAATGAGGCTTTCAATTTGGGCATTTTTGTTGGGGTTTAACAGATTTATGCTGATATCACCACATAAAAACACATATTTCTGATTAATTTTTGATAGTGAATTTCCCACACATTGAGTAAATTCTTCTATTTTAGAATCAGACACAACTGACAATATTTTGCCTTTTTTAACAAACACTTCCACAGATATAGATTCCATTATATTGTCCACAGATATCAACATGTTTTTTCAAGTCTCAAACTTGATGTTTTCAATAAACAGGGCAACTCCCCCTCCACCTCTATTTTTCCTGTTCACACAAACCATGTTGTATCCCTCCAAAAAAAAATCCATGCCTTTATTTTCATTAATCCAAATTTCTGTCACAGCGATGATGTTAAATGGTTTGTCCAACTGATTCATGTCATCCTTAATGCATCCAAAATTGATGTATAGACTCCTACTGTTGAAATGAATTAGTGGAAGTTTAACATCCAGTTTACATTTTTTGTTGTATTGCTCCTGGTTGTGGTATCCGTTCTTGTGTTATTGTAGAAATTATTATCAGGGTCGATAATTCCATTTGGGTCAGACAGGGCATAATGCACAAAGTGATCGATTTTCAACTCCAAACTATCTTGCTCAGCAGTTCTCTGTATCAGATCTTTCATTTCTTCAGACTGGGCAGAGATGGCTATTTTTTGTTGTGTCGAAGTTAGAGTATTTATTTTTGGTCATACCTTATTGATCGAATTTCTCCAATTCTTCCATATTTTTGATCACCATTGTTTTCATCTGCTTCGGATAAAGCCCCTTTTTTTGATGAAGATCTTGCAGTTGTTTGTCCAGGTGTTGTCGATCAGCCCATTCTTCTTCAGCTAACAAACTTTTTTGTTGGCGATAACTGCATTCTTTTTGGTGAGATTCTCATTGACGTAGCCGTCTTTTCCTTTCAATTTAAGGCCTTGTTTCAGAAGAGCAATTTTGTGTTTTTATTTATTTTGTGTTGTATTGTAGAATTTTATCAACACTGCAGATGGTCTCCTTCCTCCACATGGCAGCGGATAACATGTCCCAATCTGGTCCGAATCTATAGTTATCTGCGCATCCCTCATTGAGAACTCACTTGTAGCTCACTTGTTGCACCACTGTCAGTGCTGTGCTCAGTTCCCGCTCCCCTGGCAACACCATGTGGGTAATTCCTTGGCTTGATTTTGATGGCAGTAATGATCACATCATTTATACAAATGCTTTGTTCCAAATCATCCATTCCTTGTTGTCCTTGTTCTAAGACAACAATTCTTTGATCTTTTTCATCTATGTCTTTCTGCATTTTGTTCATTTCGTCCTTCATTTTTTCCATGCCGTCTAGTACTGGTTGTAGCTTTTCTTCCAACTTTTTATCGAAGTCACTCCTTAACTTATCAAAGTTGCTCTTTAACTCTTTCACTGAAGAGGCCATCCGGTGTAGAATATCCTTCATATCCTTCATGTTGTTTTCATACTCGTCCAATTTTCCTCTTACACTTATCAATTTGGAGAGAATTCATGTGGAACTTTTCCATGTGGTGTTTGCGTTCTCCCTAGAACAAGCCCCTCCAGCAAATGCCTGGTAGCTTGGCTTTCACCAGTGGGGTCCAGTCATGTCAGACCAAAACAATGACATGGGTACATCCGCCCATGGGCCGACTACCCACAGGAGGATGGAGTCGCAAGGGTACAGCGCCATGTGGATTTGACAACTGTTGAAAACAGGCACCTTGGGTGTTCTGATCCCTGGATGCAGAAGTTCCCTACAGGGACATGGAATGTCACCACTATGTTGGGTAGGGTGCCTGAACCTGACTAAATATAGGCTTACGTTCACACACAGCTCTGGTTCTGGAAACAAATGCCTTTATGGGGTCCAGACCCTTTAGCTGGACTTACACCAGATGAGATGTGAGAGTGTGGTGAGGGCTTGCACTCCTACAGGCACTCCATTTTTCCACTGGGGGACATCAATGTTGATATGGGCCATAATAGCATATTTTGGAAGGGCATTATTTGAAGGAATGGCTTGACCTATTTGAATGGTTTTCAGTTGTTGGACTTCTCTGCTAGTCACAGAGCTAGGTTTGCAGTCAAATGTGAAGCGGCCAGGATGAAGATCAGCACCTCTAAATATGAAGTTATGATTCTCAGCCTTAAAAGGGTGGAGTGCATTCCACCTCAATAAAATGGAGGGGTTTAAATAGCTTGAGGTCTTTTTCACAAGTAAGGGAAAGATGGAACAGGAAATAGACAGGCAGATCAAATGAATTGTCCACAGAGATGTGCTTTCTCTCCTGGTTCATGGTGTTCAAGAGCTGAATCAAAAGATGATTAACTCTATTTACTTTCTGCCTACTTTCTAACCCTGACCTACAGTCGTAAGCTCTGGGCAATGTCCAAAAGTGTAAGATGGTTAAAGTGGCTAAAATGAATTTTATTGGTAGGGTGGATGGGCTCAGCTTTAGAGGTGACATCTAAAGCTCCTCACCTGAGCTCCTCACCTGAGCTCCTCCACAGCAGCTTTCCAATGAGCTGCTGCTCCTCCACAGCAGCTCATGGGAAAGCTGCTGTGCCAGCTAAAGTGGTGTGGGCACCTGCTCATGATGCCCCCTGCACGCCTTCCTATGGAGGTGTTCCAGCTATGTCAATCTGGCAGGAGATCTGTAGAAAGACCCAGAATTTACTGGAAATTATGTGTCTTGGTTGACCTTGGAACACATTGGGATCCCACAGGAAAGATTGTAGAAGTACCTGACGAGAAGACTGCTGCCCCCACTACCCAGACCCAGATAAGCAGCTGAAGATGACAAGACTATTTTTTGTTACATGCTATTTTTGGCATTCCATGGAAAATAACTTATTTAGTAACTGATATTAACTGTATTTGAGAGAGTATGAAACCAAACAAAATATTCTCACCTGGTTTAGCAAAGTTGAACAACTCCCTAACCACGTTAACTGGAACATGGCCAACAGACAGTGCTCCAACAATCACAACCACATCAAACAGACCTGTGGGAAATAAACAGGGTGGTATTGAAGAGTGAGATGAAAAATTTAAAGATGAAAGACTGAAGACTCATATTGATAGATGCAAACTAATCTCACATGTCTAGTGTGGAAAATATGAACCATTAAATTACCCCAATGAACAGGCATTGGTTCCTCTCCAAGTAGGCACCGCTTCAGCTCTTTGTACAACCCAGTCTTTCTAGACATCTCCAACATTGCTTCGCTTCCATCAACACCCAGAATTTGTTTAAATCCCTGTGTCACCAACTACACAACAGACAGAGATGTGGTCATTTGTCAGTCACACTGGTCAAATAGATGCAAGAAATTGCAAGCCAATCAGGTTTTGACGTTCTTCTTAGCTTTTAACATCCCAACACCATAAACTGAAAAGGAGTTCCAAAAAAATAAAATATACAGAGGGATTTTTTTAATTTTTATATGGTCTTCTTGTGAGTTCACCTGTTTTGCCACCAGTCCTGTACCACAGGCCACATCCAACACAACAGCTGCTTCACGATCACCGCTGAAATGGGAGGAGATGATGCTTGCTGCTAGACTTGGTCCTCGGTAGTCTAAAACAGTGTTAACCTATTCACATAAGGTTTATGAAAGAACAGTGGCTTCATTACAAATGAAGAAGACAAACACCAAGAGGTATCTGAACATATTAATTAAACTGATGAATTGTATGATGTGCTAAGTTATATTATCAGATACATACAGTTGAATAACCATGACAGTTATACAATATGTTTTCAGATACAACACAAATAAAAGCCATTTTTATTTATGTAATATAAAGTAAAAGATTATTACAGTACTTTACACGGTACTGTTTGTTGTTTTGCATAGTCTTTTTGAGTCAATGCCTCGTTTTAGGTGCCTGATGTGTTATGTCTTCATCCCCCTCCTCTGTTTAATTCAGTCTCTAACTTAAAGTTAAAGATGAAATGATAGAACACAGATCAAATATCATAGCTCTGGTGTCTGATAGTTTACCTTTCAAACTGCTGGTTCAAGCTTGAGAGTTCCAGAGAATTAAAATCAAATGAGAAGAGAAGACATTCTCCTTTACAGTAATCCCTCGCACATTCGCGCATCAACACGCGCAACCACCTCATTGCAGATTTTTAGTATGTAGTCACGTGATACCGTATGTGCATTCTATTGGCTGACAGCATCAAGAAGTGCGCTACATTCCATGAGTCACGGAACGCAGCGCACTTCTGTGAGACACAAAAGTCCTTTAAACAGTCGATGAGAGTGTGGAAAAAAGTAATGCAGATTGAAGGTGGTTTAATATCAGTACAGGAAGGGTTCATAAACGTTTAAATTAAGATAAATACATGCGAATATACTGCGGAATTTGTTATCTGCTTGTGGTTCCTGGAACACATAAACTGCAAGTAACGAGGGTGCACTGTACTCCGCGAATGAGAATGAGATGCGGTCTCAGCTGAATTTTTATCCATCCGACAACTGGCGGTGGTGTCCTGAAGCACGGCTCATATTTTGGATTTTTGCTCATATGTTAAACAATAACATTGACAAAGCAACAGACCCTATCTCAAAAGTATATTGGGTATCCGTACCTCACGGTAGTACTTTTTTTTAAATTTTAAAGGGAAATTAGTTGCACACTCTAGATCAAACAGTTAGTTTTTAGTTATGCATATACAGTGTATACAGGCTCTAACACACACACTTAATGGGCCTGTGGGCATGCAGTGTGGGGGAGGTAGAGTTGCAGGCAGCTCCATCCCGGTGCGCCCTAATGAGCAACTTGGCGCCTTGCTCAAGTGCGCCTCGGCAGTGCTCAGGAGGTGAGCTGACACCTCCCACTGTCAATTCAAATTCCGAGGTGGCTGGCCGGGAACGGGAATCGAACCCCCGATCTTGGGAACATTGAACTGCCGCCCCAAATGTACTGCACTTGTTATTATCAAAATTTGGTCATTCTTTTTATTTTCAGGTGAAAGAGTGAAAGAAGCCATCTATGTCAAAGTAGAGAAGCTATCTCTGAACAGGGGGGTGGCCTGCAACATCCCCTTTCACCTATTTACAATCAGGTCCTTTCGAAACTCCATAAAAGAACAACTCAGCAAATTAACCCAGATAGTGTGTCTCATGCTAATGACCCTCATGAAACTCACATTTCAACGACTCCCTTTGACAGCCCAAGGCACCCCTATCAACCAATGTTGAGGAGCCAGATGGGTTTTGACTATAGTTCAGTGGATTGATTTAACCCTTACAGCCCTATAATGATGCCCCCGTGATCAGATCACATGATGTTTTTAAACCATTCATAAAAAACAGTCTGTAACATGGATTGCTGTGTGCATGTATACTCGATTGTATTGATGTGAAACTGTCTTTTGGTTTTATTTGGAGCCGGTTGACCCTGGAAAACTGGAGATATGATCGTTTACATCTGAGCTAAAATTAACGGTTCAAATGGCTTCTTATAACCAGATGGGAGACGCCATATTTCTGTCCATGTAGCTGCCATCGTACAAGCAGGGATGCATGTATTCACGTGATTCGAACATGACTCCCAATTTGTGCATTTTGTCACGAGATGCAAACATGTAACGTGATTGGTGCATTTTGTCACGTGAAGAAAACATGCGTCACAATTGGTGCATTTGAAAAACTCCTGTGAAGAGTGACACAAATTGTATATAGTTATGTTAGAAGCCTATGAAAAACTATTTTGAGTTCAAAATCAAATTGATGAGCATGTTTTTGGTTTTTATGTGCAATAAAATTCAGTTTGTTCAATTTTTGAATTTGAGTGTGTGTCTATTTTGGCCCCCAAAACTCCTTTGAAGAGTGGCAAAAATGACACAAACTGTATTTAATTACTGTATGTTACAAGCCTATGGCAACCTTTTTGGAGTTCAAGATCAATTCGATGAGCATGTTTTTGGTTTTTATGTGCAATACAATTTTTCCATTTCCGAATTTAACTCTGTGAATGTAAACATGGTTAAGCTCTAGATCATATCTGGGATAAAGGCTAATATCTGACAGTAAATTGAATGGTTGAAACAACAAGGTGACACAAATGAGTGTTAAAATTCATTGTATGAAACGGTTTAAAACACTAAATCTCTGAGTTGGTGGACAACATATGAGGTGTTTGTTGATTAAGAGGAACGGGAATTTCACAAGCCAAATGGCTTCTATCCGTCAGCCCCTTTTTTTAATTTTCATTTTTTTATTGTTGTTTATGTTGTAATAACATGTCTAAAAAATTAAACTAAATAAAGAAAACAAGAACCAAGATAAAGGGCATGCTACCTATGCCGACGGGACTCCGGGTGGGGCTCGGTTTGACTGAGGCTTCTCTGCTGAGCCGCCCCTGAGTGGAAGTGAGGCAGACGTCGTGCATGTACAAGCAGTAGCAGCTAGGCGAATTGCCTCGCCCTCCAGCTAAGCAGAGCTACGTGGTTACAGCACCGCTATGACCTTGCTGCGCCTCGGAGACTTAACCCGTTGAACGGAGAGCTGGATTGAGATCCGCAATCTCTCCTCGGGGAGCTTGTAGTGATCTCAGACCGGAATCTTAACAATACGAAGCCCACAGATTTGGGTTTACAATTATTACTTAATGGGTATAGGAAGACTAGTTATGCATGAGCTCAAGTACTGTATCCAAGCTGTAAACCAATATATTTATATCAGTGGTAAATTTTAAGTATTTCTGGTGTTTAGGGGGTCTCAAAATGTATCAATTTACCAGGATAAAAAGCATCTAAAATAGTTTACTGCTCCTTTGTTTTCTTACCGTTTCGTAGATCTCAGCCCTGGAGCTGTAGTAGTTAGTTTTCTCTCTTGGTGTGGAACTTGTAGGAAAAGATGCAGCATATGCTGCTGCACTTTCAACTATTTTACTGACAGATGACATTATATACAGCAACGAGGTATTCCAGACAGTGAGTTTGCTAACCAAAGATGAAGAAAGCTCTGGGGCTTCTGTTTATCAAAGTGAGATAAATTAAACTCTGAGTCAGTCTCAGCTATACTTAATAAGTAAATGTGACTCCTCCCTCCTACTGAGCCTGTAGCAGATCTTTTGAAAATGAGGTTTTTGCTGAGCTTTACATCAGGATCTATCCGTAACTATCCATTATTTGCATGTCTACAGGCCTACTGTGTGTGTGTGTGTGTGTGTGTGTGTGTGTGTGTGTGTGTGTGTGTGTGTGTGTGTGTGTGTGTGTGTGTGTGTGTGTGTGTGTGTGTGTGTGTGTGTGTGTGTGTGTGTGTGTGTGCTTACAGGGGCCTGTAATCATGCAATGGGAGGTAGAGTGGTGGGCAGCTCCTGCTTGGTGCGCCCAAATGAGCAACTTGTAAATGGGGAAGGCGCCTATTTAGTGTTGGTTATTACATTTCTGACATTCTGTTCAATTACAAATAAAATGGCTCTGGCTTGTCAAGATGCTAATCCTGCGTGTCTCGTCATTAATCCAACAGCCAGTGCACCACAGATCCACAGTGCTTTTAGCCTGTGCACCACATGTTGCCAACACAGATACCCCATGGTCTGGTACCGGTTACATTTGTGGGCTCATCTGGGATCTTTTAGCATCACTGCCTGGTGAAATGAGTGCCAAGACAACGTGAAACTCCTGTCAAAAGCTTCAGAGAAGGCTGTATTCCAGTACATCATCTGGAGAGCTGAGGTCACCTGTGAAACGTCATCATGTCCACTGCCACGCCACTGTGAATGCTGAGCTGCCAAACCCAAAAGAGACTGAGTTTAATGTGAGTCAGCAAATGATATTTGCAAGTTCTATTGAGGATGACGGCATAACCCGTAGTGTTGATGACCTGAGTGAACCAGACCTGTATGATCTGATTGTTGATCAAATAAGAAATGAGAACACTGGAGGATGCAGGTATGGCTCAGCTCCTTCTCTTTGATAACCTGCTGAGTGGCATGCTTGCCACCGACATTGGAGAAGTTGATGTTAGCCAGACCACACCCAGCAGGGCGGAAGATGTGACAACCATCATCAGGGATGTTCCACCCCACCTCTTACTGACTGTAAGATCATAAAACCTGGTACATTCAGAGAAATGTTTACTAGTAAAGGTGACTGTTGATAATTTAAAGTGCTTTTTCTGAACACAAATCAGAGACAAAAACAGTGCAGAACTTTTTCAGGAGTTTGACCCAACATTTGGCTTTAATGCTTAACATGTTTGACAAGTACTTATTCATGCAGTTACATGTTCTAGAATGGACTATACTACACTCTTGGTCTAAAAATCACTACTAGTTGATTAGATGAGCATGAAACTCAACTATTTAGCCATGAGCATATGAAGCAGCATATTTATACTCACAAACCCAACGTCACTAATGGAGTCTGACTTCAAAAATAATTCTTACACTTTCATTTTGAAGTGTATAGTTATTTTAATATTATGTTATTATGGACTATTTTCTAGAAAGTTTTGATTTTATATGGGTGTGATGTGTTACATTTATGGGTGTGATGTGTTACATTTAGATTTTTTTGTACAGGTACACAAAACCAGTCATGTAGTTATGCCCCTGGTCTGGTATCGCCTTTATCCATTCTTTCTCCTCAGTGACCTCTACGCAAGTCCACAGACCCTCTTCCTCCATCTGCTTTAGCTCATTCTCCAGAGCATATTTGAATTCAGCATTGTCACAAGTGTCTCTGGTTGTCATGCAAATGTAGCCACCTATGGAAACATAAGGAACAGCATATGAATGATTAAATCACATTAATGATGCAGGGGTGAGATACTGTTTTACATCCAAACTTAAATTGTCTCATTTATATGCACAACATGGGGCCTGAAAGAGGTATAGTGTAACTGCGTTTCTTATGTAACTGTGCAATCTTTTCATTGTCATGTAGATGACACTGAAAACCAGTTGAAAATAATCACCAGACTACAATTTAGACATATTTTGAGTACTTAAAAAGATGATGACCTGAAATTTTCACCTATGGTCATGAGCTCTAGGCAATGATCAAAACTCTCTATGGAAAGTTTAGTAACTGGTATCAGCTGTACTTGAGAGTGTTTGAATCCAAGAAACACAGTCTCACCTGGTTTAGCAAAGTTGAACAACTCTCTAACCACGTTAACTGGGACATGACCAACAGACAGTGCTCCAATAATCACAACCACATCAAACAGACCTGTGGGAAATGAGTGGGGGTGAGGTTGAAGAGTGAAGATAAATGGGTATAATTTAACAAATAAAGAATACAAACATAACACAAAAACTAATGCTATCTGTGATTGATAACACACATACCGTATAAAGCTAAATAAGTGCAGTATAATTTCACATGTGTTTTTTGAAATAATGAACCACTGAATTACCCCACTGTACAGGCATTGGTTCCTCTCCAAGCAGGCACTGTTTCAGCTCCTTGTACAATCCAGTCTTTCTGGACAACTCCAACATTGCTTCGCTTCCATCAACACCCAGAATTCGTTTAAATCCATGCATCACCAGCTATACAACAGAAATACTGTATATTTGGTTGCTAACCAATCACACTGGTCAAATAACTACATAGGAATTACAAGATGAATTGGTTTTTGATCTTCTTCTCCTTAACTTTTAATATACTTAAGTTCTGTCTAAGGAAATAAAAAACTCGAAAACAGAATGATCTTTTTTTTTTAGCGATGTGATCTTCTCTTCTTTCTTTTGAATTCACCTGTTTTGCCACCAGTCCAGAACCACACGCCACATCCAATACACCAGCTGCTTCACGATCACCGCTGAAATGGGAGGAGATGATGTTCGTTGCTAGACTTGGACCATGGTAGTCCACAGCAAGCACATCCTATTCAAACAAGATTTAGGGATTAAAAGTGACTTCAAGAAATGATGAAGAAAAGTTGGAGCAGGTATCTGAACATAACTACCTACCCATCAGCATATATTATACAATCACTCTATTAGACTCATACTGAGGGGCTTGCAGCAGAGAGACCTAATTTATGTATTTTTCTCTACATAAATTAGGATGCAGTGTAAAATATAATTTCATGTATTTTATGAGTGCTTGTTTTCATGTTGCTTTGCATGTTCAGCTGCATGTCATCATTCAACCGCTGGCTGTAGAGGTCATCTGTAGTCTATCACTCCCAACCTGGAAATCAATCCAGCCAGTCGGGTTGTTATACTGTTTGATGTGCACAATGTTTGATAACATTGCTCCTTTAGAATAAAGGAGCTATGTAAAATAAAGGAGCAATATAAAACCCAAAAGGCTAGCTCCATTGTTTGATTTCCAAATTAGCTCATTAAAGCAAACCACCTTAAGCCTGGAGAGAATGTGGCACTCATCCAGACTGAAGAGCTCTTGTTCAGAGCAACATATTACTCAACCCTTATAGAGGAGAAGAAGAGCAATCCAAGGTTTCCGTTCGATATCTAAATCAGACTTCTTATGACATCCATCAGCTTCTGCCATCATGTACCTGATTTATGAGCAAAAGTATTGCAGATATGAATGTTGTTCTTGATAGTTATTGGAAAAGCTTCTCCCCGTCATCCCCAAGAAAGTAATAATAACAATAATCCACACTTTATTGATCCCTCATGGGGAAATTCTCTTTACACTCTCACTCTCACACAAGTACATATATGTGTTAATTACAGCACGTGGTTACAGGTCACAAGCCCCTGAAACAGACACACACAATAGGGGCCTGTAGGCATGCAATTAGTAATAGAGGTACATATAGAGGTACAGGGGAGGCGGAGTGATGGGTCGCATGAAGAAATCGCGGCCCAATGAGCATCTTGTAGGGGGGGCGGCACCTTGCTAAAGGGCACCTCGGCAGTGGCTGGGAGGTGAGCCGACACCTCCCACCGTCAGCTCACACTTCAATGGATGTCCTGGCAGGAGCAGGATTCGAACCACTGATGGCTGGGCGATCCATCTGCAAGATGATAGCTCTACCGCTGAGCCACTGACGCCCAAGTTCAACTCTTTATTGCCTCATCTAAACCATGTACTCTGTCTCTGCGACCCAGTCCAAACAAAATTACTTATGGGATCTTAATTCCCTTAATTAATATTCCATTTTTAAATATAATTAATGTTTCCTTACTGTATAGTCCTTAAAAACAACTGCTATAAGATTTCTTCTCAAAAAACAACATTGCATCCTAGTGTACTAGCATTCAGCCTTAGAGCAGGGATGCTCAATATGTTGATTGCGATTGACTTATCCAACGTAGTTCTGGTAGATTGTGATGGTAGTTCGGATAGATTGCATAACATTAAAATTATAGAGATCTTGAACTAGGTCACCGCTGCGCTATAACCAGCAACACCACAAGCTAGCTAGTGATCAGGTAGAGCACATGACATTAAAATAGTCATCCCGTCACCTGTTTGACATACAGGACAGCCAATCAGATGGAATGTGACGTTTTCTGGAATTTAGGTCACGGTCCTAGCCAGCAACAACAACAAGTTATCTAGCAGGTTACCTACAATTTTTAGCACTGTTTTTTGTTTTAAACTTAAGAAAAAATATAAAAATGAGTGGGGGAGCTGAACCAAGTAAGAAAACAAAAAATACTTTTATACAGATCGGGAGGAGGATGGTTTTTTTCACTATGACATTTATCAAAGTGTGTTTGCCTCCTTTTCCAGGCTACCATCTCAATACTGAAGGGAAATGTGGCACAGCATATTCGAACTGGTCATAGAAACTAAGGGACAGATTTTCCATTGAATAGTAAACTGAGAGAAAGAAAACTGAAGGAACAAAAAAGCCAATTGTCCAGACAGAAGTCGTTTTTCTCTCAGCTAACTTCAGAAGTGGAAGTTAAGTGGAAGAATCTTAACCATGTGTGAGTCTACACATGGTTAAGATTCTTAACCTTAACCATTAGGTCCTTCCAAGATGGAGAGACAGTAAAAGAGACATTCATTGAAGCATCTGACTCTAATATATAGTTAATGCTTTCAAACAAGAGATGCAACATCTCTCCTCAAAGCTGCAGTGCCACGATCTAGCAAATTTCCAGAATCTGTCGTCAAAGCTGAAGATACTGTATGTGGGAAGGCCTGTGTGTAACCTCACAGTCAACATTACCCAGAGCAATTTAACAAAAACAGTCGCTACATTCATGTGCTACCCTTTTTGGGAAGATGCTTAGGGTTGATTCACTAGCATCAAACATTGCAGCACTATTTCAGCTGAACTCCTCTGGAGTGGAAGATGAGATGCTGACACAAGCCAAGATTCAAGCGTGCTTGAGGCTGGCTGTCAGCAGCTACTGTCCGGACTATGCATTCCTGGTTTATTTCATTCAGTGCAATTCATCAGAGTAAAATCAGGACATAACAAAAATATACATAGTTAATTGTGTTGTGTTGTGCAATATGGGCTCATGCGATAATACAAGGTACATCAACATAAATTGTACATATACAGAATTCCAAATATATTCATAAATATATATTTTGTATTTTTATAGTTGGTACATCATTTTGACTTGGTTATTTTATAAATAATACAAAATATACAAAAGCAAACATCTGATTATAAATGCCCTCATTTATAGTCTTCATACATTTTTAATTAAATTTCAAATAGCTGTTTTGTGGGCGGCATGGTGGTGGAGTGGGTAGCGCTGTTGCCGCACAGCAAGGCGGTTCCCTGTTCGAGTCCCTCTGTTCGGAGTTGTTCTCCCCGTGTCTGCATGGGTTCTGTCCATGTTCTCCGGTTTCCTCCAACCTCCACAAACATGCACTTCAAGTGGACTGAACATTCAAATTATCAAATTATCCATAAAGTGTGACTGTGTGCATGCATATTTGTATGTGGCTCCAAGGTGCACTGGTGTTGTGCCCGTAGTGTACCCTGCCTCACACCCCCATCTGCTGGGATGGGCTCCAGTAACCCTGCGACCCGTGGGAGCGGACAAAGCGCATCATGAAGATGAACAAATGAATGAATTATTTGTTCATTGTGATTTTGGGTGTGAGGTACAGATTTTTCCACTCAGTAAGAACATATGTAGACCACAGACCTCTGTCTGACCATTTCCCCGAAAGATTTTGTTCTCCCCACAAGTTATATTTGTAATTATAAAAACATAAACTTTTTTCATCATGTAAACTTACACCTACAGCTTACCTTATTTCATATTTTTCTTGTGTAATTTTTCTGTCGTTTTTGGGTAATCTTTCTAAGACAGTGAACCCAGATAAGTTTACTCCATGTGTGAGGCAATTAAGTGATTTCTGCAATTCTTTAAATCAGTATTATATGATCTTAGATTTAATCATTAATAATATGACAAAATATATGAATACTGTGATAAATTCCTGAATAATCAAGTTTTAATGTACTTCAGTGTTCTTACCTCATCATAGGTCTTTGCCCAGGTGTCGTAGTAGGCTACCTTTTCTTTTTTTGTGCAGCCCTTCAAAGCTGATATAAGATTTCCTTTTGCATCTTCAAGGGCTTTATTGACAGCTGACATTTTATACACCTGTTCCACGGAATAACCAGAAAAAAAAATTGTCAAAAGATAAAAACGGCAGATATCTAAACATTTTTCAGTGCAAAAACGGAACATAATTGTTTTCCTTACCGTAAAATCACCTGAAATCTCTGCTTTAATTACCTGAGAATGAGCTCATTATATCAGACCTGTCCTCTAGAACAGACTTTATGAACTATGTCACAAGAGGTTCAAGCTACAATTAACTCTTTGGTGACGCACATGGAAATGACAGCTGTGTCAAGACATTTTAACACAGGGCATGTAATTTAGGTTAATGTTTATCTCAGGTTTAAGTTATTGGTCATTTTACAGTTTGAAGCACTTTAAAGTCTTTTCAAAGCTTCTTTATTCCGTGGGTTCTTGTTATTGAAGTAAATTAGGAGACTTAGCTGGTTGTCATAAGTTTAAAAAGTTTATTCCTGACAAGTCCAATACAGATATCTGGGCTCTCCCACAGTCCCTGACTGCCAGTACTACACGGGTCTTGCATCACACACCTGAAGAAGAGCAAATTCTATTCTATTCTATGAACAATTCAGATTAGGAATATGCATGAGGGGATGTGGGGTGTGTGTGTGTGTGTGTGTGTGTGTGTGTGTGTGTGTGTGTGTGTGTGTGTGTGTGTGTGTGTGTGTGTGTGTGTGTGTGTGTGTGTGTGTGTGTGTGTGTCAAATTAGATGAGTTCAAGTGTGTGGAAATTTACTGAGACAGAGTGATAGAAAAGTTTATTGTATGATTAAAACTAAATACTTATGCAGCCAGAAAAATAATGAATAGCATGTATTTAAATCTCTTCAAGTTACACTTCGGTTTGTTTTGGGTTTAAGCAACAAAATGCTTGGATAGGTGTCAGGGTTCTGTTCTTTTTGAATTCTCGGCAGATCTGTTTGTGGGCCTGGTCCTCTCCTAAGAGGGTGCCAGGTAATTCCATCCTGTTTCAGTGATGCGTGTGCTGTTATTTTTCTCTCAGCTGCCTGTTCTTTCTAGTTTGTGGATTTTGTCAAGTTTTTTTGCTCAGGTGCTTTTGGTTCCCTTTGCTTACTAAATAAACTTTCAATTTTTACTTTTTGTGTCAGTCTCTGCTCCTTGGGGTCCAGACTTGAACAATCCGTAAAAGTAACGTATGTGGGTTAGAATTGGGTTGTCAATCCAAAAAAATAAAAATATAACCTAATGTCAGCTAATGAGAACATGCAGAAGGCATGCAACACTCACATAGTACATAAAGCTTTGTTCCAAAATGAAACACTAAACTGTGTTTCCAACCCATACTGATATACTAATGACCCTTTGCTTACGCTATACTGTTTTTTTCCATTTTATTTGAGAAGATATGTCACATCAAATACTGACAATGGTTAACTTTGAAAACTTCAAAAGGTATTTCAGCAATTGACTCCTGTGTTTTCCAAAGCCGCCATCAATAAAAATGTTTTTCAATGTCAAAACAATTCCCAATGCATTACTTAAACAGTTTCAGCTACAATGTCATTTTAGTTAAATGTTTGTAGTATAATTATTTGCTCTCTAAGAATATTTGCATTTGGTGTTACAATGCCACACCATCAGAAGTCATGACTTTTAAGTCTTTGAAGTGTAAAACTTTCTAACAGACAAATCATACCAATCATAAAATAAACAATTCATTCACTTGTTTCTTCTGATTGAAATTTCTGATTATAATTTGGGGGACACGTAATTCTGACTACTTAAATTCTCCCATTATAAGTAAAGAAACGTAAATAATTAAGGCTCATGATTTCACACATTGGCACTGTTAATCAGTAAAATTGTGCTTATTCTGACATGTTTAATGTGTAACTAAAGCCAAAATCATTAAACATGAACACAGATAAGATTCTCAACTTTGTCTTTAATACATCTCTTCAAGCACCTTGGGAAGTGATATGGAGGAGTGTAGAAACTAAATGAGCGCAATTTAACAATTAAACAATCATAAAATCCATCCATTTTCCTACACCGCTTTATCCGCCGTAGCGGGTCACAGGGAGCTGGAGCCTATCCCAGCTGTCTTAGGTCATGAGGCGGGGGAACCTCCGGGCATGACACCAGTGCGCCGCAGAGCCACACAGAGACAGACAACCACGCACGCTCACATCTGTTAAGTTTTTTGAAAGAATGCACCTTACAAGTTAATAAAATGTATATATATCACAAAATGCTACGGTATGATTAATGTGCAAAGTTTAAAAATGACAATGTTTTTGAGAGAAGTTTCAGAAACAAAATGTAATGAATGGACGGAATGGATTCCTAAATCCAGCTCCATTTCTTTCATGGTGAGGATAATAAATGTGTACTGTTATGAACAGTGGTTGTTATGACTGTAAATGCTAAGTCCAATCTACTCACTGAATACACAGGTACAACTCCAGAAAAAAACAGGACAGGAGACTGGCAGTTAAAAAAAAGCAATTAATAATTTATTAATACGGATTACTAATTTAAAACATTATTCAAACCAATTAAAAGTCTGACGCTTAAGGTTACACAGCAGGTGAATTAGGCAGGTCTAGAGCCACACAGAATAAAACACTTACAATGTACTGGCACCGTACAACTGCCTAGAATCAGTGGTGAATCACATGAAAATAGCCGAAGGCTTCACGATCTTCTTCTTTTCCTTTCGGCTTTTCCCCTCAGGGGTCGCCACAGCGAGTCAGTTGCCTCCATCTAACCCTGTCCTTTGCATCCTCTTCTCTCGCACCAACTACCTTCATATCCTCCCTCATTACATCCATAAACCTCCTCTTTGGTCTTCCTCTAGGCCTCCTGCCTGGCAGTTCAAAACTCAGCATCCTTCTACCAATATATTCACTATCTCTCCTCTGGACATGTCCAAACCATCTCAGTCTGGCCTCTGACTTTATCTCCAAAACCTCTAACATGTGCTGTTCCTCTGATGTACTCATTCCTGATCCTATCCTTCCTGGTAACTCCCAGAGAGAAACTCAGTATCTTCATCTCTGCTACCTCCAGCTCTGCCTCCTGTCTCTTCCTCAGTGACACTGTCTGTAGACCAAACAACATCGCTGGTCTCACCACAGTTTTGTACACCTTTCCTTTCATTTTAGCTGAAACTCTTCCATCACACATCACACCTGACACTTTTCTCCACCCATTCCATCCTGCCTGTACACGCTTCTTCACCTCTTTTCCACACTCTCCATTACTCTAGACTGTTGACCCTAAGTACTTAAAATCCTCCACCTTCTTGATCTCTTCTCCCTGTAACCTCACTCTTCCACTTTGGTCCCTCTCATTCACACACATGTACTCTGTCTTACTGCGGCTAACCTTCATTCTTCTCCTTTCCAGGACAAACCTCCACCTCTCTAGCTTCTCCTCCACCCGTTCTCTGCTCTCACTGCAGATCACAATGTCATCTGCAAACATAATAGTCCATGGAGATTCCTGTCTAACCTCGTCTGTCAGCCTGTCCATCACCATAGCAAACAAGAAGGGGCTCAGAGCTGATCCCTCATGCAGTCCAACCTCCACCTTGAACTCCTCTGTCACACCTACAGCACACCTCACCACTGTCTTGCAGTCCTAATAGATGTCCTGCACCGCTCTAACATACTTTTCTGCCACTCCAGACTTCCTCAGACAATACCACAGTTCCTCTCTGGGCACCCTGTCATGAGCTTTCTCCAGATCTACAAAAACACAGTGCAGCTCCGTTTGGCCTTCTCTGTACTTCTCTATCAGCATCCTCAAAGCAAATACTGCATCTGTAGTGCTCTTTTTTGGCATGAAACCATACTGCTGCTCACAAATGTTCACTTCTGCCCTTAGTCTAGCTTCCACTACTCTTTCCCATAACTTCATTGTATGGCTCATCAGCTTTATTCCTCTGTAGTTGCCACAGCTCTGCACGTCTCCCTTGTTCTTAAAAATGGGCAGCATCACACTTCTCCTCCATTCCTCAGGCATCTTCTCACTATCTAAGATCCTGTTGAACAACCCAGTCAGAAACTCTACTGCCACCTCTCCTAAACACTTTCAAACCTCTACAGGTATATCATCAGGACCGACTGCCTTTCCACTCTTCATCCTCTTCAATGCCCTCCTCACTTCACCCTGACTAATCTTTGCTACTTCATGGTCTACAACAGTCACCTCTTCTAGTCTTTGTTCTCTCTCATTTTCCACGTTCATCAACTCTTCAAAGTACTCTTTCCATCTTCCCATCACACTACTAGCACCTGTCAATAGGCTTCCGTCCCTATCCTTAATCACCCTAACTTGCTGCACGTCCTTCCCATCTCTGTCTCTCTGTCTTGCCAACCTGTGTAGATCAGTCTCTCCCTCCTTACTGTCCAACCTAGCATACAAATCATCATAAGCTTCTTGTTTGGCCTTTGCTACCTCTACCTTCACCTTACGCTGCATCTCCCTGTACTCCTGTCTACTCTCCTCAGTCCTCTCAGTGTCCCACTTCTTCTTAGCAAACCTCTTTCTCTGAATACACTCCCGTACCTCCTCATTCCACCACCAAGTCTCCTTATCTACTGTCCTTCCAGATGACACACCAAGTACTCTCCTACCTGTCTCCCTGATCACATTAGCTGTAGTTGTCCAGTCATCTGGAAGCACCTCCTGACCACCCAGAGCCTGTCTTAACTCCTTCCTAAAGGTCATGCAACACTCTTCCTTTTTAGCTTCCACCATTTCGTCTTCTGCTCTGCCTTTGCCCTCTTCATCTTCCTCACCACCAGAGTCATCCTATACACCACCATCCTATGCTGTTTGGCTACACTCTCGCCTACCACTACTGCAGTCACTGATCTCCTTCAGGTTACACCGTCGACACAAGATGTAGTCTACCTGTGTGCTCCTATATGTTCCTGCCTCTTCTAGAAGAAAGTATTCACTATAGCCATTTCCATCCTTTTTGCAAAGTCCTTCTGCGTTCCTTTCCTGGATACCAATCCTGCCCATCACCTCCTCATCACCTCTGTTTCCTGCACCAACATGTCCATTGAAGTCTGCACCAATCACAACTCTCTCACTTCTAGGTATGCTCTGCATCACTTCATCAAAGTCCAACCAGAATTTCTCCTTCTCCTCCAGCTCACATCCTACCTGTGGAGCAGATCCACTAACAACATTGACCATCACACTTTCTATTTCTAGCTTCAGACTCATTACTATCCGACACTCTTTTTACCTCCAGGACATTCCTAACAAACTCCTCCTTCAAGATAACTTCTACTCCATTTCTCTTCCCATCTACACCATGATAGAACAACTTGAACCCTGCTCCTAAACTTCTAGCCTTGCTACCTTTCCACCTGGTCTCCTGGACACACAGTATGTCTACCTTCCTCCTCTGCATCATGTCAACCAACTCTCTACCTTTTCCTGTCATAGTTCCAACATTCAACGTCCCTACTCTCAGTCCTATACTCTTGGCGCTACTCTTCTCTCTCTTCGTGCGAACACACTTTCCTCCTCTCCATCTTTGACCAATAGTAGTCCAATTTCCACCGGCGCCCTGTAGGTCAACAGCACCGATGGCAGTCGTTGTTAACCCAGGCCTCGACCGATCCGGTATGGAAATCATAGGTTTGATTCGCATCCTTAATCTGGCAAAAGTTTTACGCCGGATGCCCTTCCTGACGCAACCCATCTAGGCACTAGATCGTGAAGCCTAATGCAGTAAGTGGACATTAACTGTCTTCATCAAGGCACTTAATCACACTCAGGTATGGATTAGGTGTGTGTCTGCTACTGCACTAACCAGGACTAAAAAGTAAAGATGACGTTCATTAAAATCCATATTATAACTTTGTTTAGCTGTGGTTAGAAGCTGTTGGGGCGGCAGTAGCTAATTTGGTAGAGCAGGCATCCCATGATCTGAGGTGGGCGGTTCAATTCCCGCTCCCGACCAGCCATCCGTGGAGTGTGAGCTGACAGTGGGAGGTGCCAGCTCACCTCCTGAGCACTACCGAGGCGCCTTAACCAAGGCGCCATCCCCCCTACAAGCTGCTCATCTCGGGACGCACCCAGGAGTCACTGCCCATCACTCTGCCTCCCACTGTGTGTGTATCAACTGCATGCTTACAGACCACTGGTGTTCGTTGTGTTTGCTTCAAGGGCCTGTACTAACAAGTACGGTAAAAATGCATGTTCATACCGTAAAAACACATTAGTAAGAGTGAAAAGATAATTACCCCAAGAGGGATAATAAAGGTGTGTTTCTTCTTATTCAAATACACAGATGGCTGGAAGCATGGTGAACAATAAGTCCCTCAAAATACCCCAGTTCTTGACTGTCTGAAAGTTAGTCATTTATATAAGTGTGTATTATAAGCTGCCACAATATATAAAGCTAATTGTATTACTTTTTAAAGCACTAAAATCACACGTACCGCTGACAACGTATGGTCTGCTGCACTTCCGTTACGCTTCCGTGTTTGTCAAACATGCCTCACCCTTGAAAGAAAGAGAGAGAACGCCGCTACCAGCGTGCCTAAATAACTTCCATGCAATCCCCCAGGTCCTAAAGGCATTCCTGTTACATAAGGAATACATACCACTGCTGCAACTTCTGTAATAACAATGAAGATTGTTTATATTTTATCATCACAATGATTGGTGTGAAAATAAAGTTCACACCAGGGTTTTATTATGTATTTAAGCGATTCCTATTCCTTTCTATGTGGAGTTTGTATTTCTATGTTGTATGTTGTCTGCGTGGGTCTGCAACAAAAAGGATGGATGGGTGAGAATCAAAGTATTTCGTTAATAGCAAAAAGGGAGGTTCTTGCAGAAAGCGGGTATAAAAAGAGCACATACACAATCATTCATTCATTCCCTTTATAAAACTGTTTCTTCAGCCGTCGCCGGTCGCTGGGGGCCGGAGCCTATCCCAACCAAATGGTTGCATGTCTTGTCTTCCTGTTTTATTTTGTGATCACTTACCCCTGTCTCTGTTCCAGGTTCCTGTCTGCCCTGCCCCCTCCACGTCTGTGAGCACCTGATCCCTGATTGTGTCTCCCGCACCTGTGTCTAATCACTCCCCATCATTCCTGCATACAGTGCCTTGCGAAAGTATTGGCCCCCCAAAAACTTTTTGACATTTTGCTACATTTCAGGCTTCAAACTTAAGATAAAAAACTGAAAATATTTTTCAAGAATCAAAAACATGTGAGACACAATCGTGAAGTGGAACCAAATTTATTCAACATTTTATATTGTGTTTACAAATAAAAAACTGCAAAGTAGGACGTGCAAAAGCATTGACCCCCTGTTCTCTCAGCTCAGCTAACCGACTCCAGAAGTTCCCTGATGACTTCTGAATGATCCAATGTTGACCTAAATGACTAACAATGACAAACAGAGTGCACTTGTGTGTCATTTGGTCTCAGTTTAAATGCACATGCTGTGTGATGGTCTCAGAGGTCTGTGAAAGGAACACTGGAGAACAAACGGCATCATGAAAACCAAAAAACACACCAGGCAGGTCCGAGATAAGTTGTGGAAAAGTTCAAAGCAGGAATGGGATACAAGAAGATTTCACAATATTTAAATGTCTCCCGGAGCACTGTGCGAGCAATAATATCAAAATGGAGAGAGCATAAAACCACTGCAAACCTATCAAGACCTGGCCGTCCCTCTAAACTTTCAGCCCAAACAAGGAGGAAACCAAGCAGAGAAGCAACCAAGAGGCCCATGATCACGCTGGATGACCTGCAGACATACACAGCTGAGGTGGGACAATCTGTCCACAAGACAACTATTAGTCGTACTCTGCATAAATCTGGCCTTTATGGAGGAGTGGCAGGAGAAAACCATTTCTGAAAGAAAACCATAAAAAAGCCAATTTGGAGATTGCAAGAAGCCACATGGGAGACACAGATGACATGTGGAACAAGGTGCTCTGGTAAGATGAGACCAAAATTGGAACTATTTAGGCTGAAAGCGAAATGTTACATTTGGTGTAAGAGTAACACTGAAATCACCCTGAAAACACCATCTCCACTGTCAAACATGGTGGTGGCAGCATCATGCTCTGGGGTTGCTTTTCTTCAGCAGGGACTGGGAAGGCCGTTAGAGTTGATGGGAAGATGGATGGAGCCAAATACAGGGCGATTCTGCCAGAAAATTTGTTGGAGTCTGCAAAAGACCTGAGGATGGGGCGGAGGTTCACCTTCCAAAAGGACAATAATCCTGAACATAAATTCAAATCTACAATGGAATGGTTTAAAACCAACCATATAAAGGTGTTAGAATGGCCAAGCAAAAGTCCGGACCTCGATCCAATAGAGCATCTGTGGAAAGATCTGGAAATTGCTGTGCACAAACGATCTCCATCAAACCTTAAGGAACTTGAGCTGTTCGGTAAGGAGGAATGGGCAAATGTTTGTCTCAAGATGCGCAAAACTTATATATACCCAAAAAGACTTGTGGCTGTGATCGCAGCAGGAGGAGGTTGTACAACGTATTCACTCAATGGGGGCCAATACTTTTGTACGTCCTACTTTTCAGTTTTTTATTTGTACACACAACATAAAATGTTGAATAAATTTGGTTTCACTTCAAGATTGTGTCTCACATGTTGTTGATTCTTGAAAAATAGTTTTTTATTTATAAGTTTGAAGCGTGAAATGTAGCAAAATGTCAGAAAGTTCTTGGGGCGCCAATACTTTCGCAAGGCACTGTATATTTCCCCTTTGTGTCTTGTCTCGTCGCCAGTTCATCGATGTTCCTAGCTCACGTTCCAGTCTTTTCTCACAGCTCTTGTCATAGTTTGTGTTTGAACCTTGCTCGTTTTTCGACCTTGCCTTTTTGCCTTCCGCCTTGGATACCTGTGCCTGGTTTGACTGCCTTTCCTGTGTACCGACCCTCGTTTTGAATAAACCTCCTTTTTCTGATATACCGGTCCTTGTCGTGCACTTGAGTCCTGCCTTCTTGTGCTACGTTCATGACAATCTCTGCACAGCTGAGGACCTGATGGATATACAGGGCTCGAAATTAACTTTTTTTCTTGGTAGCACTGGTGCTCCCAAATTTAGAAGTTAGTAGCACCAGCAAAGACTTTAGGAGCACCTACCCAAAAGCAAGGCAGTGATGGAGAGATAGAGACCGCTCCGTCCATCTCCGTTCCGCGCGCCTCTCTCCCTCGCCCAGGAGAGCAGCCGCAGCTGCGCTCTCATTGTTTCCTGGCAGGACAGCAGGGCCGCGGTCCTGCCAGACTGTTTCGCGCACATTCTCCGGCAAGTCCACACTCACGTGTCCAGTACCTGGACTGAACCATTTTGGTTATTATTGGATTGTTTTGTATTTTAAAACATCACTACAAGATGTTTTATGTTGCCCTAAACTCCACCATGCCTTTAGTGAACGTTCATTTGCATTTTTCTCGGTCATTTTGCCCTCAGCTCGGACTTCAGGGAATAATTCTGCGCAAAAGATCTGTGCTTTGTTTCATAGTGGCGCTTCATGTTACCACTTTTAATTCATGCTACGTGTTCAGACCATATGAGGTGAAATGGTTTTGAACTGCCTGACAGAGGAATAAACATAAATTTCGTCCACTCATTGTTAACCAGTGGTTTTCCTCGTTAACCTCCCTTTGTTTGGAGGTATGCTGCCTCCCTTCTTCTGTGCTCCGCTGGAGCGGTAAACTCACAGCGGTAGCGGCAGCGAGCTGTCTTACTTCCTGGTGCACTGACAGCAGGGTAGACAAACGATCTGATTGGTTGAACTGAGTGGCGCTATTACTGGATTAACTGGAGGAGCAGCTCCCGCCGTCTGTAGCCACGAACTGCAAGTAAAAATACGCCACGAAAATCTACTCTCATGAATTTATCATGCAGTGGTCACGGGTCCGGTCAGAACCATCACGCGGTCCGGATCCGGACCGCGGTCCGCTATTTGGTGACCCCTGCTCTATGGAGAGAGAGAAAGAGCGAGAGAGAAGAGGAAAAAAAAAAGGCGCACCAGATTTTTTTCCCCAGTCGCGCCGGTGCTCCCAAATATATTTAATAGTCGCACTGATAAAAATTTGGGCGCAAAATGGTAGCAATTTCGAGCCCCGATATAGCAAACACAGACTCAAAATACCAAGGCCCTGGGGCCACCATAATTCCCTCCTTTGTAATACAGTATATTATATATTATATTGCCAGCTGCTATTAAGATTAAAGATTAAGACTGAATCAACATCATTAATCCCTGAAGGGAAATTGCAGACTAGAAGTAGACTGGTGAGCAGCTCCATCATGGTAACTTATAAAGCTACTTATAAAGGAGATGGTGTCTTGCGTAAGGGCACCACTGCAGTGCTCGCCAGGTGAACTGGCACTTCTCTACTGCTGTCACCTGTAGAACAGGTCTGATGCTGTATGGCATCTAACTTTTTTGACAGAGGTAAATTATGAATCCATAGTCTGTAAATACCCTGAATAATTCAATGTAAAGAGTCTTCAGCAAATGTCTGTTTCTTCCCACTCTCTACCTTTCAAACTTATGGGTTTTTTTTATTTTTGCACAAATTTCCCAATATGATTTGCACAATTTCAAGTCTTGTCAAATCCCTAAACATTCAAAGCAATCTACTACTACTTCTTCATAGACTGTAATGTTAATCACATCAAAAAATGTTCCTTTTTTGAAAAAAACTATTACCTACAAAAAAATCTACCTCACCAGTGCAGTGCCTATGAATGTACCGAATTTATTGCCTTTTGTTTTGTTTTTTTAATGTTTTTTAAATAACATCTATATTCCTTCTCCTGTTCATAATAATTATATTATCTTCAAATAATGTAATATTGATAGATCTAGTAAATATTTAATTGGTCTTTGTTGAGAATACTACTAAAATAATTACACTCACTAGAGGAATTCCATTTGCTAATAAGTGCTTGTTACTACATTTTCCCTATTCTCACTGACATCCATTTGTTCAGAGATGTTTGATATATATTTTCCTTCTCATTTGAATTTGATATGAATTAATCAAGGGTTCTTGCTACCATGTCATATTATATACTTTTTCAGCAACCAAAAAATAAAGCTGCCACAGTGTCTTTATTAACTTAAGTTTTCCTGATTTCATTCTGGCGCCGTTACCCAGATTCTGAAGAGATGAGAGGGCAACGACGGAGATAATGGACTGCTAACAATTAAAGTAAGCAAAAAACATCTTCTAAATTTCTGCCAAACTACGTATGCAATCTTCTCAATGTGTCAGAGTTAGAGTATTCTTGGAATTAGGTACAAGTAAAGGTGAAACTACCGTGTTTGTGTATTGAGAGTTGGGGGGGAAAGGGGGGGGGGTAAATTTAAAGACATTTGGTGGCCTCACTGCATGTACCAGAGCACCGCATAAGTTTTCAAGTCCTGTATGTGCCATATAATGTATAATCTTCAGCAAAAGCAGGGACATTACGCAAGAGACAAAATGAGGCAATCTCACGCAACAAACTAAAACGGCTACAATTGGCCGAGTCCTCAAAGCACCACAAAAAGATCTAAAGTCCTTAGACCCACCATAATAAAATCAGACTGAAACAAAGCATCAAAAGTACCGCATAAAGGGTTAAAGTCCACAGGCAAGTTGTACATGATTTGGCCTGAACATTAACTAAAAGAACCAAATCAAGGTTTGAGACCATTTCTTAATCAATACTTGGAGGTTTTGTGTGTGTGTGTGTGTGTGTGTGTGTGTGTGTGTGTGTGTGTGTGTGTGTGTGTGTGTGTGTGTGTGTGTGTGTGTGTGTGTTCCCACAAATGTGGAATTATCAAGAGGAGGTAAAATGCAAAATATCAGAGGCTGGGAATGAAGACAGATAATGTGGGGATGCTCTCTAAATTGGCCAATCAGAGAATAAACAAAAAAAACCTCAAAAGAGGTAGCAACCATAATTTCAGGGTTAAAACAATTTGGGCAAAACATGTCTGTTGGTTTTTGCCCAAATAGTTCATTTTTGACTCCGGCTCTCACCAAAGAACACTTAATGTCAATCCCGGAAAGAGAAATGAACAAACACCAAACATTGAAAACAAATTGAAATTAAAATTTAAAACCAAAATAAGTGAATTGGAGGATGACATGAAAATCATGAAAGGAGTAGTGACAGATCTGATCAAAGACAAATTATGCAACAGAACAATGAACAACAAAAGGACCACTTCTATATGTCCTATTTGTGATGTTGTGGCTGGCAAGCGATGGGCCCTCCCACAGCAGCCAGACCCATGGACGGGATTCCTTCTAAAGACGAGGACAAGGTTTATTTTAAGGACGAAGACAACATTCCGACTCAAACTGACTCACTGACATGCTCTGCCAGACTGTCCCTCAGCCCTCCCAATTGAAAAAAGTAATTGACTTTCATAGACGTCATTGGCAGCCAGTGAGTTAAGAATAAAACGTCTGCTTGACCATGCGTCTGCAAGAAATCAATATTACACAAATATGCAACAAGAACATTTGAGTTAAGACGCATCTCACCAAACCTAACCCCAAATATACAATGCCATTATGCCCCATTATAGACATGTTAGAACAAGTAACTCACACTTACAGCCCATTCACAATGTTTAATGCTGAACATACTGAATATGCAAACTGGAAAAAAATATGTCCGCTGTTGAACAAACTTCAAACCAAAACTCAAGCCATTGATTGCAGCCCAGCACCAACTCAGATAATGGTCCATCATGGACCGCAGAGCTGGAACGCCCAGCACAAACCCCAGCCAGTTGTTTAGGGGAGCAATTTTGTGTGCAGCACCACGGACCACTGGGCAAGAACGTGCCCATTGCGGGTCCTCAGCAGGGATCCAGATGTAGGGGTGGTTTCAACAGAGGTACGAGGGGAGATTTTAGAGGGAAATACAGAGGTCCCCAATTATATTGGTAACCCCAACAGGGGTACCAAGATTCAACCTTAGATGAGCAATTATATCCTGAGGTAGTTTTGACACAACGATAAACGGGATATGCCTACCCTTCATGATTGATACAGGGGTCAGGTACAGTACAGCAGTCTCCCCCTCTCATCTACTAATGTGTGGTTGGATTTTTAGGTAAATCAGAAAACTGCCATCTAGGTGTGCCTGTTGAATGTGAATTCAATAATCTGACATTCACTCATTAATTTCTTGTTAACCGGAGCTGTCCAATTAGTTGTTGTTCCTGAGATCTGATACATGAACTGCAGGTGTCAATGGTGTGCCAGAAATCCTCCACAGACATCATCCTCCTGAATCGTAAAGTCCACTACTGCATGCTGCAGGTGACCGCTAAGGAAGGTCACTAGTGCTGTAATGTGGTGGGGTAAGTTCACCAACTCACCCTAAAAGTCACATGCAAACAAGTGATTAATGTGGATACTCAATCTTAGATCATATCCTCCCCCACACAATTCTATGCATTGCACATACAAGTATTTGATGCAAGACAAAGTTTCACATATGATCGAGAAATACAACAACTTGTGGTCTACAATTACAGAACAGTGGTCCAATACTCGCCATAAATCAGATATGCAAACAGGTGATGTTTTCTTCAGACCAAAAAGTGTGGCAAGGCCTTTGGGTATCCTGTCTTCCATCCACGTTCTCCACCTGTGGAACAGAGGCACAAAGACAGCGGCAGTGTCGTGCAGACAGAGAGTGTGATTTGACAGTAGTAGTAATAAATTCTAGGAGTAGTAATAAATTCTAAGAGCATAGAAAGATAAAGAAAGCGAAGGAGAAGTTACAGAAGCTTCAGAGTATCTCCCTTTAACGGGAGAGACGGAGAAAAAATACCCTCGGCAGCCTTAGCCTATAGCAGCATGTCTAGTGGGGTGAGTGTTATTTCTAATTGTAGGCTCTATCAAAAAGGAGGGTCTTATTGGGTGATACACTTCAATAAGATCTTCAATGTAAGATGAAGCCTAACAGTGGAGAGATTTGTATGTAATCATAAGGAGTTTGAATTGTATTCTATAATTAATTGGGAGCCAATGTAGTGACGCTAGGACAGGAGAGATGTGTTCTCTCCTTCCAGTTCGAGTCAATAAGCGGGCAGCTGCATTCTGAACTAACTGCAGAGTCCTAATAGAGGAGTTATAACAGCCCGATAATAAGGAATTGCAGTAATCCAATCTAGAAGTAACAAAGGCATGAATGATTTTTTCTGCGTCTTTAAAGGATAAAAAATTTCTAACTTTAGCAATATTTCGCAAGTGAAAGAAGGCTGTCCGGGATACAGACTTGATACGAGAATCAAAGGACAGATCTTGATCATTGGTGGAGGATAGAGCAATACTATCTAAGTGAATTACAATGTTAGAGAAATCATCTCTAAGATGCTTCGGCCCAATTATAATGACTTCAGTTTTGTTACTGTTCAACATTAAGAAATTGCATAGCATCCAGGATTTAATATCCTTGAGGCAGGATTCCAATTTAATTAGCTGATCAGATTCATTCATTCATCGTCATGTACCTCCACTGTATCCGCCGTAGCGGGTCACGGGGAGCTAGAGCCTATCCCAGCTGACATAGGGCGTGAGGCGGGGGACACTCCGGGCACGAGGCCAGTGCACCGCGGAGCCACATACAAGGACATACAAACACACATACACACACTCACTCCTACGGGCAATTTGGGACCAGCCAATCAACCTGAAGCGCATGCTTTTGGAGGTGGGAGGAAGCCGGAGAACCCGGAGAGAACCCACGCATTTGTTTTAATTGATAGATATAATTGAGTATCGTCAGCATAACAATGAAAATTAACGTTATGTTTCCTTATAATATTTCCCAATGGTAACATATACAGATTAAATAAAATTGGTCCCAGGACGGATCTTTGAGGTACTCCACAGGTGACAGTCCCTCGATCTGAAGATTTATTGTTGACATAGACAAACTGAAATCGGTCGGATAGATATGACCTAAACCAGTCTGGTGCTGAGTTTTTAATCCCAACTTCCTCTTCCAATCTCCTTAAAAGAATATTATGGTCAACAGTATCAAATGCTGCACTCAGGTCTAATAAGACTAGAACAGATAGAAGACCTCTATCTGATGCTGTTAAAAGGTCATTTGTGACTTTTAGCAGTGCAGTCTCCGTACTGTAGTTTGTTCTAAAACCTGACTGAAAATCCTCTAACAGATTGTTCTCCAACAGGTAGTCATTTAGCTGTTTGGTCACTACGTTCTATAGGATCTTAGATAGGAATGGCAGGTAAAAGATCGGCCTATAATTTGAGAGGATGCCAGCATCTAGGTTTGGTTTGGATGGGCTTGATCAGAGCCACTTTGAAAGATTGCGGTACATAACCTATTTTTAAGGATTGATTAATTATGGATAGTACAGGTATATTTATTAATGGTAGAACCTCTTTGAGGAGCGTACTTGGAATTTTGTCTAGAAGACGGGTGGTGAGTTTAGCAGAGTTTAAATCGGAGAGTTCCATTTGCTGAAAAAAATCCAGGGTATTGCCAGAATTAATTGATTCTTCTGCCATCTTATTTGTGTTTGGCAGTACATAATGGACGTCATCTCTAAGATTTGTAATTTTGCTTTGGAAAAATCTAAGAAAGTCATCATATTCAAGATTTAAAGGAATGGTAGGCTCAATACTGTTGTGTTTCTTAGTCAGCCTGGCTACAGTGCTGAAAAGAAACAGAGGGTTGTTTTTATTTTCCTCTATTAAAGTAGAGTAGTAAGTATTTCTACTTCTACCGAGAGCCTTCTTATATGACGTAAAGCTGTCTTTCCAGGTTGAATAGGCTAGGTCAGTTTTTGTCGATCGCCAGATTCTTTCCAGTCTGCGGGAGCGTTACTTAAGGTTGCAGACTGACGAGTTAAACCACGGGCCTGCCCTTTTCTGTTTTTTAATTTTTCTTTTTAACGGGGCTGTGCCATCAAGAGTTGTTTTTAGGATGTTAGCCACACTGTCTGTGAGAAATTCGATATTTCGGCTATTACTGGAATAGGAGTCAAGGGAGCATACTGACTCTAAGGCTGAGGGGATTTTCTCTTGAAATTTAGTTATTACTGAATCGGTGATCGATCTAGTCAAGATGGTTTTATTCTGTGGGTTATTGTTAATTAGGGCAAAGTCAAAAGTAACTAGGGAGGGATCTGACAAGAAGTCGTTTTGGGGAAAATATTCAAATGCCCTATATCTACACCGTGGGTAAGAATAAGATTCAAGGGTGTGATGGTGTTTATGGGTAGGACCATCCACCAACTGTGAGAAGCCTAGAGAATCTAGCATAGACTTGAACCCAACACAGAAACTATCATTCACACTGTCGAAATGAACATTGAAATCTCCTATTACTATAACTTTATCTTTGGTAGCCACCAAATTAGATAGAAATTCAGAAAATTGTATCAAAAAAGATGAATATGGTCCAGGAGGATGATATACAATTGCAAATTGAATAGAATCAGTTAGTTTATTTGAGGATTGTAGTACATGCATGCTAAGACTCTCAAAAGTACTGTAGCTAGACTCAGGTTTTGGGTTAATTGCTAAGTTAGAGTTGTAAATGGCTGCCACGCCACCTCCTTGTCCACTATCGCACGCCATATGACAGTTGTGGCTGGGAGGAGAGGCTTCATTAAGATTAACATATTCATCTTTGTGTAGCCAGGTTTCGGTTAGTCCAAAAATATCAATGCTGTGATCGGTTATTAGATCATTAGATGATAATGATCTAATATTTAAAAGACCACATTTAATTATCCTGTCTGAATTTTGTCTGTGTACACATTTAATGTGAATTAAATTACAATGGTTAATTGAACCAGTATTGCTAGATTTTAACAATCTAACACTTCTATAGGTCCGAGGGACAGACACAGTCTTAATGGGGTGTGTATTAGTTAAATTAGAGGTAGCTTTGGGCGGGGACTGTAGTAGGGGAAACTCGGAAGCGTGTAGGACTGCAACTCTGTTGCCTGATCTCCACTCTGGTATGTCAAGATTGAGAGGATAGACTTTGAACTACTGAATATTTTTAGATAAGAGGGCTGCACCATCCCAAGTAGGAGGAATGCCATCCCTCCTAATGAGACCAGGCTTACCCCAGAAAGCTTTCCAATTATCAATGAAGCCTACTGAGTTATTGGGACATCACCTAGTCAGCCAGCGATTAAAAGATGACATGCGGCTAAACATCTCATCGCTAGTTAAATTTAGGAGGAGACCAGAGAAAACTACTTCATCAGCCAGGGTCTTCGCAAATGTGCACACCGACTCAACGTTAGCTTTTAGGACCTCTAACTTTCTTAGGTGAGCATCATTTACCCCACGATGAATTACAATTTGTGGGTCCGATGGTAATGTGTAGTGTGTAATGTGGGTCCAATGGGAAGAGAATCCATTCACTGTATGAACATTCATTAATTCATTTTCTAAACCCACTTCTTTCACCGTCGCGGGTTGCAGGGTTGCTAGAGCCTATTCCAGGGACCCGGGGTTGGCTAGAGCTATCCCAACCCACTGGCGGCATGAGGCAGGGGACACTCCAGGCGCAACGCCAGTGCACCACGGAGATACATGCAGACAGACAAGCATGCACACAGTCACACCTACGGGCAATTTGAAACCAGCCAATTCGCCTAACATGCACATTTTCAGAGGTGGGAGGAAGCAGGAGAACCCGGAGAGAACCTATGCAGACACAGGGAGAACATGCAATCTCTGCACAGAATGACTCAAACCGATAACCGCCTTGTTTTGGTGTGTCGTAACATTCTCTAGTGACTTTAAGAGTGGCAGACAAAATATGTCCTCCACAATACGTATATCTGTAGATCTGTGAGTGATATACTGTACATATACTGTACAGTGCCTTGCAAAAGTATTGCCCCCCCCAAGCCTTTTTGATATTTTGCCACATTTCAAGCTTCAAACTTAAAGATAACAAACTGAAAATATTTTTCAAGAATCAATAACGTGAGACACAATCGTGAAGTGGAAACAAATTTATTCAAAATTTTATATTGTTTACAAATAAAAAACTGAAAAGTAGGACGTGTAAATGTGAGACCAAATGACACACAAATGCATTCTGTTTGTCATTGTTAGTCATTGAGGTCAACATTGAATCATTCAGAAGTCATCAGGGAACTTCTGGAATTGGTTAGCTGAGCTGAGAGAACAAGGGGCCAATACATTTGCACATCCTACTTTGCAGTTTATTTGTAAACACAATATAAAATGTTGAATAAATTTGGTTCGACTTCACGATTGTGTCTCACATGTTGTGGATTCTTGAAAAATATTTTCAGTTTGTTGTCTAAGTTTGAAGCCTGAAATGTGACAAAATGTCAAAAAGTTCTTGGGGGGGGGCAATATTTTCGCAAGGCACTGTATAGGTGTGTGCATGTGGGGGGGGCGGCGGGGCATACAGGCTTGTGTACTGGTCAATATGCACATCTAGAAGTTTTGCGTTGTTTTTTTTTAATTCTGGTCAAATACAGAGAAAGTGAATTTTAACTCTTCTCCAAGGCAGGACCTTAAAAATACATACACGCAAGCAGTTTAGCTATTAAAAACCCTGTGTCACAATAAAATTAGCTCCATTAATCTTTACTTAAGCGCACCATTCACAAATCCCCCAGGATTCAACAGTTTGTTTCATCAGTTTTTCTTTTCCGCCCAACTGGTCAAGACGAATGACCCCGTCCAGAGTCTGGTTCTTACCCGGAGTTTCTTCCTCGAGGAGAGAACTTTTCCTTGACGCCGTCGCTTATGCTTCACCTGGAAGGTCCTGTTGGGTTTCCCTGTCTGTTGAAACACTTTGAAATGTCTGCTGATGTGATTAGCGCCATATAAATAAAAGTTGATTACATTTGGTATGCACCTACAGTAATGATTATATACTTCTTTTCCTTTCGGCTTTTCCCTTCAGGGGTCGCCACAGCGAATCAATTGCCTCCATCTAACCCTGTCCTTTGCATCCTCTTCTCTCGCACCAACTACCTTCATATCCTCTTTCACTACATCCATAAACCTCCTCTTTGGTCTTCCTCTAGGCCTCCTGCCTGGCAGTTCAAAACCCAGCATCCTTCTACCAATATATTCACTATCTCTCCTCTGGACATGTCCAAACCATCTCAGTCTGGCCTCTCTGACTTTATCTCCAAAACCTCTAACATGTGCTGTTCCTCTGATGTACTCATTCCTGATCCTATCCTTCCTGGTCACTCCCAGAGAGAAACTCAGTATCTTCATCTCTGCTACCTCCAGCTCTGCCTCCTGTCTCTTCCTCAGTGACACTGTCTGTAGACCAAACAACATCGCTGGTCTCACCACAGTTTTGTACACCTTTCCTTTCATTTTAGCTGAAACTCTTCTATCACACATCACACCTGACACTTTTCTCCACCCATTCCATCCTGCCTGTACACGCTTCTTCACCTCTTTTCCACACTCTCCATTGCTCTGGACTGTAGACCCTAAGTACTTAAAATCCTCCACCTTCTTGATCTCTTCTCCCTGTAACCTCACTCTTCCACTTTGGTCCCTCTCATTCACACACATGTACTCTGTCTTACTGCGGCTAACCTTCATTCTTCTCCTTTCCAGGACAAACCTCCACCTCTCTAGCTTCTCCTCCACCCGTTCTCTGCTCTCACTGCAGATCACAATGTCATCTGCAAACATAATAGTCCATGGAGATTCCTGTCTAACCTCGTCTGTCAGCCTGTCCATCACCATAGCAAACAAGAAGGGGCTCAGAGCTGATCCCTGATGCAGTCCCACCTCCACCTTGAACTCCTCGGTCACACCAACAGCACACCTCACCACTGTCTTGCAGTCCTAATAGATGTCCTGCACCGCTCTAACATACTTTTCTGCCACTCCAGACTTCCTCAGACAATACCACAGTTCCTCTCTGGGCACCCTGTCATGAGCTTTCTCCAGATCTACAAAAACACAGTGCAGCTCCGTTTGGCCTTCTCTGTACTTCTCTATCAGCATCCTCAAAGCAAATACTGCATCTGTAGTGCTCTTTTTTGGCATGAAACCATACTGCTGCTCACAAATGCTCACTTCTGCCCTTAGTCTAGCTTCCACTACTCTTTCCCATAACTTCATTGTATGGCTCATCAGCTTTATTCCTATGTAGTTGCCACAACTCTGCACATCTCCCTTGTTCTTAAAAATGGGCACCAGCACACTTCTCCTCCACTCCTCAGGCATCTTCTCACTATCTAAGATCCTGTTGAACAACCCAGTCAGAAACTCTCCTGCCACCTCTCCTAGACACTTCCAAACCTCTACAGGTATATCATCAGGACCGACTGCCTTTCCACTCTTCATCCTCTTCAGTGCTCTCCTCACTTCATCCTGGCTAATCTTTGCTACATCCTGGTCCACAACAGTCAACTCTTCTAGTCTTTGTTCCCTCTCATTTTCCACGTTCATCAACTTTTCAAAGTACTCTTTCCATCTTCCCATCACACTGCTGGCACCTGTCAATAGACTTGCATCCCTATCCTTAATCACCCTAACCTGCTGCACGTCCTTCCCATCTCTATCTCTGTCTTGCCAGCCTGTATTGATCAGTCTCTCCCTCCTTACTGTCCAACCTAGCATACAAGTCATCATAAGCTTCTTGTTTGGCCTTTGCTACCTCTACCTTCACCTTACGCTGCATCTCCCTGTACTCCTGTCTACTCTCCTCAGTCCTCTCAGTGTCCCACCTCTTCTTAGCTAACCTCTTTCTTTGTATACACTCCTGTACCTCCTCATTCCACCACCAAGTCTCCTTATCTACTTTCCTTCCAGATGACACACCAAATACTCTCCTACCTGTCTCCCTGATCACATTAGCTGTAGTTGTCCAGTCATCTGGAAGCACCTCCTGACCACCCAGAGCCTGTCTCAACTCCTTCCTAAAGGTCATGCAATACCCTTCCTTTTTTATCTTCCACCATTTCGTCCTCTGCTCTGCCTTTGTCCTCTTCATCTTCCTCACCACCAGAGTCATCCTACACACCACCATCCTATGCTGTTTGGCTACACTCTCACCTACCACTACTTTACAGTCACTGATCTCCTTCAGGTTACATCGTCTACACAAGATGTAGTCTACCTGTGTGCTCCTACCTCCACTCTTATAGGTCACCCTATGTTCCTGCCTTTTCTGGAAGAAAGTATTCACTACAGCCATTTCCATCCTTTTTGCAAAGTCAACTACCATCTGTCCTTCTGCGTTCCTCTCCTGGATACCAAACCTGCCCATCACTTCCTCATCACCTCTGTTACCTGCACCAACATGTCCATTGAAGTCTGCGCCAATGACAACTCTCTCACTTCTAGGTATGCTCTGCATCACTTCATCAAAGTCCGACCAGAATTTCTCCTTCTCCAGCTCACATCCTACCTGTGGGGCATACCCACTAACAACATTGAACATCACACCTTCTATTTCTAGCTTCAGACTCATCACTCTATCTGACACTCTTTTTACCTCCAGGACATTCCTAACAAACTCCTCCTTCAAGATAACTCCTACTCCATTTCTCTTCCCATCTACACCATGATAGAACAACTTGAACCCTGCTCCTAAACTTCTAGCCTTGCTACCTTTCCACCTGGTCTCCTGGACACACAGTATGTCTACCTTCCTCCTCTGCATCATGTCGACCAACTCTCTACCTTTTCCTGTCATAGTTCCAACATTCAACGTCCCTACTCTTAGTCCTATACTCTTGGCGCTCCTCTTCTTTCTTCGTGCGAACGCACTTTCCTCCTCTCCTTCTTCGACCAACAGTAATCCAATTTCCACCGGCGCCCTGTAGGTCAACAGCGCCGATGGCGGTCGTTAACCCGGGCCTCGACCGATCCGGTATGGAAGTCATAGGTTTGATTCGCATCTTTGATTTGGCAAAAGCCCTTCCTGACGCAACCCTCTGTATTTATCCGGGCTTGGGACCGGCACAATAAGACACTGGCTTGTGCCCTCTTGCGGCTACATTTGTGCCCTCTTGCGCCTATATACTCCAACACTTAAATACTAAGCCTGTTATGATTTCAATCAAAATCCATGGTTGAAATTGAGTACTAAACTTTGGGAAAATACTATTACTCAAAGTCTGAAAACAGACTGCTAGTAGGACACTTTCACTTTGTCACGCAAGAGTATGTGATTACACTTTGTGATAAGTCATAGAAATGTAGAAGAATTATGAAGAAATATATGCAATTTATAGTAATCTCAGTTTAATAAGATTTCTGTTTACCATAATTCAGATTTTATTATTGGAGAGAAAAAAATCAACTATCTTCGATCCACTCTTCTTCTTTTCCTTTCAGCTTTTCCCCTCAGGGGTCGCCACAGTGAATCAGTTGCCTCCATCTAACCATGTCCTTTGCATCCTCTTCTCTCACACCAACTACCTTCATGACCTCCCTCATTACATCCATAAATGTCCTCTTTGGTCTTCCTCTAGGCCTCCTGGCTGGCAGTTCAAAACTCAGCATCCTTCTACCAATATATTCACCATCTCTCCTCTGGACATGTCCAAACCATCTCAGTCTGGCCCTCTCTGACTTTATCTCCAAAACCTCTAACATGTGCTGTCCCTCTGATGTACTCATTCCTGATCCTATCCTTCCTGGTCACTCCCAAAGAGAACCTCAGCATCTTCATCTCTGCTACCTCCAGCTCTGCCTCCTGTCTTTTCCTCAGTGACACTGTCTGTAGACCAAACAACATCGCTGGTCTCACCACAGTTTTGTAGACCTTTCATTTTAGCTGAAACTCTTCTATCACACATCACACCTGACACTTTCCTCCACACGTTCCATCCTGCCTGTACACACTTCTTCACCTCTTTTCCACTCTCCATTGCTCTGGACTGTTGACCCTTAATCCTCCACCTTCTTGATCTCTTCTCCCTGTAACCTCACTCTTCCACTTGGGTCCCCCTCATTCACACACATGTACCCTGTCTTACTGCAGCTAACCTTCATTCCTCCCCTTTCCACGACAAACCTCCACCTGTCTAGCTTCTCCTCCACCCGTTCCCTGCTCTCACTGCAGATCACAATGTCATCTGCAAACATCATAGTCCATGGAGATTCCTGTCTAACCTCGTCTGTCAGCCTGTCCATCATCATAGCGAACAAGAAGGGGCTCAGAGCTGATCCCTGATGCAGTCCCACCTCCACCTTGAACTCCTGTGTCACACCTACAGCACAACTCACCACTGTCTTGCAGTCCTAATACATGTCCTGCACTGCTCTAACATACTTTTCTGCCACCCCAGACTTCCTCAGACAATACCACAGTTCCTCTCTGGGCACCCTGTCATGAGCTTTCTCCAGATCTACAAAAACACAGTGCAGCTCCGTTTGGCCTTCTCTGTACTTCTCTATCAGTCACTTCACTCAGGAAGTCCAAAAAATTACTCACTCTCAGGGTCAGCCAATCTACGTCATGGCACCAAATTGTTAGAGTTGGCAGTTCTTTTATTGAACAGCTACGAGAGTCCAAAGGAAAACCGGACAGTGACTGGTCTTAGTTAATATTTTATTTTGATTGCAGGTGAAATACAGCAAGTAGGAACTCAGTCCGTGTGACCCCTGAACAAAGGACGCACAGAACAGTCATCTTCTTGGGCGTCTCTGCACCAAACACTGGGATGGATAGTACTCGAGAGGTTGTGACTGGACAGTGACACAGTCATTTCATAACTGCTCTGGTTTGCTCTAAGTGTGTGGATGTTGTATTTCAGAAAGTGTATGTGACTGGGACTGTCTGCAGACATTTACCACTGCACAAGTATATAAAATGTAACGTTAATTACTGCATACCAGAAACCTAAAATGAACCCAGGACTGAGACTGAAAGTTCCCTGCACAAGGACATACAATAAGTGATCAAATTATAACTTAACCATGCAGTTGAATATTACAGAATGAACGATACTACATTGTTGGTCTTAAATTCAGTACAAGATGTCTGGATGAACATGAAACTCATTAAGAGCTATGAAGCACCATATTCATATCCACAAACCCACTGTCACTGGCGGCATCTGACTTGGTAAAGAATTCTTACCCTTTCATTTTGAAGTGTATAGTTATTTTAATATCATTTTATTATGGACTATTTTTTAGAAGGTTTTGAATTTATATGGGTGCAGTGTCACATATCTATAGTAAGGCACTGTGCTGCATTTTGATTTTTTTTATAGAGGTACACAATACCAGTCATGTAGTTATAACGCTGCTCTGGCTTCACTTTTATCCATTCTTTCTCCTTAGTGACTTCTACACAAGTCCACAGACCCTCTTCCTCCATCTGTTTCAGCTCATTCTCCAGGGCATGTTTGAATTCAGCATTGTCACAAGAATCTCTGGTTGTCATGCAAATGTAGCCACCTATGAAAAAATAGTGCATTAGTTTTTGAAGGATTGAATACACTACTGATAGAGGAGTGAGATGCTGATTACAAGCCAAACTGTCTCATTCATATTTACAAAATGGCAACCAGAAGAGGTATGTTGTGATTGGGAACATTATTATGGAACCGTGTTTTAATTGTCATGCAGATGACAGAAAATTATATTTAGAAATAAAATCAGGTGAAGTTAATCACCTGTCTAGACTTTAGAAACATTTTAAGGACATAATAAAACTCTCCCCCTTGAACTGACACCTTATTGTGGTATTGTGGTGCCCGAATGATCCTAGCAGTTATGTTGTTGTCGCTCCTTGAAGGGTCTCTCATGGCAAAGAGGTCCTGGGTGACAATTCAGGCCAGGAGTCCAAGTGGACCGTGTTTTTCACCTCCATTATCAAAGCAGCTGCTAAGAGCTGTGATCGCAAAGTCTGCGGTGCCTTTCGCAATGGTTACCCCAAAGTCCTGTGGTGGACGCCAGAAATAAGGGATGCCATCAAGCTGAGGAAGGCATCCCACAGAGCCTTCTTGACTGAGACAGCCCACAGGGCAGGCCAGCTGTACTGCATCCTGAGTGGTTCAAGAGGCAAAAAACTCAAGTCTGGGAGGAGTTTGGGCAGACCAAACAATCCTCTTCCAGATTTTTAAGTGTTCGCCCTGACTCTCCAGCCTATGTATACTGCCTGTTCTTTGACCCCGTTTCGATCATGCCTGTTCTCCGGACCCTGCCTGTTGCCAATCCCTCATCAGATCTGTCTGCCTAGTTTTGACTGCTTCGTGCCTGATCCTGCCTACTTTCTGGATTCTGTATGTTCGCCTGTAATTTGTCGGTATTGTCTGCCTGTTGAACTGATTACCTGGTTCTAGAACCCTGCCTGTCCTATTAAACCTTTTGAGATTCTTTACCTGTGTTCAAACCGTGACATTCTGAATGTTTTCAGAGCATATGGGCTGAACAGGAATTCAAAATACCCACCCTTTCTGGAGTCCTTGGGTCAGGTGATGTAAAGCACCCATACAGGGTACTCCATTCTTCTCTTCGCGGACTTCATTGTTGATATGGACAATAACAGCATAATTTGAAGGAGCATCATTTGGAAGAACAGCTTGCCCCATCAGCACGGTGGGCAGTGGGGAGCGCTGTCACTGCACAGCAAGATGGTTCCGGGTTCACATCCTACTCTGTGCAGAGTTTGCACGTTCTACCAGTGTCTGTGTGGGTTCTCTCCGGGTTCTCCGGCTTCCTCCAACCTCCAAAAACACGCGCGTCAGGTTAATTGGCCCTTCCAAATTGCCCAAAAGTGTGAGTGTGAGCGTGTGTGTTTGTCTCTGTGTGACTCCGTGGTGCACTGGCGTTTTGCCCGGAGTTTGCCCTGCCTCACGCCCTAAGCCAGCTGGGATAGGCTGCAGCTCCCCGTGACCCAATAAAGCGGTGATTAGAAGGTGTATGGGCCTGCCTCATCTGAATTCAAATGGTTTTCAGTTGTTGGACTTCTCAAGTCCCAGAGCTAGACAACATGGAGGGGTTTGCAGTCAAATGTGAAGCAGCCAAGATGAAGATCAGCACCTCTAAATATGAGGTCATTGTTCTGAAAGAGTGGAGTGCCCGCTCTGGTTAGGAGAAGAGTCCCTAACTCAAATGAAGGGCTTTAGGTATCTCGGGGTCCTATTCACAAGAACGAGAAAGGCAAACAGGCAGACCAATGAAGTCTCCACAAAGATGTGGTTGCTCTTCCGGTTTATGGTGTTCAAGAGGTGAGCCACAAGGGAACGATCTCCATTTACCACTCTGTCTACTTTACAACCCTGACCTACGGTTGTAAACTCTGGGCAATGACCAGAAGAGTAAGATCATGAGTCCAAGTTGCTGAAATTAGTTTAATTGGTAGGGTGGCTGGGCTCAGCTTTAGAGATAGGGTGAGGAGCTCAGAAATCTGGGAGAGGTTCATGGGAAAGCTGCCGCTCATCCACGTCAAATGGTGTCAGCTAGAATGGTTTGGGTACCTGGTCATGATGCCCCCTGCACACCTTCATAGGGATGTGTTCCAGGCATGTCCATCTGATAGAAGATCTGGAGAAAGTCCCAGAAATTGCTGGAGAAATTAAGTCTCTTGTTTTGCCTTGGAACACCTTGGGATCCCACAGGGGAGGTGGATGACATAACTGGTGACTGTCTGGACTCAAACTGCTGCCCCCACTATCCAGACCCAGATTACTAGCTGGAGATGATGGGACCATTTTGTGTTGCATACCATTTCTGGCTTTCTATGGAAAGTTTAATAATTGATATCAACTGTACTTGAGAGAGTATGAAACAAGGAAAAATGGTCTCACCTGGTTTAGCAAAGTCGAACAACTCTCTAACCACGTTAACTGGGACATGCCCAATAGTCAGTGCTCCAACAATCACAACCACATCAAATAGACCTGTGGGAAATAAATGGGTAAGGTTGAAGAGTGAGAATAAATGATTAATTTGACAAGGAATACAAATGTAATGCATAAACCAATGTCACTTGTATTTGATCACACTCACATTGATAGATAGAAACTAAGTAACTATATAATCTCTCATGTCTGCTGTGAAATACTGAACTATTAAATTACCCCAATGGACAGACAATGGTTCTTCTCCAAGCAGGAAACTGCTTCAGGTCCTTGTACAACCCAGTCTTTCTGGACATCTCCAACATTGCATTACTCCTATCAACACCCACAATTTGTTTAAATCCTTGTGTCACCAGCTATACGACAGACATACATTTGGTCATTCATCAGTCACACTGGTCAAATAAATGAGTGTAGGAATTACAAGCCCATCAGGTTTTGATGTTCTTCTGAGCATTTAACATCTTAACACCATAACCTGAAAAGTTGTTCCAAAAAAATTAAATATACAAAAGTGAGAATGATTTGTTATTTGGTCTTCTTTTTTGTGAGTTCACCCATTTCGCCACCAGTCCAGTACCACAGGCCACATCCAACACAACAGCTGCTTCACGATCACCGCTGAAATGGGCTGAGATGATGCTTGCTGCTAGACTTGGTCCTCGGTAGTTTAAAACATTGGAAACCTATTCACATAAGACAAACACGAAGAGGTATCTGAACATGTTAATTAAATTTATAAATTATGTGGTGTGCAAAGTTCTCATATTATCAGATACATGCAGTACAGTTGAATTACTATGAGTGGGGAGGGGAGGGGAGGGCAGGGAAGGAGGCACATCCACCTTTGTGTTAATGACTTTTTTTGTCAGGTACACGTCTGACATGTGTAACAAACTCTTATAACTTAATGTGGAAATGCTTGAGACAATCCTGGATTTTAAAGCAGGTCATTGTCATTTGCTGTCTTTTATTTGCCCATCACGGATACGATTTTCATACAATGTTTACCCTTCTGTTGTGTTCTGCAATTTACAAGATTTTCTCTAAATAATTTTAATAATTTTATAATTTCATGTTTGTCATAAGGTTTCACAAGTTTGTTCGCACATGACATCAGAACACACAAAATATATTTTGAGAATTTTTATAGAATTCTCCGTTTTATTAAACTTCTATACAACCTTGGTGTTCCTAATTTAAAAATGGCTGACCTTCAGAAAATGAAAATGTCTACAATTAATGTTTAACTGTGTGTAATAGAGTAAAATAATAATTGTATGATTATACAATATGTAATAATACAGTACAATAGTACCTTGAGATGAGTTTAATTAGTTCTGTGACTGAGCTTGTAGTCAAACAGTCACAACAGCTTGTAACTCAAGCACATTTTCCACATATAGAATAACTAAAATGATTTTAATGTATTAATGTAGCCGCAAGAGGGCACAAGCCAGTGTCTTATTGTGCCGGTCCCAAGCCCGGATAAATACAGAGGGTTGCGTCAGGAAGGGCTTTTGCCAAATCAAAGATGCAAATCAAACCTATGACTTTCATACCGGATTGGTCGAGGCCCGGGTTAACAACGACCGCCATCGGGGCTGTTGACCTACAGGGCGCCGGTGGAAATTGGATTACTGTTGGTCGAAGAAGGAGAGGAGGAAAGTGCGTTCGCACGAAGAAAGAAGAGGAGCGCCAAGAGTATAGGACTGAGAGTAGGGACGTTGAATGTTGGAACTATGACAGGAAAAGGTAGAGAGTTGGTCGACATGATGCAGAGGAGGAAGGTAGACATACTGTGTGTCCAGGAGACCAGGTGGAAAGGTAGCAAGGCTAGAAGTTTAGGAGCAGGGTTCAAGTTGTTCTATCATGGTGTAGATGGGAAGAGAAATGGAGTAGGAGTTATCTTGAAGGAGGAGTTTGTTAGGAATGTCCTGGAGGTAAAAAGAGTGTCAGATAGAGTGATGAGTCTGAAGCTAGAAATAGAAGGTGTGATGTTCAATGTTGTTAGTGGGTATGCCCCACAGGTAGGATGTGAGCTGGAGGAGAAGGAGAAATTCTGGTTGGACTTTGATGAAGTGATGCAGAGCATACCTAGAAGTGAGAGAGTTGTCATTGGCGCAGACTTCAATGGACATGTTGGTGCAGGTAACAGAGGTGATGAGGAAGTGATGGGCAGGTTTGGTATCCAGGAGAGGAACGCAGAAGGACAGATGGTAGTTGACTTTGCAAAAAGGATGGAAATGGCTGTAGTGAATACTTTCTTCCAGAAGAGGCAGGAACATAGGATGACCTATAAGAGTGGAGGTAGGAGCACACAGGTAGACTACATCTTGTGTAGACGATGTAACCTGAAGGAGATCAGTGACTGTAAAGTAGTGGTAGGCGAGAGTGTAGCCAAACAGCATAGGATGGTGGTGTGTAGGATGACTCTGGTGGTGAGGAAGATGAAGAGGGCAAAGGCAGAGCAGAGGACGAAATGGTGGAAGATAAAAAAGGAAGGGTATTGCATGACCTTTAGGAAGGAGTTAAGACAGGCTCTGGGTGGTCAGGAGGTGCTTCCAGATGACTGGACAACTACAGCTAATGTGATCAGGGAGACAGGTAGGAGGGTATTTGGTGTGTCATCTGGAAGGAAAGTAGATAAGGAGACTTGGTGGTGGAATGAGGAGGTACAGGAGTGTATACAAAGAAAGAGGTTAGCTAAGAAGAAGTGGGACACTGAGAGGACTGAGGAGAGTAGACAGGAGTACAGGGAGATGCAGCGTAAGGTGAAGGTAGAGGTAGCAAGGGCCAAACAAGAAGCTTATGATGACTTGTATGCTAGGTTGGACAGTAAGGAGGGAGAGACTGATCTATACAGGCTGGCAAGACAGAGAGATAAAGATGGGAAGGACGTGCAGCAGGTTAGGGTTATAAAGGATAGGGACGGAAGTCTATTGACAGGTGCCAGCAGTGTGATGGGAAGATGGAAAGAGTACTTTGAAAAGTTGATGAACGTGGAAAATGAGAGAGAACAAAGACTAGAAGAGGTGACTGTTGTGGACCAGGATGTAGCAAAGATTAGCCAGGATGAAGTGAGGAGAGCACTGAAGAGGATGAAGAGTGGAAAGGCAGTCGGTCCTGATGATATACCTGTAGAGGTTTGGAAGTGTCTAGGAGAGGTGGCAGTAGAGTTTCTGACTGGGTTGTTCAACAGGATCTTAGATAGTGAGAAGATGCCTGAGGAGTGGAGGAGAAGTGTGCTGGTGCCCATTTTTAAGAACAAGGGAGATGTGCAGAGTTGTGGCAACTACATAGGAATAAAGCTGATGAGCCATACAATGAAGTTATGGGAAAGAGTAGTGGAAGCTAGACTAAGGGCAGAAGTGAGCATTTGTGAGCAGCAGTATGGTTTCATGCCAAAAAAAGAGTACTACGGATGCAGTATTTGCTTTGAGGATGTTGATAGAGAAGTACAGAGAAGGCCAGACGGAGCTGCATTGTGTTTTTGTAGATCTGGAGAAAGCTTATGACAGGGTGCCCAGAGAGGAACTGTGGTATTGTATGAGGAAGTCTGGAGTGGCAGAGAAGTATGTTAGAGCGGTGCAGGACATGTATGAGGACTGTAAGACAGTGGTGAGGTGTGCTGTAGGTGTGACAGAGGAGTTCAAGGTGGAGGTGGGACTGCATCAAGGATCAGCTCTGAGCCCCTTCTTGTTCGCTATGGTGATGGACAGGCTGACAGACGAGGTTAGACAGGAATCTCCATGGACTATGATGTTTGCAGATGACATTGTGATCTGCAGTGAGAGTAGGGACGAGGTGGAGGAGAAGCTAGAGAGGTGGAGGTTTGTCCTGGAAAGGAGAGGGATGAAGGTTAGCCACAGTAAGACAGAGTACATGTGTGTGAATGAGAGGGACCCAAGTGGAAGAGTGAGGTTACAGGGAGAAGAGATCAAGAAGGTGGAGGATTTTAAGTACTTAGGGTCGACAGTCCAGAGCAATGGAGAGTGGGGAAAAGAGGTGAAGAAACATGTACAGGCAGGATGGAATGGGTGGAGGAAAGTGTCAGGTGTGATGTGTGATAGAAGAGTTTCAGCTAAAATGAAAGGAAAGGTGTACAAAACTGTGGTGAGACCAGCGATGTTGTTTGGTCTACAGACAGTGTCACTGAGGAAAAGACAGGAGACAGAGCTGGAGGTAGCAGAGATGAAGATGCTGAGGTTCTCTTTGGGAGTGACCAGGAAGGATAGGATCAGGAATGAGTACATCAGAGGGACAGCACATGTTAGAGGTTTTGGAGATAAAGTCAGAGAGGCCAGACTGAGATGGTTTGGACATGTCCAGAGGAGAGATAGTGAATATATTGGTAGAAGGATGCTGAGTTTTGAACTGCCAGGCAGGAGGACTAGAGGAAGACCAAAGAGGAGGTTTATGGATGTAGTGAAAGAGGACATGAAGGTAGTTGGTGTGAGAGAAGAGGATGCCAAGGACAGGGTTAGATGGAGGCAATTGATTCGCTGTGGCGACCCCTGAAGGGAAAAGCTGAAAGGAAAAGAAGAAGAAGTGTAAGAACAATTTTTTTTAATACAGTACAATTCAAGCACATTCCTATACCCCAACATGTAGGCATTTTTGAACAAACAAATTCAAAAATACAAATGGTGTTTGTTTTTTTCTTCCATTCCCATTGGAACCACACCTGTTAGCAATTGTTAAAAACAACCACAAAATAGTTTCAATGATTTATTCCACTTCCTCACAGTTGCGGTATGTAAAGCTTTTTTGACTGCACAGTTGCTCGTAGTTCATGATGGACCACATGATGGACAAAGGATAGAGTGTATGAGAACTTCTAGTGTACATCTTCAGCCTTACAGTTGTGATGAGGAGAGAGGTCAGGAAATAGTGAAAATCTTTTTGTCTTGTTATTTTTACATCCAAAGTGGTGATGTATTGTAATTGTCAGTGGTTGTGTGTTCGTATGTACGGCTGGCCATAAGTTAGTCGACCACATATCTTCGCCACTGTTGTTGAAAGAAAGATGAAACAAAAAGCACATTACTCGGGCAGCAAAGGGGATGAAAATGAGATGATGTTTCACTCGAACTGGATGAGATAGAATGACGAGGGAGAAAGCCAGTGAGTAAGAACGTAGATCAAAGCTACTGCTTTGACCTATGCAAGTAGGTAAGAGTAAAATTTTGAGTTCAGGGGTGTCGCAGTCTCTGACTGCATTGGTTCTTGTTTAATATTGGCTTTGATCTTCTCTTTAGAGACTATTTTATACTGGTCAGTTATATCTGGGGAAACAAAAGATATCATTTCCCACTATCTCAAAGTTTTAAATGGAGTTTTTTGTTAAATATTGAAACTCATGAAAGTTTAAAAAATCCAAATTCTACATCTATATCTAGATAAATTAAATTAGGTATAACTCATTGCAGGCTCAGTCCTCACACTAAATTTTAATTTGGTCCATCAATTTGTAATGAATGTATTCCTGCTGTCAGACAAACGAACCAAACTAAACCTCCACAAAACAGGTAATTAATTTTTGGGGGATTTGGGTTTACAATTATTATTTATTTAATGTGTATAGGAAGACCAGTTATCCATGACTTCGAGTACTGGATCTAAGCTGTTAACCAATATATTTATGTCATTGATGAAATTTTGAAATAGTTTACTGCTCCATTGTTTTCTTACCGTTTCATAGATCTCTGCACTGGAGCTGTAGTAGTTAGTTTTCTCTCTTGGTGTGGAACTTGTAGACAAAGATGCAACATATACTGCTGCACTTTCAACTATTTTACTGACAGATGACATTATAAATACCAAGGAGATATTCCAAAAAGTGAGTTTGTTAACCGAAGATGAAGGAAGGTCTGGGGTTTCTGTTCCAGAATGTAAGATAAATTAAACTCTGAGTCAGTCTCAGCTGTACTTAATAAGTTAATGTAACTCCTCCCTCCTATTGAGCCTGAAGCAGATCTGATGAACATGAAGTTTTAGAGGCTGAAATAATTTCCAGAACTATCAATGACAAATTTGCATTGCAACTTGATGCGTTCTTGGGTTAGAGATGTCATGATCCTGTTTGTTTAGTGTTTTATTTGCTTCCCCATGTTTCATGTCTTGTCTTCCTGTTTTATTTTGTGATCACTCACCCCTGTCTCTGTTCCAGGTTTCTGTCTGCCCTGCCCCCTCCCTGCACCTGATCCCTGATTGTGTTTCCCGCACCTGTCTCCTATCACCCCCATCAGTCCTGCATATATTCCCCCTTTGTGTCTTGTCTCGTTGCCAGTTTGTTGTAGTTTATAGCCCTCATCCCAGCCTTTGTCATAGTCATAGCTTATTGTGTTTGAACCTTGCTTGTTTTTTTTACCTTGCCTTTTTGCCTCCTGCTTTGGATACCTGTGTCTGTTTTACCTGTGTACCGAACTTTGTCTGGAATAAACCTTGTTTTGTGATTTTACCGCTCAGTGTCGTGCACTTGAGTCCTGCCTCTTTGTGCCACGTTTACGACAAGAGACCCATGTAGTTCAGCATCAGTTCTTGGAAAGGAATTGACCCAGCAGAGGGAACTACTTAAACTGAAATAATTGGCAGACAAAGCTCTTTTAACATCGCTCCCATTTTCCATGGCATATTTACGTCAGTGCTGTATTATAGGTTCTAAACAGGCCCAGGTTTCGCACTGAGTGAGTATAAATAAATAGAGACACCACATTGTCATTACTGTATATTAAATCCATGAGGCTACAAAGTGTCATTTTATATTTTTTATTTATTTTTATATACTTTTTTTTTGGTGGTGTGCCCTGTGATTTTTTCAATGAAAGCGATGTGCCATGGCTCAAAAAAGTTTCAGAAACACTGTTCTAAAGTGTCTCTTAAGAAAATAGGAGGCAGAAAAATGTCTCTCTGCCCACCTCCCTGTTCCTTTGTCTCAGGTGTGACTCTGCCACCTCCACCCTCTATCACTAACCTATCCTAGCCTCAATGACAGACACACCATGACTCACAAAAACAGGAAGATATGAACAGGAAACGGTAAGAAATGGGATGCACAGGAAATAGCAGTGCCGGAGAAGAGTTGCAGGCAGTTCTCCAGGAAAGGAATCTTTGGCGAGACTGGTAAATGGCAATGGGTGTATGTCACTAAATAATGGCAGTTCAAGTCCAGGATATTACTGAATTGAACTGAGTAAGACTGTTAGCATTATTAACACCTCCAATCAAACTGCTCTGAACAGTGCCTTGAACAGTGGCTTGATATTACACGTTTTAAAACTCAAGACAAGGCGCACACACTGACATGATTCATGCAGAATGTACTGTATATTTTGATGTTATTTTGATGAGCCTTGAAAATTGATATTTCAAACATTTTTTGCTTGAATTGTGCAAACCAATCTGTAAACATGGTGATCATTAAGAGGTAAAAAGTCAAAATATTCACCAGTAAGAGCTGGAAATACATCCAGTTCATCACTGAACACAGGCAAAACTTTCAATTGGTTTTCATTTAATATTTTTACTGCACACATGTTAAAGGAATTTGCTAAAGATTTGTATGTGTGAAAATTTAAAAATGTACTGTAACTCATAGAAACTCTGAAGCTAGACACTAGGGTTGAGCCGGATACTCGTTTCATACGAGTATCCGGTACGGCTAATGCATTTTTGACGAGTACGAGTACGAATAAAACCCGTTAATACTCGTGATCGGACTGAAGGAAAATCATCCTGACTGTATTCACGTTCTGTGATTGGCCAGTCACACATACTTCCCGCCTCTCCATACAGACTGCAGCTGGAGCGGAGCTTGTCCCTGTCCCACTCCGGCACACGCAGACATTTACTGATCCCTCTGTTGGTGACTTCACCGTAGCTCACGTCTTCCTTCTTAGGTTTTCTTCAGCTTGCCTCTATTTTGGTGTTTGATGAACTTTCTTGTTGTTTTTTTGTTGCACGTACGCGTGTATTTAACCACCGCTTCCACTCGTCTTTTTTTTTACCTGTTTGTTCTAAACTCTGTTCAAATTAATAATTCTATTCTTTCTATACTGAGACAGAGCGCGCATACACACACACACACACACACACACTCACCGCAATCAACGTTGTTTAACTTTATGTGAAAAAAAATGGCAAGAACATTAGGTGCTAAAAATAAATAATTAAAAAAAAAAAGTTTGATTATAAAAAAATTAAACTGAAAAAGAAGAAAAAAAAAAGTTTTGTTAAGTGTGACAATTCTTGTTCATGTATACTTCGTAGTTGATAATTTCCTATTGCATGCATTTCATTAATGCACTTTTTGTTTACTCGTTCTTCATATAGTTCCTTTACTATTGTGATCAAAAGCGTTGAATCTCAATTCTGGGGCTCTTCAGTAAATATTCATTCAGAGACTTAAGAATATTCATGTTCTGACTCAGTTCCATAAAAAACTTGTTCTGTAAATAGTTCTCTTACTTTTTTGATCAAAAACATTGATTTGAATCTCAATTTCGAGGTTGTTCAGTAAATAGTTTTAAAATAAACAACAAATATAGCAACTTGTGATCAATCCATATCAATTTTAGACTTAAAATAATGTAGCGATTTAAGCCCCACCCATTTCCGGTCAAACTACACCCACTTCCCGTTTAAGCCCCACCCATCCCAAATACAGATTACGGATACAGATATCTAGTTGGTTGAACAGATACAGATACAGATAGTGGTGTACTCGCTCATCCCTACTAGACACCCTCCAGGCCAATTGTTTTGCACATTTATGAATGTTATTACGCTCATAAATATTCTGAATGCACTTTTTAGATTCCCATGCACATTCACAAATCGTTGCACATTTAGACCTTTCACACATATATTCATGATTACTCAAATTGAGAAATAATTACACAACTCATCATGTTCAGTACATCAGAAAATATCTGTTGAAATAATGACTTTAAATTATAACTTAGAGTAAACTGCTTATCACTGTGGCAATGTGGGCATGGAGATTCTTCTATTAAACAGGGCATTCATGTTCGTTGTTTTTTGTAACACTGAAACATGCCACACAAAACACATTATCACGACTGTGACACAATCAACACAGACACCAACTGTAGACTGCTATTTGATTTTATTATTGGACTTCATGTAAAGTTACTTCACAATAATCCACATAATTACAAATGATCTACTGGCCTTTGCAGGGAACTCTCTCAGTTAACTGATAAAGCGCGAAACTGAGCCTGGTAATCAGTGTCATATTAAATCTCATACAAATGCAGCTCCGCTGACAGAAATGATTTACAACAAATTCTCTATGCTTATTTTTCGACTTGTATGGGTTATTTTAACACTTGACATCTTCACAATTAATGAAGTTTTAGTGCCTTGATTATAGTTTCTTATAAAGGTAGACAAGACCAGATATGTATCCAGGCTCTTCCTCTAACACACCCAACTCATATTCCTTTACATGATTGACCTCAGCACAAGTTATCAGGCCCTCCGCCTCATCCTGCTTCAGCTCGTACTCCAGGGCAGCCTTGAACTCTTTATTTCCAGGGGCATCTCTGGTTGCTATGCAAATGTATCCACCTGAAGAAAAATAGTTATTTGATTGATTGATATTTTTGAGTGATTGAAACAATTCAGAAGTGAGATACTGGTTTAACTTTCCTCAATATCAAATATCATTGGCATTGTCCACATCATCTTAAACATTCACTCCAATACTACTATCTGATGTCAAAATAGCATTAATGCTATGTGCACATCACACTACAGGTATACCTGTCATTCGAGTTACGTCGATCATGAGTAAACATTGGTTTTCATATCAGGGACAAAAACGCAACTTTTTGAAGACGCTGGCGAAGGTGAAATTTTTTGAAAACGCTTGGTCTGCGTTGTCGTGTGGACGATGTATCCGCAACTTTTTCTATCCAGGGGGCGTGTCCCTGTGTGTTAATCAATGCACTGATGCGGATGCATGTGGACGGAGATTTTTTTGAAAACGCTGTCGTGTGGACACGAATCTTTTTCTATGCGAGGTGAGAAAAGTTGCATTTTCAAAAAGTTCCGGCACCATGTGGACGGGGCCTCAGACTTCATACCAAACATATGAAAACAAATATATTGGTATTATAAACCAAGTGCACCCATCTCCTGCCATCAGACAGCACATTCCGGTATGACCCAGAACTGGTATCAGCATCTTTGGTGAGGAACGTGAATGAATGAATGAATGAATGAACAAATAAATAAATAAATAAATAAATAAATAAATAAATAAACTTTATGACTCATAAAGAAAGAAACAGACGAACAAATATCCAAGTGTCAAGCATGCTTATCAATGCGTCTTCGATGTGGCGCTGTCATACGTCAGAAAATAGCCGGTTTTAACTCCATCCATACATGTAGACTACAGGTAAGATCGGGCCTAAGAAATCCAGCCCAACCTGACCTCCCGGGTATTAAAGCCTGACCCGACCCGAGCCCGCGGGTATTAATAGTCCAACCTGGCCCGAGCCCGCGGGTATTACAGCCCAACCTTGGACTCGGGCTCGGGCTTAAGATCTTACCTCTAATGTAGACACGGGTCACACACACTAACGGTTTTCGTCGCAGGGAGACGCCCCTTGAAAAAGTTTCTGTTACAGCGTCCACATGACAACGCAGATCTGGCGTTTTCAAAAAACTTCACTTTTGCCAGCATTTTCATCCCGGATATCTGTGTTGCTGCCTGATGCCTTACGCCATATTGTTCATGTGATTCCTTCTGCCAGACATGCCGTGATTGGTTGGGCGGTAGTGGGTGGAGTTAAAACGTGACAGCATCAGGTTTTCAAGTGAGCTTATTCAAATATATAAGTGGGGAGATACATGGACTTTCCAGTTTACATAATTTTATGTTAGTGTCATAACTGTTCCAACAATTTTCAGGTTTTTGAGCAGAGTCCAAACAGCAGGAACGACACAGAAAACTGCAACAAATTCTGAGTGAAACTCCGACTGAAAGAGAGGAATAGGTTGTGTCACAAAAAAAGAAGTACTACTTAGCCAGAGCCAATAAATGCTAAGCATAAAAAGAAAATCGCCAAGAAAAAGAAAGGTGGGGTATACAAAATGTATGCTATACATTCAGTGGGTTAAAGCCTATCGTGACGACCCCACCTGGTGGTCGTGTGGCGCTGTTCAGGGCAGTGCCAGCAGAGAGGTAATCAGTGTGTCCTGGTGGCACCTGGGCCCTGTGTTCACCAGTAAATAAATGCACGCCTGTTAATCATTCTCTCTCTCCCCTTCTCCGCAGGCACCGTGAGTTATGTGACAGCTTCACTTTCTCTTGTTAAGTTTTTGATCTGTTGATACACCCCACAATATTCACACACACGTTTTCATTCACACACAACATGCACTCCGTGCTCATTTTACTGATTCTCACACCCCTTGATTTGTGATTTTTTGTTTAATATATTTTTTGAATAAATTTCTGTTTCTGTTTCATAATAATATGCAGGCTACGTTCACTGTAATAAAACCTACATACTTAACTATCATGAAGACATTGTGTTCAACTCTATTTCACAATACATAATAAAGACTAGATTAGATTACACCATAAATGCATTTGCTGCTGAAAATGGTTTGATTACTGACTTAAAGTAAATGTTTGGGAGATGTTATTTGGAACCACCAATAAGATGCCAGATTTATGTGCATGAATAATGCATTAGATAACTTGTAAGACCAAACTCTATGCAGTTATGTGCTCACAAAATCGTCCTGGTTGCTATTTTATGAACAAAGCAACAACCAATAAGTCTTACCTGGTTTGAGAGCCTTGCACATGTCTCTGACCAGACTAACTGGGACTTTAGTGTAAGCACTCATTGCCCCAACAATCACAACCACATCACACGAATCTATAGGGAGTAAAGAGGAGTGAAGATTAATATTTACTAGTTACAACTAGTTACATATTCAATTTATCATGTTGAAACAAAGGGTTTATAATAAAACTACCCACATTTTCACAAGTTATTAAAATCCAATGTTAATAATGATGACTGTTGTGACAAAAAACTGAAAAAATATATATACAGTATACTCGAGGATCACCTATGTGGAGGGATCAGTGTTAAATTATATTAGATATGTATGATCGAGAATTCTGGTGTTCTTAGTTTTCAAAACCAGTGTGCACATGAGGACTTTGTGAATGTTGGCGCCAAGAATTGACAAAAGGCACTCAGTGTGCTTCATACATGATAGAAGCATTTGGATCTCAGCAGGTCTAAAACACTGCATATGCTGTTTAGAATATGCAGTGGAACTCAAAGAACATTTCATCAAAGTTCTGATAACTGTTATTTATTTTTACATGATGAAGTTGGCTCATTGATCTGGTTTTCATTTCAACTGATGACTGTATGTCAATCTGCTTGTGTACATTTAATAATACTAATGATGTATTACTGCAGTATCTTTGATGGGTTAATTAAAATAAAGAGAGAGTAGATTTAAACTTCAATTGGCCTAAAAGCAAAACACTTATATCATTTGTCTTTTAATATACTGTAACCCTAAAATTGCCATGTAATGAACCATTGAATTACCCTGTTGGGCAGGTAGTGGATCCTCTCCCAGCATGCTCTGCTTCAGCTCCTGGTACAACCCAGTCTCTTTGGCCAACTTCAACATTGCTTCACTTCCATCAACGCCCACAAATTTTGTAAACCCATGTTTCTTCATCTGTAGAACAAACGCATTTGATTGTTAGTCAGTCACAGACCCAGCTCAACATTTACAAAACTAGAATGCAGATTCCTCTGCCAAATCTGGCTTAGAGTTTTATTTGAAGGTAAAACAGATTCTACAAACTCAAAGATACCAAACAACTAAACACATGCAAGTTTTTATATCAGGTTTTTCCTTCAGAAATGAAAAAAAGTTGCTAAAATTTCAGAACACTCAAAGAACAAAGGCTTCGATCCACCCCTTCATTCAGAACCATACCATAGTTAATTGTGTTTAATCTTGCACAAACCTCCCACAAAATTTGATGGGAAACAGTTTTGTAGTTTTTATTTGTTGTTTTCTAAATCGTAGTCGTGGATGCTAGTCAAAACAAAACGTCCGTGTTGGATGTAAAAACGTTTTGACTATGGTTTTATTTGATATTAATAAAGTTTTCTTTTGGCATTCCTTTGGCCTTTTCTGTTTGTTTTTATTCATTTGAGCTTACCTGTTTTGCCACCAGTCCTGTACCACAGGCCAAGTCCAACACAACAGCTGATTCACGATCACCACTGAAATGGGAGGAGATGATGTTCGCTGCTAGACTTGGAGCACGGTAGTCCACAGCAAGCACATCCTATTCAAACAACATTTAAAGGTTAAAAATGACTTCAAGAGCTGATGAAGAAAATTTGGACTAGGTGTCTTAACATATTACACATCCATCACCATACTATTAAACAATCGCACTATTAGACTCAATGAAGAACTGCTATGAGACCTGCATCAGAAACCATTTTACTTCATAAATTATTCGGACACAGTGTAATATAATTTTATGTATTTAATAAGTGTTTGTTTTCATGTTGCTTTGCGTGTTCAGCTGCATGTCGTCATTCAACTGCTGGCTGTAGAGATAATCTGTAGTCTATCACTCCCAACCTGGAAATCAATCCAGCCAGTCAGGTTGTTGTATTGTACCATTCTCCAGGCCCATACTCCGATTGTACTTCATGAATGAATGAATGAATGAATGACTTAATGAATATGTAATTTAATCCAAAAAGGCTGGCTCCATGGTTTGATTTCCAAATTACTTCATTAAAGCAAACCGCCTGAAGCCTGGAGAGAATATGGCACTCACCTAGACTGGAGAACTCTTGTTTAATCTAGTAACAGCCTCAAAACATAACGGGAGGTCCTCTGCAAGGCCAGAGCAACCTATTACTGAACCCTAATAGAGAAGAAGAAGAGCAATCCAAGGTTTCTCTTTGATACTGTAGCTTGGTTATGTAACCGGGTGGAAACACGAAACCTAACTGTTGCTAAAATATGTGGGAAAAAAACATTAAAATATGAGAAACATGTTAAACTATGTTCTTTCATGTAGAACATCTTTTTTATTTTAATTCATCCAAACATTTTTCATTTATAACTTCATTTTATCCCAGAGGTCTTTTTGCTTCAGTAGGTGGTCCTGTGAAGAAAAACTTTTAAAAGTGATTCCATTGGTTCGTTTCAGTTGAGCTGAGTTGGTATTGGCTAGGGCAACGCATGTCCCGCCCCCTTTACGCAAGGAACGCGGTAAAAGTGTGAAAAAATGAAAACGAAACTGAGAGCAGTAAGAGGTAACAGAGACACGGAGAATTTATGTGATGAAAACTTGTAAAAAAATAAAAATAGTCTTTATGTTGGTTTGAGAGACTGTGCTAGTAGATAAAAGTTGTGAACCACTGAAGCGACCCTGGGAACATCAAGTGTTTCTTTTATTACTTACTTGTCCCGGTGAGTACTAACAGCATTAGCAGATAGCTCCGTGAATTAGCCCAGCCTCGTGGTGTGTTAGCCACCTAGTGGAGCGTAATGTCGTAAAGTGTGGTATTTGTCTAATGATTGCGACGGAAAACCGAGAATGTGTGAAAAGAAAACAAGTATGTGTACATGTTATTTACATTGTGCAAGGAGAGAAAGACACTGTTAAGCTGAGGTTCATGTGTTATGAAGCTACTATTTATAGGTAAGAACAGTAATGTGATTTATTAATTTTATGTTACATTATACAGCATGTAGTGTTTCAAGATTAAGTCTGAATGGTTTAGATCATTAGTATGTGCATTTTTGATTGTTAATCTGTAATTTCATGATTTTGTTTTCACTATGTAACAGTGAAATGGACATTTCATGTGTAGTAATTCAATGCAGCAGTTAACTTTTAATAAGTTAACCGTGAAAAGTTGCACTTTACCTTGATACTGGAAGAAAATAAAACTGTACAGTTAATAGAGTTTGAACAGATTTATATCAGCCCTGTTATGTTATACAGGCTGGGTTTTTTTTTTGATACCCTGAGATTCTGGACCATGGATTTGGAATGATTCTCTCCCTGACGAGGAGATGGCGAGCTACCCGAGTGAGCATCTGGACTAAGGAGGAACCTTCCCAGTCTTCGTGCGCTGTCCTGCCAGAGTGGTAGGGCTGGGGAAGGGGACTTCCTAGGATAGTTGGAACTGAACTATTTTTGGGAAGAACATTTTATTTTATTTCATTAAGGGTGCACCCAGTAAAAAAAACAAAAGACATTTTCAAACAATAACTAAAGTGACTGCCGGCAGTGATTATAAATTGTTTATTTCTTAAAAGTGTTAATACAGTGTTGTTGAAACTGACCTGTGTGTTCTCTCTTTTACTCATTGCGTGTCCAACCTTTTCTAACTTAGCCCTACGAACCTAGTGTGTACTTTACCTGTAAAGGGGGTTACAGTTAACACAAAGCTCCAGCTTTTCCTGCAGATCTCAATAATGATGATTTCATCAGCTTCTTCATTAACTCAGTCAAACCTCTTAGTGATGACATCCATCAGTTTCTGCCATCACGTAACTGACTTATGAGCAAAAAAAATACAGATATGAATGTTGCTCTTGATAATTATTTGAATAGCTTCTTCCCATCACCCTGTAGAAAGTGAGTTCAACTCTTGATTGCCTCATCTAAACAATGTACTTGTCACTGAGACCCAGTCCCAAGAAAATGACTTGAAGAAGTCTTTCCCTCAATTAAGATCCCATTTTTAAATATAATTAATCTTTCCCTATTGACTATATAATCCTTTAAAACAACTGCTCTCAATTAAATCTCTTCTCAAAAGTCCTTTCAGTCACATTCAGGAGTGTGAGTTTTCACAGGAAAATAAATTCATTATGGCAAAGAGCCAGCACTAGTGAAAGTCACAAATGACCTTTGAAAAGCATCTGTTAATGGACTTATCACTGCACTTATTAAATCTCAGAGCAACCTTTGCTACAATTGATCACCGGACATTCAGACAACCTTAGAGCAAGGTGACTGATTGATTGCGACGGTAGTTCTGGTAGATTCCATAACATTAAGAAAATAGATGTCTTTTATTTAGGTCACCGCACATGTGCAAACAGTGACACGTTATAGCCTTAAACTTTTTTCATCATGTAAACTTACACATAAATCTTACCTTAATCCGTATTTTTTAATATCCATTTTTTAATCCATACTTTTTCTGTAGTTTTTGTGTAATCTTTGTAATAGTGTGGACACTGACAAGATAACTCCATGTGTGAGGCAATTAAGTGATTCCTGCAATTCTTTGAATCAGTATTTAATGATTTTAGATTTCAGTCATTAATAATATGAGGAAAAGATAGGAATACCACATTTAGTGTTTATCAAGTTTTAATGTAGTTCATGGTTCTTACCTCATCGTAGGTCTTTGCCCAGGTGTCATAGTAGGCTACCTTTTCTTTTTTCGTGCAGCCCTTCAAAGCTGATATAACATTTTCTTTTGCATCTTCATAGGCTTTATTGACAGCTGACATTTTTTCAACTGTTGCACAGAAGAAAAAAATGTTGTCAAATGATAAAAACAACAGATATCTGAAAATTTATCAGTGGACACATTATGTTTTCCTTACCTTAAAATCCCCTGATATCTCTGTTAATTACCTGAGAATGAATTTGTTGTATCAGACCGGTCCTCTAGAACAGACTTGATAAACTTTGTGTGTCACAAGAGGTTCAAGCTACAGTTAACTTTTCAATGACACACATGGAAATTATACCTGTGTCAAGACATTTTGAGTCAGAAGGTTGTGTAGTTTAGGTCAATGTTTAACTCAGGTGTAGGTAATTTGTAGTTTTTCAGTTACATTTCAGTTTGGTTTGGGTTTAAGCAATAAAAATGCTTGGATGGGTGTAGGTAACCACACTGGCTTAAGTTAAAATAATAAATCAACATTGACTTTTGATGTCAAATGGGACACAATCAGCAAAAGAAAAAACAAAAACATTAATTTATGAAATCTCCTGTACGTGTGATAGATAGATATACTTTATTTATCCCAAACTGGGAAATTTGGAGTTAATCATAGCTTTAAGATCTCATTTTAGAAGTTATGTCACATCAAATATTGGAATAGCTAGCTTTGAAAACTCCAATAAAAAGGTATTTCAACATATGTCTCCCATGTTTTCCACAGCAACCATTAATTAAAATATTTTTCAATGTCAGAATAATTTCCAATACTCTACTTACAGTATTAAAGTCAGTGAAAGGTTTCAGCTACAATGTCATTTTAGATAAATGTCTGTGGTATTATTATTATTTGTTGTCTAAGTATAATTGCATTTGGTGTGACGATGCCACACCATCAGAAGTCATGACTTTTCAGTCAAAATCTTCACTAAGTCTAAGTACTAAAACTTTCTGACAGGCTAATCAGAGTCAATCATGTAATAAACAATGAATTCACTTCTTTCTTCTGATTGAAATTAGGGAAACGTAATACTGACTATTTAAACTGTCCCATTATAAGTAAAGAAAGGTAAATAATTAAGGCACATGATTTCACAAATACATTGAAAGTGTTCATCAGTGTAACATTGACTGTGCTTATTCTTAAGTTGTTTAATATGTAACTGAAAGCATAATCATTAAACATAAACACTGATTAGATTCTCAACTTCAACCATGGTCTTTAATACACGTCAAACACCTTAGGATGTGATGTGGAGGAGTGTAGAAAATAAATGAGCATAATTTTACAATCAAACAATTATACAATGCGCCCCATAATACTCCCCTTTTAATTGTAACATAACAATATAGTACATATAGAAATATCATGTTTTTTGACAGAATGCACTTTGAAATTTAATAAAATATATTTCACTATATGCTGCAGCATAATTAATATACAAAGCTTAAAAATATCGTTGTTTTTGAGTGAAGTTCCAGAAACAAAATGTAACGAATAAGCGGAATGGAATATTCAGTTCCATTTCTTTCACGGTGAGGATAATAAATATGGAATACATACAACTACTGCAACTGCAGGTAATAACAATGAGGATTATTTATATATTTAGTTGCCCAATCTCTGGAGGGCTGATTATGAAGTTAACACAAGTCACATGTGACGACTATGGGCCAGCATGGTGGCACAATAGATAATGCTGTTGCCTCACAGTATGAAGGTTCCCCGGTTAGACTCCCTTCTGTGTCGAGTTTTTTTCTTGCAGAACATTGTGGTCGTGTCCTCAAGAAAATGGATGAATGGTCGGACAGACGGATGGATGGATAATGCATTGCAGTTACTGGGAGCAATAATGCCGCACCTTGGACCAGAAGATGGCTGGCAGTTCTAGATACAGTTGAAATGCAAAGGTGAGTCATTTTGGTTCTCAGTTGGATTTTGTTCAGCATTAACAGAAAATGTTTGCTCACATACACATTGACCTAAACAGTCTCAAAGTCCTTTATGTAATGTCACATAAGAGGGAACGTGTCCCTTTCCAAGCTCCGGTAAAAGTCAGGTAAGTAGAGAAGCTGATGTTGCGCCTTCAGAGAATAATCACGCTGCATCTTGATAAATTCTAAATAAATACTCTCATCCACTTTTTTTGTATTCTGTTTTTGTTTCCTTTAGGCTCCTGAGATGTGGATAAGAAGAGTCACAATTAACTGGTCTATGAATCACATGCATAGAACAACCCCCATAAGGCTCCTTAACACCTCACATCAAGTCGGACCTGTGATTTATAATCATGCATAATTATGAATGACGGTTTCATAAATCTGACTGTCCGTTTTCATCATTTATTAGGAACAGTCCCAGTCAACTGGGAAATATTACTTCATTGATAAGACTACTTAATCACAGATTACTCATTTAGCTAAATTTAGTCATCTGTAAATCAAAGGTTTTCATTCACATTCGCTGTCAAGTCTTTGGTATACATTAAATACGATAATTCATTTGAATAAATAATTACAATTTTAAATGTGATAAACTGACATATTTGAGGGAATTAAACCAGGTTTGGAATGTAGCTAAGAGCAACACCAGAGGTACACAACAGTAACATTTAAAACTTTTTCGGTTTTCTAACAGATTGAAAATGAGCAAAGTATAAAAGATGTCAACGTGTAATTTTGTGGCCTTACTCTTCTGTGTCTCTCAGGAGAAGAACAAATCCGTTCAGTCATAGAAAGTTAGGTAATAGTAGAAGCTTTATCTTAAAGCAATGAATGATGTACTGTGATTGCCTTTTAATATGTGTTGATGTTTATGTATCCATGGAGTGAAACCAGTGTCAAAAAGTGAAGGAATCCTTTAGTTAGTGTCTTTAGCTAAAACAAGCTGTAGACTCTTGCTGTCATAAATGAAGCCATTACAGTCTCACCGAGTTTGACAGCCTTGAAAAAATCTTGGAAAACATTTAGAGAGTCCTCCAATATTGACAACCACGTCAGCAGAACCTGTAAAATACACTACATGTTACAATAAATAAATGTCCAAAATTTCATGAACAAATCATGTATGTGTTAAATGGTCTGTACTGCATTTTGTCACACAATAGTGGATTTTTTTTACCAGGACTACTTTAGCCACCTGCTCATTAGGAGCACATCTATGAACAAAATTAGGGAGGCATATGAGGTTTAGTGTTTTGTCCAAGGATAATACAAAATGGGGATGAAACCACTGACCTAATGATAAGCAGATGGCCAGTTTACCACTGAGCCACGGCCAGTGACAATGTTGTGGAATGCATAGTGTTGATGACACAAAGTACTTCTAACCAAGTGGCTTAGATGTCTGTTTCTCAAAAACCTTGGTGGATTTATTACATCCCGCTTCAAAGCGGTGATGTAATGTAATTGTCAGTGTTTGTGTGTTCATCCGTCCGTCCGTTAGTCCATCGAATATCTTTGCAACCGTTGCAGATAGAAAGATGAAACAAATAGCACATTACTTGGACATTAAAGGGGATGAACATGAGATGATGACCTTGAACTTGAGAAAACTAGGTTAAGGTCAAATTTAAACTTTTGTACACTCAGGAACCGGATAAGACAGAAAGATGAGGGAGAAGGCCAGTGTGAGTAAGACCATAGACCAAACCTAGTGCTTCAATCTATGAAAGTAGGTCAGAGCACTAGCTTTGATCTTTGACCTATACAAGTAGGTCAGGGTAAAATTTTGAATTCAGGAGTATCTAAAATTGCCTTGGTTCTAGTTTTAGACTTAAGGTTGGACTGCTCAGTTGGGTTTTTGAAAAGTTTCACAGTTTGAGTAAAATTTATTAAAGGTTGACATCTGATTTCAAAAATGGGAAAACAAATAGCAATGATCAGAAAACTCAAGGGTAAGGATTAGGGTTTGGAGAGAATAATAATCCCCTAAAAGAATTTAAGGGTCGTACTAAGGCAATGCCAGTTTTATTCATTTGCACAAGGAGTCTTTGTCTGTGCTTGGGAGCTAACAAGGTGAACAGGGGACCTCGGCTATTTGAAGTCCTGCCCTGGTAAGGCACTGAAGCATAAAAATATTCTTTCAAATGAGACCGCAGAAGGCCCAAGGAGACCTGCCTTGAAGCTTTCAGACGGGCATGTTAAAAGGTAAGGAGCCAAGACCACAGTAGCTGTCCCTGATAACGCCAGACAATCTGGCACTCACATCCAGTGCAAAGGACAGCATGGTGACCTACTATGTCAAGCCATGGGTCGTTTGTTTCATCATTTTCCTCTATTGATTTGCTTCTTGGCCTCGGACCAGGTCAGTTCCACCATGTTGCATGTATTGGCAAGGGCCTTTTTCATTTTAACCAGTTTTATTTATGCAAGAAGGAGGTCAGGCTGACTTCAGAGAAAGATGCCTGACTCAGCAAGAGCATACATTAAACACACCTACTGCTCTTCAGATTGCTGCACTTCCTTCCTCATCCTTCCTCATTCAAAAATGGGAAAACAAATGGCAATGATCAGAAAACTCAAGGGTTAGGATTAGGGTTTGGAGAGAATAATAATCCCCTAAAAGAATTTAAGGGTCGTACTAAGGCAATGCCAGTTTTATTCATTTGCACAAGGAGTCTTTGTCTGTGCTTGGGAGCTAACAAGGTGCACAAGAGACCTCGGCTATTTGAAGTCCTGCCCTGGTAAGGCACTGAAGCATAAAAATATTCTTTCAAATGAGACCGCAGAAGGCCCAAGGAGACTTGCCTTGAAGCTTTCAGACGGGCATGTTAAAAGGTAAGGAGCCAAGACCACAGTAGCTGTCCCTGATAACGCCAGACAATCTGGCACTCACATCCAGTGCAAAGGACAGCATGGTGACCTACTATGTCAAGCCATGGGTCGTTTGTTTCATCATTTTCCTCTATTGATTTGCTTCTTGGCCTCGGACCAGGTCAGTTCCACCATGTTGCATGTATTGGCAAGGGCCTTTTTCATTTTAACCAGTTTTATTTATGCAAGAAGGAGGTCAGGCTGACTTCAGAGAAAGATGCCTGACTCAGCAAGAGCATACATTAAACACACCTACTGCTCTTCAGATTGCTGCACTTCATTCCTCATCCAAATAAAATGAATTTGCATATGAGCACAAACAATCCTTATCCAGCTCCTGAATCCCAAAGAGCACTGCTCTTGTGTCAGAGGGACAGGTTAGATGGGTAAAGGTTGGATTCTAGTACAAAATGTAGGAATAAATGCTCCAGATTAAATTTGTTGTCTTAAATTGTGACAGAACAGAAACAGAACAGAAGCCAAGGTGTTACCCTCTTCAGACTCTGTTTCTTAATGTTTCTCTAGATAAACCAATGCATGATTGTTGACATGATCTGGTATAGTGGTTTAAAAACTTCTTGACCCTCAAAGATTTGAAATCAATTAAATAGGATCCCAGGACACTGTTCAGCAAGCTTGGTTATCTGCATAAAACATTTTTAGTGACACGCTGAGTAAAGAGAATTACAGCTTGGTAATGATTCTGAGAAAGTAAGTGCTCCAGTTGACCCTTTCAGACATGGAGTCATTGTTACATGTTACAAATTACCCAGAAAAGTTGTAGCATCCACTCAAACATGGAGCAATTTACTGCATACCCCCTTTCCTTCTCCTCTGTGAAGGTTCTCCTTCATGCAAATCATTTTTATCTATTTATTTAAATGTCTTTGGATGTCCTTCACTCCTTAAAAGAAGCAGCTGTTACTATTCCATATGATGCACATTTCTGTTAAGACAGAAATGCTGCCCAACTAACTGAATGGCCATAAATGCAGCTATTCATGCATGCGCTCTAAATGTCACACATCATCAGAACTTTTTTAGAAAAAGTACTTCCAAGTCATATTCACAACTCTATTCTATTGTTGACAATGCATTTTCTTCTATTCATGTCCATCCTGAAAGTCAATACTGATTTTAACTCAAAAGGTGGGGTTAAACATGACCACACTGTCTTTAGGTATACATGCATAATTTTCCTCTAGTTACAACAGTGCAGTCAGAGATAATCTCTAACATTAGACCTTTGCATGCTGGCTTTACCATTTTTTTTAGCATGAGGACAAATGTATGCTGAGCTCTTGCTATGTATGACCATAAAGCAAACTTATCTACAGTAGATAGTGTTAAGAAAGACCTTTGGGTTGTGAAATATCAAAGGGCAAATTCTTCTGCAGCTATTCCATCTGTTCCATATACAATGAGAGAAATGACCCTGATGAATTATTGGTGATGACATAATAGTAATAGCCTCTTATGACCCTGTATGGCTTCTTCTGTCTTGGCTTTTTTTCTCCACCTGAAGTTAAAATAAAAATTGCTATATTTGAACTTATATTGGTTGCTGCAGGCCTTTCCTTGTGCTTGTGGTGGGAAGACATGGAAGTAACTACACGTTATGCCAAGGTTTCCCCTAGGCCGGGGCATAACAGGGTTTTGGGGCTTGTATGTTCTTTGTCTTATCGTGCTTTATAGTGTCCACTAAGCTTGTCTGTTATTCTTCCTAATTGTCTATACTTGTTGGTTGGAACTTTTTTTTCTTTTGTGAGGGTGGCAAATATGGAATTTAAAATACAATAATCCCTCGATACTCGCGGTTAATGTGTTCCAGAACAAAATATTTATTTTATTATTTACGTATAATTTAAACGTTTATGACCCTTCCCCATACTGATATTAAACTAGCAGCACATTTGGGAGCTATTAAAATGGTTTCACAGAGAAAAAATTCCACCTCACAATTCAAAAGTATACTTGAAGGAGGAACCGCGAGTCTCGGAACGCAGTGCAACTATGGATGCTGTCAACCAATAGCCTGCACGTACGGTCTCACGTGACACCAGGACATGGGAGACACTTGGTCCTTGCCTCTCACTCTCTCCCTTGTCCTCAGTGAGATGAAATTTACATCTCATCGAGGACAATATATAATACGTATATAATTTTAAAAATTTGTAATGTAGTGATGTCATGCATCAAATAAGTGCAAATAAGCAAAGGAATACTGTAGATGAGTTTGGTACAAATTCGACCATTGGTAAACTCGCGGTGTAACTCGCTCGGCACTGCCCCCCAGTCCTGGTAAACGTGTGTTCACCGTCTTCATCGCTCCCACGATGCGCGCAGCTTAAATTTGAAGGCTCTGTTTACACCAACGTCCAGTGGTTAGAGTTCTTTCGTAAATCCTCCCAGGATGATGGCAAGCTCCGAATTCAGCCGCTTGATGTGTTTTTTTACAGAAGCGGTGGTGTGGGCGTGCATGGAGTCACAGATCAAGAGAGATGGCGAAGCGTGAAAAAAGCCACCCGGTCTCTTTACGTGAACCGGAACTGACAGCCTGGAGTTTACATTATGCGTCGTAAGCGTGTCTCTTCACTCACGCCATTGTCGGGGGTCTTAAGCCAAACAAATGCGGTTATGCAGCATACCTGCAGTACAGTACCAGCATATACTGTACACCGGTACATACCAGACGTAGCCCCGCGTCATGTTCTCTAATTGGTCCATTTACAAGGGACATTATTGACCGGTTCAGGAACTATACTTTTTTGTTCTAACCGGTTCAGGAACATCAGTTTATGGGTGGAACGCAGAACCGGAAACGTTATAATTCCGTTTCTGTTCGGAACGAACCGATTGGCAAAAAATTCTTGTTCAGAGCCCTGAAATCAAACAAACGGCAACATGACTTCTGCTCGTTCTATATGCTGTGAGAGCGAGGAGTTAGTTAGACCTTGTTGGGTCCTGTTAGGTTTGTCTGTCTGTTAAAGCACTTTGCAATGTCTGCTGATGTGAATAAGTGCTATACAAGTAAAAGTTAATTTATTGATTATCACCATGCCTCCAAAAAAGATGCAGAAAATTGGAGAAAAAGCAAGTGTGCTTTCTTGAATAAAAAACAATCAAAAGTTATTGAAGAAAAAGAGAGATATTATTGACAGATTTTACTGAAATTTGTGTGGAGAAGGCTTTGTCAGCTTGGTGCAGTGTCCACAGAATATATGAATTAAGGGCAAAGAAAACTATTGAGTGAAAAGAATGAGTAAAAAAAATGTTAAAACTGTATTACATCTTTCTTTATTTCTAAAACTGGTTCTTTAGATGACTATCAGGCTTTAACATTTTGATAAAACTAATCTAAAATTTTATTCTTTTTTTTTTACTTAAACAGTTATGACGTCGTTATTAATAAAATCAATAAAATTAACCGTTTAGTTTTAATATTGTACTATTGGCAAAACTCAATCCTAGCGTACGCTTCTACCGCATGTTCTGTTATTACATTTGGGATGAATAAACATCACGTTGGGATGCACAATTTTTTCTTGAAGCGCATCCCAGGGATGCACTACTTTCTTGAGGTAAAATGAACTCTGAACATGATTTTTATTTTTGCCGTTTATTTTGTGAAAACTGATGCATAATCGAGAATGACTTAACTTGAAATGACCTGTACCTGCACTTAAGTCAGTGGCTCAGCTGAGGCTCCAGAGGTGAGCTGACAGTTGGAGGTGTCAGCTCACCTCTGGAATACTGCCAAGGCGCCCTTGAGCAAGGCGCAGTCCCCCTTACAAGTTGCTCGTTTGGGCGCACCACGAAGGAGCTGCCCGCCACTCTACCTCCTTTGCATGTGTACAAGCCCCCTTTGTGTGTTTGTGTGTTCAGGGCCTGTACACACATGTATATATGCATGAAAAACATCAAAAACTAACGAGAGTGTGCCACTAATTTCACTGCGGGGATCATAATCAGTATATAAAATAAAAATAAATCAATAAAAAATGAGAATACATCCCGCTTCAAAGCGGTGATGTATTGTAATTGTCAGTGTTTGTCCGTCCGTCCGTCAGTTAGTATATCCACCAAATATCTTCGCAATTGCACATCGAAAGATGAAACAAAAAGCACATTACTCGGGCGGCAAAGGGGATGAAAATGAAATGATGACCTCGAGAAAACTAGGTCAAAGTCAAATTTCAACTGTTGTACACTCAGGAACCGGATAAGATAGAGGATGGTTTCTTGTTCTTCTATTAATTCTGCGAAGATGGTTTGGTCATCTGCATATAGACACTCGTATATTCTTCTCTCCCCTTTCACACCAAGTATTCCCCCGGAGGTCTCTTGGTGATAGCTCATTAAGAATACTGTATTTGATCTTGACACCTGCATCTGGATATACCTTCTCCACTTCGTACCTGGCAATTATAACTACAAGGTTCAAGTAAATATTGAAGAGAGTCGGAGACTCCAAAACACCTTGTCTATATCCGACGTGGGTGCCAAGCAGAAGCATTTTCCTTGAATAATGGACGTTCTTTTATGTCTGGCATATTTTTATGTTGTATTTAATAGAATGTTTGTATCATGATTCTTCAAAATCCTTTATTGATCCCATTCTCACCCCATAATAAATTAAATTTTTATTTTTTATTTTGTATCTGATCCCCGAAGGGAAATTAACAGCACACTCTAGTTAGTAAATTCTTCAAACGCTTGCATACATTTTAGTGTGTACAGGCCCCTATAGCACACACAAGGGGGCCTGTATGCATGCAATGGGAGGTAGAGTGGCGGGCAGCTCCTACATGGTGCGCCCCAAATGAGCAACCAGTAAAGGGGGACGGCTCCTTGCTCAAGCACGCCTTGGCAATGCTCCAGAGGTGAGCTGACACCTCCCACTGACAGCTCACACTCTGGGTGTTCTTGGGCAGGAGTGGGAATCAAACCGCCAATCTTGGGAACATTGGACGACCCGATCTACTGCCCACTGACGCCTGAGCCACTGACGCCCCCAATAATATCGTCTTTGCTGCCTTTGCTCCACTTGGTCTTGGGCAGGGGACCAGAGGGTGGCTGGTTCAAAACCTGTGTGGACCTAAAAGTTCAGAGTGTGAACTGGCAGTGGGAGGTGCCACTTCACCTGCTGAGTACTACCAAGGTGCCCTTGAGCAAGGCACCATCCCCTTACAAGTCCTGTAATTGTTTCTGGTAAGTCTTAGAGAATAGTACTTTAGTACTTAGAGCAGCAATGATATTTAAATGACCTCAAATGGTGATTATAGATTGAAATTTAATGGATAACAACTTACGAACAATTTAACTTAAAAACAACCTCTCGGAAATAGTTGTGTTCGTATGCTGAGGACTACCTGCAGAGCATATTTACAGCCAGAAGTGTAGCTTTGCTGACAGAGACTGATATGTCAAAAAAAAACCCAACAACTTAGACACACTTTTTCAAACAAAGCATTTGTTGAGTGAAATTTTTATTTTTTTGTGGATGTGGAGCCACATCTACAGAATCATGCATTGTACTATTCATAGTTTCTTATAGACGTACACAGCACCAGAGATGTAGCCATGCTCATGCTCTGAGACTGCTCTCTCCCAGTCCTTCTCCACAGTGACCTCTACACAAGTCCACAGTTTTTCTTCCTCCATTTGCTTCAGCTCATTCTCCAGGTCAGCTTTGTAATCAGCATTATCATAGTTGCCTCTGGTTGTCATGCAAATGTAGCCACCTAGTGAGTAACAGGGGACAGTGCACTGGTGTCACTGAGCAAATGAAAACAATACAGAAAAACATTTACAAGGAAAGGGCTGGGAGCTCATTTACAACATAATATCATTTGTACTTATATTTGCAGTGACCATTAGATTGAATAGTAAATAACTGATGAAAATAAACAGTCATTCTCGAAACCCAAGGTAACATCAAACAAGAATTGCAGAAGATGCTGTGGCAATGTCACCATTTATGGGTTCTTGTTTGTAAGTTGTGTGTGTAAAATGAATGCAGTCAACAGAACTTTGTTACATCCCGCTTCAAAGCGGTGATGTATTGTTATTGTCATTGTTCGTGTATTCGTTCGTCCGTCCGTTCATATGTTCACCAAATATCTTTGCAACCATTGCAGATAAAAAGATTAAACAAAAAGCACATTACTTGGGCAGCAAAGGGGGTGAAAGTGAGATGATGACGTAGCCTCTTCAATGATAGCTTATACATGTATAAATATCCACATCACAAATTGCTATGGAGACAGTCTCACCTGCTTTTGCAGCCTTGCACAACTCTCTGACCACATGGACCGGGACCTGCCCAACACTCAGTGCTCCAACAATCACAACCACATCAAAAAAACCTAAAGAAAATGAAGTGGGGTGAGATGGAGGTGACGAAGATAAACAAGCTTCATCAGTTAATCAACCTTATAATTACCATATTGGACAAGTAGTGGATCCTCTCCCAGCAGGCACTGCTTCAGCTCCTGGTACAGCCCACCTTCTCCGGCCAACTCCAACATTTTCTCACTTCCATCAATACCTAAAAATTGTCTGAATCCAAGTGTCTTTAACTGTTTAACAGAGACACATACGGTTTATAATCAGTCACACAGGTCAAATAAAGTAGACAAGGTCATTAAAAGCCCATAGGGTCTGTGACGTTCTCAAAGACAGTACTAAGATGGGAAGGACCTTCAACAAAACTTTTAATCCAGCAAATTTTTAAAAGGTCAGAAATTGCTTTGGAATAATTTAATCTTTTCAGTTGAAAAAAGCAATATCAAACTTTATTAATCAAAGAGAAAAATGATTTCCAAAAAAAGGTTTTATGAAATATTTGATTACATCTCGCTTCAAAGCGGTGATGTATTGCGATTGTCAGTGTTCGTGTGTTCATTCGTTCGTTTTTCCACCAAATATCTTCGCAACCATTGCATATGAAAGATGAAACAAAAAGTACATTACTTGGGCAGCAAAGGAGGTGACAGTGAGATGATGATGTTGACCTTGATAAAAGTAGGTCACGGTCAAAATTTCAACTTTTGTACACTCAGGAACCAGATAGGATAGAAAGACGAGGGAGAAAGCCAGTGTGAGTAAGACCATAGATCAAAGCTAGTGCTTTGATTTCCGTAAGCACTAGCTTTGATCTATGGTCTTACACTGGCCTTCTCCTTATATGCACTAGTCTATGTATTAGTTACTGCTTTCAGGGTACCCTGACCTATCCTGAAAGTAGGTCAGAGTAAGTTGCGGGATGTCGCAGTCTCTGACTGCCTTATTTTAGTTAGAAAATCATTATATTCTCTGTATTTTCGCTTCTTTATTAATACTGTTAATAAATTTCATTATGAATTGTATGACTTTGATATAACCTATTGATTGTGTAAAACTGAGGGATGGTGTGAAAGTGGCTGTCTGTGTGTTTTATGAGAGGTGAGGCTGTCTGTCTCATGTCTTATGTAGTGAAACTTCTTGTTCCTATAAATGTATAGCGTACTATGGTTCAGGGCTCTCTCTCAAACTCTCTCTCAAATGTTTGATTTTGAGACCAACTTAAAAGTTTTGTGGTAATCCTTTCAGACACCAAGAAATGAACTGAAGAGGGCAAGGAGAAAAACGCTGTCCTTTATGTGAGTTTACCTGTTCAGCCACCAGCCCTGTACCACAGGCCACGTCCAACACAACAGCTGCTGCACGATCACCGCTGAAATGGGAGGAGATGGCATCTGCTGCCAGACGCGGTGCACGATAGTCCAGAATGGCCACATCCTATTAAATGAGTTTTAGGATGGAAATGAATAAAGAAAGAACAGTGGCTCGAGGCACTGATGAAAGGAAATGATCACAAGGAAGCATTTGAACATTTTTATTGATTATACATAAAGCAGCTCATCATATGATGCTCTGACCTCATCCAACAGAACCGTATAAAATATTCCTAAGACCTTAAAGTGATTTCATGCCCATGTCACTGGCAGTATGAGAAAAGGTGTGAAGGCTGCAATTAAACCACAATGGAAAGACCATTATTATTTTGTATGGTAAATAAGCTTTCTTACCACGTTGTAGTTTTCAGCAAAGGAGTTGTAAAAGCTGACTTTTTCTTTTGCTGTGGAGCTCTTATGACATGATAAGATATTAGCTCTCACTTCTTCAAATGTTTTGACAGCTGACATCTTTTAGATCTGTTCCAAAGAAGAGAGGACAAGAAGAAGAAGAAGAATTTTACAAAAACACTTTAATCACACTCAAACATTTTACAATTTCACATTATATGAAAAATGCTAAAGTGTTTCAAAAATACTAAAAAACCATAAATAAAAATAAATACAATTTAAAAATCAGTGCATTATATCAGGAAATTTGCAAAACTAAGTTGATCATCAACTAAAGTGCATAAAACATTTTTGTGACACCAGATGTTCCTAAAGTTATTCAGGTCTTTTGTCATTTTATAAAAACCAAATTCTAGTTGTAAGCAACATCTGACGTTACAACAAAAAACAGTAGCTGCTTCTTGAACGGTATTTGTTTCAATTTTCCACTTTCTGGTTCCATATATCACAAGTTTTGCTTCTCCAGAAATAAAATTTAAAAGCTGCCACTTTTTTTGATTCAATTTCTTGTACCCAGCACCATAAATAAATTTTCTGACATTAAAATTTTCACTGAACAGATAAAAAACATTTGTTAAAAGAGTGAAGAGCACTGCAAGTCTCTTACATTCACTAAAAGCATAAAAGACTGTCTCACGAAGGGGACAGAAGGGACACTGGCTTGACATAGCAGGGTTAAAAACAGAGATAAAAGCATTGGAACCGATGGCACCGTGTAAAATTCTCCATGGAGGTCGGCTGTTTTTTTCTCGAGGGGAGGTTTGCATGGAAGTCTCCACTGTGGGTCAGGTCCATTTCCCGTCATCCTGTTGGCCCAGGCAGTAGGCGCTCTGTCACACAGGCCTTTTTTGTTAATTACTTTCGCACAGTATTTGTACAGTATTTTTTTGTTGGCTATGTGCAGGCTGACTTCACTCTCATCTCTGAGGAGAGGACCCTCCAGCTCTCCAAACAGGGGACTGATGTGGACATCAGGGAAAGGGTCTTTGCTGTCTGGCACCGTCCCTGTACTACAGTCCAGGAGGAGGCTTCTCTCCCTCCCGGAGAGTCTTTGCCTCCACAGTTGTAGCACCCTCTGTGCCACCCTGGTGGACTGGATGTTCAGCAGGGAGCTCACAGCCTGGGCATCCGCCAATGCCGGCCCGGCATTGTCCGCCAGCTGCTGGAGGGTCATGGTCCTGGTTCTGTAAAGCGCTGCAGACAGCCCAGGTGTGGCTCCACTGCAGACAGCCCAGGATGGCTCCATGCACTAGTGGTTCCTTCAGCAACCAGAACAGAGAGTCTGAGCTTTTTCCTGAACTGCTTTTAAAAAGGGCCCACGACTTAAAAACACCATGATAAAAAGGAGGCAAACCATTTAACTTTAGAAATTTAGAATCAATTAAAAACAGTGCAGCATCCAGCCCCAAGTTACTCACAAGTTACTCACTCAGAAGTTACTCTCCACGTTAGATCCGCTGGTCCGGTCAGAAACCACTGGATAAACTGTAATCTGAATGTGGCTGTTCTACTAGCCAGGTGGATGAGGCCCTGTCCCCCCTCCTCTCTGGATAAAAACAACACTCCTTGAGGTACCCAGTGTAGCCCATCCCAGAAAAAGTTAACAAGTTTGGTCTGGATCTGGGCTAGAAACCCCAATGGAGGGTCCATACAGGCCAAGCGGTGCCACAGCTGTGAGGCCGCCAGGTTGTTTATCACTAAAACTTGACCTCTGTACGACTGGGGAGCAACCATTTCCATTTTTTAAGTTTCCCTTTTATTTTTTCGATGACGCCCTCCCAGTTCTTCCTGGTTCTTGTCTCATTTCCCAGGTGCACACCCAGATATTTGAGACCATTGGTTTTCCAACGCAAATTTTGAGGAAGAACCGGGAGGTTGTCATGCCATTTTCCAACAGCAAGGGCTTCACTTTTGCCCCAGTTTACTTTAGCCACAGTTAGAACATTGAATAAATTTGTTAAAACCACCAAAACATCAACATCTCTCTGGTTTTTGATAAGAACAACATCATCAGCATAGGCAGATAAAATAATGCTCTCTTTCAAACCAGGTAAAATCAAACTGTTGATGCTTTTGCGGATTTTACAGGGGAGGGGTTCCAGGGAGAGTGCATACAGCATCCCAGACAGAGCACAGCCCTGCCGGATGCCCCGGTGCAACCTGAAGGGGGCACACAAACTGCCGTTAAACTTCAGGATACTCTCAACATCACTGTACAACACCCGGATCTTGGCAATAAAACCAGTGCTGAACCCAAACTTCATCAATTTCCAGAGGAAGCTGTGCTCAACACAGTCAAATGCCTTTTCCTGATCCAATGAAATGAGACAAGCATTATACCCAATGAGCTGGAAACCTCCAATCATCTCGAATTAGGTAGACAATGTCTACCATGGACCTGCCGGGCACACAGTAGGTCTGATCCCGGTGGATGACCTGCTCCATAGCTTCGCTCAGCCTAGTAGCCAAAGCCTTGGACAGACCCTTGTAATCTGTGCAGAGCAGTGACACAGGGCGCCAGTTCTTGATGTCCTGCAGATTGCCTTTTTTAGGCAGGAGGGCAACGACAGCCCTCCGGCAGGACAGTGGCAAACAGCCCGAGGCCAGACTTTCATTGAACACTTCCAGCATATCACGTGCTAGAATGTCCCAGAGGGCTTTATAAAATTTCACTGTCAGGCCGTCAATGCCCGGAGCCCGTTGTCCCTGCATGCTCCGCAGGGCAGTGTGGAGTTCCTCCAACTCCAGCGGCCGGTCGAGCTGTGAGTTTATCTCCATAGAGACCTGAGGTAGCTCTGCACAGAACTCCTCTAACAGTGGCTGGTTATCCTGATATTTACTGTCATACAAAGATGAATATAAACTCACAGCACGCCTTCTGATCTGTCCGGGCTCTGTCAGCTCCTGCCCTGTGTCAGACAGCAGGGAGTGGATCACATTGGTCTGTCCATGCTTCCTTTCCAGGCCGAAGAAGAAGCTAGAGGGAGCATCCATCTCTGTGATGTTTTGCACCCTGGATTGGACCAGTTCACCCTGTACTTTCGTATCCAACAGGTTGGCTAAAGCCATTCTTTTGGACTTGAGGATTTCAATATACCTCTGATTTCCTGTGGAAGCGCTTGTCTCTGACTCCACGATCTCAGCCTCCAGGTCTTTCATAGACCGGCAGGTATCACTTGTGACATTCAGAGAATACTGCTGGCACAGGAGTTTTATCTCCGTTTTGCCATAGTCCCACCGCTGCCTACGAGAAGCAAAATCAGCTTTTCTAAGTTTAAAAGTGCTCCAAAAATAACTTAAAACCTCTCTAAAGCATCTGTCTAAAGCTAAAACTGAATTAAAATGCCAGTATGCACTCCTAGGTAAAATATTTCTTATCATAACGTGACATAAAACCAAAGAATGATCAGTAAAAACAGCTGGCATTATATTACAGTACCTAAAAACATTAAAATGGTGTTTAAAACAGAAAAAACATTCTAGCCCGGCTAAAGACACCCTACCTTCTGTCAGGTGGGACCAAGTGTACTGTCGGCAGTATGGATGCATCCTCCTCCACACATCCACTAGGCCATGAGAAGAGACCAGCTGTTTCAGAGTGTGTTGGAATGCTGGGTGAGGCTCTGCATGATTACGGTCTAAAACTCTGTCCTCAGTCCAGTTAAAATCCCCACCCAAGAATAAAAAATCCTCTGAGCCACAGCAATCCAGTCTAGCTTGTATTTTTTCTAGAAAGCTCTTCCTCTCTGTACCGTTTGTTGGAGCATAAATATTCATAAAAACCAGGGTGCGGTGCTCAAAATGTGCCTTTGCTAAAAGACATCTCCCCTTTACCACATGCTCGACCTCCAGAGATGTTGGTTTAAAAGTTCTGGAGAACAGGAAGCCCACTCCACCACTCAGCGTGGTGTTATGGCTCAGGACCACCTGTCCTTCCCACTCCTTCATCCAGTCCACCTCATTGCTGTCATCGCTGTGTGTTTCTTGTAAAAACAGAACATCAATAGTTTTCCTCCTTGCTGTGTCAAAAACCAGTGCCCTTTTCCTTTCTTCTCTGGCTCCATTTACATTCAACGTCCCCACTCTAAAAGAATCCATGATGAGGGAGAAGTTAAAAGTAAGAACCTTAAAATAAATAAATGGAAATATATTAATACAGTCAGCCTCATCAGTTGTTTACGGACTTTATTCATTTGCTTTTTGAGTCGGGATATCTCTTGGCCACTGAGTTCTGATGTGGCTCTGTTTTTAATAAGTTGTTTTGCTGAATTATAAAAAATTTATTTATCAGGAAAAAACGGTTCCAGATTCAGAGCTTTCAAGCCTTTAGTTTGTTGTAAAAACAATTTAAACATTTTTTCTGGGTACATAACGTACTGTTGACTGGCAGTGACTGGAGTATGAGATAGCTCACTGCAATCCGACATACAATCCTCCCTATCACTACTGTCTTGAACACTCGGTTCGACCTTAAGCCGACCAGCTTTACATCCGGCAGAAACAGTTAAAACATTCTTGCGCTTACGGCGCCGCCTACCAGGAACAAGAATCCATCCAGATGCATGGTCGTCTGTGACAGCCTCAGCACCTGTCTGTTTTCCTGTCTCCACATTCTCATTTTTATCAAGTCTCCCTCCTAACCTCACCCACTGCACCTGTCACCACCCTAGTCTCACCTAGTGTACCTCTCACCCAGTTCACCTACCACCTCCATAATCTCACCCCGTTCACTCACTACCTCTCCAATCTCACCCTGTTCACCTGTCAGATCACCATTCTCACCCACCACAACCGTCACCTCACCCAACTCACTGGACACCACCCCACTCTCACCCATCACTCCACCTGCTCTACCCCTTACCTCACCTGCTCTCTCGGCCATCCTGCCACCATCCTCACTTGTCCCACCTTCACTCTACCCCCTCACCTCGACGTTATCACTAGTTATCACTGCTCCTACCTGCACCTGACTCTCAGTCTCGCTCCTCGGAGCGTCTCCCCACTCCGCGTCCCCGATGCTTCGGCACCATGGAGCCGGAACGGGACGCCTCGGAGCGGCGGCGGGAACTGCCGTCTCACCAGGCGGGTCCCGCGGAGCATCGCCTCGGACAGGCGCTAGCAATGTGTCCCTCCTCTCCACAGCCAAAACATTTCAGCCGAGAAGAGGTCGCATACATCGTGTAGTCATAGTCGTCTACTTTAACAACAAAGCGGTCGTTAAATTCTTCCGCCTTGTTGTTCAGGATCATAGAAACCTGTCGGCGGTGACACACGAGATGTTTCAGTTGCGGGGACTTGCACCCCGACGGGACTTTGGTAATTGGCGACACAACTTTTCCGTGTCAAGAGTTCTCTGATTAGGAATTTGTCACTGATAAAACAAGGGATGTTTGACAGTGTGATCTTAGATGCTGGCTGCGACAACGGCATAACCGGTACAAATAGTCCGTTAACATTTATCCCCTTTTCCACCAGTAACTTTACCTGTTCCACCTTCTCCACGAACATGATAATTGCCCTGTTCATCCAGCCAGCAGTCTTCAGTGCACTACACCCTATAACATCACCCACCGCAAGTGCTACCTCTTCCACGCAGCAAGGAGACACCACCCTAATCCCGTGACTCCTTGTCAGCGACGTGTAGCCACCATATGCCATGATGGCATCTGAGTGGCCACCAACCAGCCCACACTTGGTCGGCAAAAACCACACACAAAACTGACAATAAATGACACTAAACACTCAAGACAAACCCAATTAACAGTATACAAATAATACAAACATAAAGACAAAACGTAAAGATAGTAAAAAGCGCTGAAACACACTCAGCAGTTTTTCCACTCTCTTCATGCACTCCTCACAGAAGAAGAAGAAGAAGAAGAACTACTTTTATTTGTATAGCGCTTAATCACGTCATACATTTCAAAGCGCTTTAAAAATCAGAGAAACCTGACAGAACACTCCAGAACAAGCATAAGAGACAGTGGCAGAGAAAAAATCCCTCACTGAGGAAGAAACTCCAGGATGGACCAAGACTCTGGAGGGTGGTCATCCGCCTTAACTGGTTGGGTGGAAAAAAAAGACAATGGCCATAAAGACAAGGGAAAGACAAAGACAGAAAGAGGGAGCAAGAAGGAGGGAGAGAGAGAGACAGAGAGAGAGAGATTGGCATATAGATCAGATTGAGTCACTGCTTGGAGTTGAGAGTTTGGAGTGTTGATCCAGCCGCTGAAGTGGAGAAGGGTATATCAGTCTGCGTTCACTGACTCCTGGGTTTTTGTCTTCTATATTTGTTCTCAAGCGTCTATTGACTATATATTATTACTATATATAACATTCATCATTATACAGTATTATAACGTTTCCCGTTTATACGCTCCACCCATGAATTGACATTCCTGAACCAATTAGAACAAAGCAATATAGTTCCCGAACTGGTTAATAGCCTTCCTTGTAAACATAAATACGTAAGTAGCTATACCACATTTAAATTGGCAATTAGTCTACATACTGTAGATGTGTCCCTACAGTAAACAGGACAGCAGTACAGATCCAGTGATGTAACAGAGTATGGAGAATCAGGGGAAGATGGAGAATTTGCAGCAGCTTATGATGCAACAAAGTTTGCGTATGTCAGACCTCATTGGGGAGCGAACACGACGTCGCTCTGCATGAAGCAACTTCTGATCGGTGAAGAACAGAAAGAAAACACTGATACAGTATATGTCCGGGGGGTCGGAGAAAGTCCACCGAAGGAGATTAATTTCTACAAAGCGCTGGCAGTACAGGAAACTCTGCTCTGAAAATGGCTACAGCCAGTGTTTACCTGTTATGAATATAATCCATATTGGGAGACTGCCTTTTCCTTGATTGCTAGTAATATACCTCAACTTCTCTCCGCCCTCATCACGCATAGAGTGAATGACAAGAAGGGAAACATTAGGACAAAGGTTTTTTTTCAAGAAAGAAAGGTAGGTAAAAAAAGGTACTAACCAGTTATTCTGAATAACTGATTATGTTCCAGAATATTAATAAATGTAAAGTTTTTGGTATATAAAAAATATAAAGTTTCATTTTTGTTCACAGCAAAATACAAAAAGTTTTTGGTTTTTGTTCCATGAACCAGATCAAAGCTCTACTGTAGGTGAAGCAGTGAAAGCGAAATATTTGTATTGTAAAGTGGTGTGACATGGCGCAAAAAAGGAATAAAGTCCAGATTCAGCAGGATACAATAGTTTACTGACTACAGGGATAAAAAAAAAACCAAACACCTACTCAAACCAGTTGGTTTTTACCCTCCATTAAGCTTTGTTGACATGACTATTTTTGATTTATTTATTGTTTTCACAAACCTTTCACACATCATCATAACTTTTTAGAAAATGTACATCCAAGCCGTATTCACAACTCTTTTCTATTGTTGACAATGCATTTTCTTCTAATCATGTCCATCCTGAAAGTAAATACTGATTTTAACTCAAAGGGTGGGGTTAAACATGCTGCCATTAGGTGCATGCAGAATTGTCCTCTGTTTTATTACAGTGCAGTGAGAGATAACTTCTAAAGTTAGACTTTTGCCAGCTGGCTGTACCATTTTCTATCATGGAAAAATTTATGCTGAGCTCTTGCTATGTATGATCATAAAGCAAACTTATCTATAGTAGATAGTGTTTATGAAGACCTTTGGGTTATGGAATATTAAAGGGCAAATTCTTCTCTCCAAAACATTTTGCAGCTATTCCGTCTGTTCCACATACAATACACCCTCGCGCATTCGCGCATCAACAGTCACGACTTCACCTCATTGCGGATTTTTGGTAGGCAGTCACATGATAAGCGCATTCAGAACATACAATATACTAACAGGACATAAACTACACTAACAGGAAAGGTAATACAGATAGAACGTGGTTAAATATCAATATGGGGAGGGTTCATAAACGTTTAAATTACTGTAATTAATAAGATAAATAGTTTTGTCGCTATATCGTGGAATTGGTTATAAGTGTGTGGTTCCAGGAACGCATTAACCACGAGTAACAAGGGCGCACTGTACAATAAGAGAGAAATTACCCTCATTGATATTACTGCAAGTTACGACCCTGTGTGGCTTCTTCTGTCGTGGTTTCTTTTTTAGATAGATAGATACTTGATTATTCCCAGAGGATTTTGTGAATATCCAATGCTCAGACATGAATGTACATAATAAATATCAGATAAATGGACATCGAGAGGAAACAAACACACTGACAACACAAGACAGGACATAGTAAAGGACATATACTACACTAACAGAACATATAATACACTAACAGAACATATACTACACTAACAGAACATATAATACACTAACAGGACATATACTACACTAACAGAACATACACTGCACTAACAGAACATACACTAAACTAACAGGACATATACTACACTGTTGGATGTTGGAACTATGACAGGAAAAGGTAGAGAGTTGGTCGACATGATGCAGAGGAGGAAGGTAGACATACTGTGTGTCCAGGAGACCAGGTGGAAAGGTAGCAAGGCTAGAAGTTTAGGAGCAGGATTCAAGTTGTTCTATCATGGTGTAGATGGGAAGAGAAATGGAGTAGGAGTTATCTTGAAGGAGGAGTTTGTTAGGAATGTCATGGAGGTAAAAAGAGTGTCAGATAGATTGATGAGCCTGAAGCTAGAAATAGAAGGTGTGATGTTCAATGTTGTTAGTGGGTATGCCCCACAGGTAGGATGTGAGCTGGAGGAGAAGGAGAAATTCTGGTTGGACTTTGATGAAGTGATGCAGAGCATACCTAGAAGTGAGAGAGTTGTCATTGGTGCAGACTTCAATGGACATGTTGGTGCAGGTAACAGAGGTGATGAGGAAGTGATGGGCAGGTTTGGTATCCAGGAGAGGAACGCAGAAGGACAGATGGTAGTTGACTTTGCAAAAAGGATGGAAATGGCTGTAGTGAATACTTTCTTCCAGAAGAGGCAGGAACATAGGGTGACCTATAAGAGTGGTGGTAGGAGCACACAGGTAGACTACATCTTGTGTAGACGATGTAACCTGAAGGAGATCAGTGACTGTAAAGTAGTGGTAGGCGAGAGTGTAGCCAAACAGCATAGGATGGTGGTGTGTAGGATGACTCTGGTGGTGAGGAAGATGAAGAGGGCAAAGGCAGAGCAGAGGACGAAATGGTGGAAGATAAAAAAGGAAGGGTATTGCATGACCTTTAGGAAGGAGTTGAGACAGGCTCTGGGTGGTCAGGAGGTGCTTCCAGATGACTGGACAACTACAGCTAATGTGATCAGGGAGACAGGTAGGAGAGTATTTGGTGTGTCATCTGGAAGGAAAGTAGATAAGGAGACTTGGTGGTGGAATGAGGAGGTACAGGAGTGTATACAAAGAAAGAGGTTAGCTAAGAAGAAGTGGGACACTGAGAGGACTGAGGAGAGTAGACAGGAGTACAGGGAGATGCAGCGTAAGGTGAAGGTAGAGGTAGCAAAGGCCAAACAAGAAGCTTATGATGACTTGTATGCTAGGTTGGACAGTAAGGAGGGAGAGACTGATCTATACAGGCTGGCAAGACAGAGAGATAGAGATGGGAAGGACGTGCAGCAGGTTAGGGTGATTAAGGATAGGGATGGAAGTCTATTGACAGGTGCCAGCAGTGTGATGGGAAGATGGAAAGAGTACTTTGAAGAGTTGATGAGCGTGGAAAATGAGAGAGAACAAAGACTAGAAGAGGTGACTGTTGTGGACCAGGATGTAGCAAAGATTAGCCAGGATGAAGTGAGGAGAGCACTGAAGAGGATGAAGAGTGGAAAGGCAGTCGGTCCTGATGATATACCTGTAGAGGTTTGGAAGTGTCTAGGAGAGGTGGCAGTAGAGTTTCTGACTGAGTTGTTCAACAGGATCTTAGATAGTGAGAAGATGCCTGAGGAGTGGAGGAGAAGTGTGCTGGTGTCCATTTTTAAGAACAAGGGAGATGTGCAGAGTTGTGGTAACTACAGAGGAATAAAGCTGATGAGCCATACAATGAAGTTATGGGAAAGAGTAGTGGAAGCTAGACTAAGGGCAGAAGTGAGCATTTGTGAGCAGCAGTATGGTTTCATGCCAAAAAAGAGTACTACAGATGCAGTATTTGCTTTGAGGATGTTGATAGAGAAGTACAGAGAAGGCCAGACGGAGCTGCATTGTGTTTTTGTAGATCTGGAGAAAGCTTATGACAGGGTGCCCAGAGAGGAACTGTGGTATTGTATGAGGAAGTCTGGAGTGGCAGAGAAGTATGTTAGAGCGGTGCAGGACATGTATGAGGACTGTAAGACAGTGGTGAGGTGTGCTGTAGGTGTGACAGAGGAGTTCAAGGTGGAGGTGGGACTGCATCAGGGATCAGCTCTGAGCCCCTTCTTGTTCGCTATGGTGACGGACAGGCTGACAGACGAGGTTAGACAGGAATCTCCATGGACTATGATGTTTGCAGATGACATTGTGATCTGCAGTGAGAGTAGGGAAGAGGTGGAGGAGAAGCTAGAGAGGTGGAGGTTTGTCCTGGAAAGGAGAGGGATGAAGGTTAGCCACAGTAAGACAGAGTACATGTGTGTGAATGAGAGGGACCCAAGTGGAAGAGTGAGGTTACAGGGAGAAGAGATCAAGAAGGTGGAGGATTTTAAGTACTTAGGGTCAACAGTCCAGAGCAATGGAGAGTGGGGAAAAGAGGTGAAGAAACGTGTACAGGCAGGATGGAATGGGTGGAGAAAAGTGTCAGGTGTGATGTGTGATAGAAGAGTTTCAGCTAAAATGAAAGGAAAGGTGTACAAAACTGTGGTGAGACCAGCGATGTTGTTCGGTCTAGAGACAGTGTCACTGAGGAAAAGACAGGAGGCAGAGCTGGAGGTAGCAGAGATGAAGATGCTGAGGTTCTCTTTGGGAGTGACCAGGAAGGATAGGATCAGGAATGAGTACATCAGAGGGACAGCACATGTTAGAGGTTTTGGAGATAAAGTCAGAGAGGCCAGACTGAGATGGTTTGGACATGTCCAGAGGACAGATAGTGAATATATTGTTAGAAGGATGCTGAGTTTTGAACTGCCAGGCAGGAGGCCTAGAGGAAGACCAAAGAGGAGGTTTATGGATGTAGTGAAAGAGGACATGAAGGTAGTTGGTGTGAGAGAAGAGGATGCAAAGGACAGGGTTAGATGGCGGCAATTGATTCGCTATGGCGACCCCTGAAGGGAAAAGCCGAAAGGAAAGAAGAAGAAGAATAAAATAAATAGTTTGTCGCTGTATCGCAGTATTTCATTTTTTACAGGTGGTCCTGGAACACAATAACCACAAGCAACGAGGGATTACTGTACTGGTTGCTGTGGGCCTTTCCTTGTCTTTGTTGTGGGAAGACATGACAGAAACTACACAGTATGCCAAGGTTTCCCAAGGGGCATAACAGGATATGGGGGCTTGTATGTTTTTTGTCTCATCGTGCTTTATAGTGTCCAGCTTGTCTGTTATTCTTTCTAAATGTCTATACTTGTTGGTTGGAAGTTTTTTTCTTTTGTGGGGTGGCAAAGGTATAAAATTGAAAAATTGACTTTGACCTAGTTTGTCAAGGTCAAGGTTGTGATCTAATTTTTATCCCCTTACCTCCTGAATATAACGCCTTTTGTTTAGTCTTTCCATCTTATCCAGTTCCTGAGATCTGTGCAAAAAATGTACAAAGTTGAAATTTGACCTTGGCCTAATTTTCTCAAGGTCAAGTTCATCATCTCATTTTCATCCCCTTTTGCGCCCGAGTAATGTGCTTTTTCTTTCATCTTTCTATCTGCAACGGTTGTGAAGACATTTGGTGGACAGACGGATGAACACACAAACACTGACAATTACAATACATCACCTCTTCGTGGAATGTAATAATAATCAAGTTAAATAATCAAGTTAAATGATTGCAATATGACAGTATACAATGAAATGCACATGAACATGATGAACTTGAGCATCTCTTAAGGGTTGGTATAATGAGTTAATGATATTTGAAACTTTTCACCGTTTAAAACCTGTTATTGTCCATCCTCCACTACAAAATGCTGATTTCCTTCCAAATTTACATGAAACGACCTCTTGGCTTCTGTCCTGTCCTGATTTCAGCAGGACTTCAGAAACTGTTGTTATGTTGGTTACCACTTCTGTGCATCAATCTCTATGGAACGAGCAACAGCTGGCTGTGCATAAGGATCTAATGTACAGTCACACTTAAGCATTAATACCAACAGTTCCTACGGTAATGGCCTCACGTCGTGTTTCTCCTCGCAGTTTTTAAATTGCTATGAAGATTCTTCCCTGATCTGGATCATAATTTCTGCAGAAACGCAAAGATTTGTTACAAGAATGCGCAATGAATTAAGTAAAGCAATAGCTCTGATTCTCACAGAAAATAGCGTTACAGGAAGGACGGTCAATGCCACGTTGATTCAGTTTATACCAGATCGATTTGGATTCCCTACCTCCCTCTGTGTTTTCCAGAGATTATTCCACACAATTGCCGGATTAGAAGTAATGGTAATATTTGTAATACAGTATTTGTAATATTTCCTAAACGACCGTTCATTCCCTGCGCCGTGTAGTTACTGCGCATGCGCAGTGGCGTGATTCCGAGCTGCTATTTGCGCTCCCACCTGTAGAGCGAACTGGAGCCAAAACAAAAGTCCTTTGGAAAAGTCCTCCTAAAGTTACCAAAGTTGTCTCCAAGTGATAATTGTGATAACTTTAGTGTTTTGAAAGACACATACTTCGATACGACGTACTTCATCATGGCGGTATTTCAAGAGTTTTACTCTTTCTACGCTTTGTTTTGGTCCGTTTTCGTGGCTTAGCTGTTAGCTTAGCATCGGTCTCCTAACAAAAAGCTCTCCCACCTCCGAGCCCCTTCGGACGGCAGACGCCTAGGACTTCTCTCGCTGGTAAAGGGCCACATACGTTCTAGCATTTCAGCTTTACTGTGTTCGGACTGAACAAGAACACTGATTCATGACCGTTAAACTGCACAAAATCTTTTCATGAGAACTCATTTCACGTCTAGTTGTCTACCAGCTACTTTCTAAAATAAGGTGTTGTTTACGCGTGGATCTCGCTGTAACGTCAAGTTTTTTATTTTTAAAATGAATACCCGTGTCTTGGTTTTTCTTTGTGTCTTTTACAGCAACACTTTCAACATGTCCATCCTCGGTTTAAAGAAGAAACAGCCGAAGACTTTTAAAGTCAAAGTTATCACAATGGATGCTGAAATGGAGTTCAGTTGTGAGGTATTGATTTATTTTTGTTAACCCTACAGCTTAAAGAAATGCATCAGAGAGTATAAGACGGGCTTTTCTTGACACTTACAAAAAGGAAAGATTTAACACCACTTTGAAAAGCATCCATCGATGTTTCTCAGGAGGGAGTTTAGCAGATGTCTTTAGCAGCTAAGAGCTTGCTGCTTCCAGTCAGTTTGTCGTTGATAGCATTTACAAATACAACATTAAAAATGTGAAGCAGTGCCATTTGTTTTTCCTGAATGTTGATGTTTTATTATTTTTCTCTCATCCAAAGGATTCAAAGCCTCTTGTATGAGAGGAGAATTGTCTTCAGATTTTCCTAGACGTCCAGTTAACTTCATTCAGCAGAGACATGACATGGATAACTCACAATCTCCACAGACATTTAGACAGATAGATAATGGTAGATCCAAGACCCAATCCAAAACCGGGTAATTCACATGTTGCAGCAGCATTCAAGATATACTAACAAAATGAGAAGGATAAAACTATGAAGAAGAATATAAATTGGGGATAGAATAGATTAAGATTAAGGCTTATATTAAATAGGAGGAAGATATACTCTTGTATAAACAAGATATAGATGAAGTATGTACAGTGAAATATACAGATCTCAATTAGTTACACAGATTCTAAGCCCTGAAGTTTCTAGTTGTAGGCTCCATATTGGAAATCACAATTTAATATTTTTTTTGCTTGTAATATTTTCAAGAAATGGATACAGGTGCTACTGAAGAACATATTTATTACCTGTCAATACTTTTTTTCACAGGTGAAATGGAAAGGCAAAGACTTGTTTGATTTAGTGTGTCGCACTGTTGGTTTGAGGGAGACCTGGTTCTTTGGGCTCAGGTACACCGTGAAGGACACCTACGCCTGGCTGAAACCAGAGAAGCGGGTGAGAGAAGGAACAATCTTTCTAAAGACCACTCAGAAACAACACATGACTTAAACAACATGTGCTTTACACATTTTGCACAATGCAAATTATTTTAAATGTTTTCATAATGAAGTTCATAAACAGTGTATTTTGTGAGGTGAATTCATATTTTTATTTTATCTTGAAACCATCCAAAATTCAGTAAAACCAGGTAAATCCTCACATCTGAGGTTCCTTATTAAAGACTTCTGACATTTTCCTTTTGTTTAATCAGTAAATGAAGTTGTCATGTAAATTTGTATGAAATTTAAATTGGAGGCTGGTCTAAACCACTAATTATTATACACGTGCACTTTTGACTTTTTTTCTATCATGTATTTGGGCATCAAGGTTTTGGACCAGGAGGTTCCCAAGGATTCTCCCATAACATTTCATTTCTTGGCGAAATTCTTCCCAGAAAAAGTAGAAGAAGAACTTGTACAAGAAATAACACAACACCTCTTCTTCTTACAGGTAATTTAGCTAATAAAATTTCTTGTACATTTCTGACTCAATGTTTTATTTAAATTACAGTGGTTAGAATGAGTATTTGATTAAATGCTGATTTTGCAGGTTTTCCCACTTACTAAGCATCCAGATGTCTATAATTTTTATCATAGGTACACTTCAACTGTGAGTGACAGAATCTGAAACAAAAGTCCAGAAACTCACATTGCATGATTTGTAAGTAATTAATTTTCATTGCATGATGTAAGTATTTGATACATCGGAGAAAACTAAACTTAATATTTGGTACAGAAAGCTTTAAAATTACAGAGATCAGACATTTCCTGCAGTTCTTGATCATGTTTGTTCACAGCATGGATTTTGACCCACTCCTCCTAAAACATCGTTTCCAGATTCTTCAGGTTTTTGTTCTATTGTTTGGCAGTACAGACTTTGAGCTCCCTCCAAAGATTTTCGGCTCAGGTCTGGACACTGGCTAGGCCACTCCAAGACCCTGAAATGCTTCTTACGGAGTCACTCGTTAGTTGCCCTGGTTGTGTCTTTCGTGTCGTTGTCATGCTGGAAAACTCAGCCACAGCCCTACTTCACTGCTCTGAGGGAAGGAGGTCACTGATGAGCCACAAAGTGAGGTCTTACATAGAGCCCCGAGCGAAATAGACAATCATTTTGAACTTCTTCCATTTTTTAATAATTTGCACCAACAGTTGTTGCCCCCTCACCAAGCTGGTGGCTATTGTCCTGTAGCCCATCCCAGCAGTGTGCAGGTCTGTGGTTTTATCCCTGATGTCACTAATGATTCAGAAATTTCCCCCTCAGGAATTATTAAATGATTCTGATTCTGATTCCTTCTGCAGCTTCTATACGAAAAACAAACAGCTCTTTAAGAGCCGGAATTATTAGTCCTTGATGTGTGATCAAATACTTATGTCATGCAATAGAATGAAAATTAATTACTTAAAAATACTGTAATGTGATTTTCTGGATTTTTGTTTTAGATTCCGTCTCTCATAGTTGAAGTCTACTGATGATAAAAATTTACAGACTTGTCTACATGCTTCATGAGTGGGAAAACATTCAAAATCAGCAGTACTGTGTATCAAATACTTGATCTCCCCAGTGTAGATAGAAGAATGGTAGATGAAAGAAACATAAGTTCAATTGATGTTCATTCATGTCTTCAAATTTTTATAGGTGAAAAAACAAATTTTAGATGAAGAAATATTCTGTTCCCCAGAAGCCTCTGTTCTGCTAGCGTCATATGCTGTCCAAGCCAAGGTACGCATCCATGTTTAAGGTCAAAAGTAGCAGTAGGGGAAACTTTATCTTTAATTAAACTGTCTTTGATGGTATTAACAGCAACATAATCTGTAAAAACAAACAGCAATGTACAGTAGTTGTTTTTTTGTCTTCTTTAGTCGTTTGAGTGTGGGATTATGGGATTTCTAAGTCTTTATTGGTACCTCTTTTCCATTAGTCCACCTGTAATTCATTGTTAATTATTCACGCGAAAAAAATTCATGAGACAAACATTGTGTTATTTAGAAAATGAGTCTGTTGTTTTTATGAGGGGAAACTTATTCTTAGGGGAAACATTTATGAAAATTTATTCTATGTCTCTGTTTATACCCGGTTATTTTCCTACATACTGGCTGATTTTATTCTGCAACAATAAAGCATTTCTTCTCCTCTGCCGTTCTTTGTCCACCCTGCAATCTCAATCACAGTATGGGGACTACGACCCAAACTTTCACAAGCCAGGCTTTCTGGCACAAGATGAGCTTTTGCCAAAAAGAGTAAGTGTTCAGTGCTACATGTAAATCTGGTTGTTTACAACTAAAGCCCGTTATGATTTATTCCCTTTTTGTATTGCTAACGGCAGTTGGAAAGTGTCCCTGTGTTTATGTATCAGTATATGAGTTTTCTGTGACTGTGTGCATATATTCCAGGTTTTAATGCAGTACCAGATGACAGCTGACATGTGGGAGGAGAAGATCACAGCTTGGTATGCAGAGCACAGAGGCATTGCTAGGTAGGACCAACACAAGGCTTCTGACATCCAGTTTGTAAAGACAAATCAACACTGACACAGAATTGTCTTATTGCATGACATATCAAGGTTTTGAAACTTTCTTTTTCTTATTTTATATTGTCCATACAGAGACGAGGCTGAGATGGAATACCTGAAAATTGCTCAGGACCTTGAGATGTACGGCGTCAGCTATTTTTCAATTACTGTAAGTGCTGTGGTGTTATAGGGCAAAACGTTTTATTGGAAGTTGACAAAAAAAACAAAACAACCACAAATAAAATACACTTCAATTAGACGGTAATATTTTTATCCAGATTCAGCCGCAGGTTGCCGTTCCCTCATTTTGAACTTTCCACTGATGCACAATTTTGCAAAATCTCTTCCTCCATCATGTATCATCAATATTCTGCAATGAGACATGGTTTGAGATTTTATTGTTGCTGCCATGTTGAAATGTATCCTGTCCATACAGGACACTTTTGAGTATAAGGTTTTTACATTTTTACCTCAATTTAGTTTAATCTTGAAGTCTGACGTTTGGGTTTGAGTTTGTCTTGGAGCAAAAAGTGAAAGAAACTTATCCCTAAAAAGGATGTCCATCACTTGGATATTGTAAAAAAAAAAAAAATCTAAATCATTCATTAATTAATCAAAGAAATTTTTTTAAATAAGTGTGATGTTTCCCATCATTGCTTCCTTGTATATAGTAACATGATGTCCTTTGAAAAATTCAACCTCGTACCTTGCTCTGACAGTTTGTTTTTCTGTTTTCAACTCATTTTGCTTTGACAGCAAAATAAGAGGGACACTGACTTGTTGCTTGGAGTGGATGCTCAGGGGCTTCACATCTACAGCCCAAACAGCAAACTCAATCCTAACAAATCCTTTCCTTGGAGTGGCATACGCAACATTTCTTACAGCGAAAAAGAGGTAACTTAAGACAATGAACTATCAAAGAAACACCAAAGCTATCGATCACTGTCACACAATTTAAATTCTTGTTACTTTTCTTCTCACTTTGGAATAACACGAAAGTTGATGCAATACTGTATCTGAATACAAAAACATTTTATTTTACAGTCGAGGTGAAAATGATATTTAATTTTAATTTTTAATTTTGCTCTCAACACTGACCAACTGTCAGAGAAACGTGAGAAATTTTATGTTGATCTAGACCTCTGTTTTTGAAACATACATATTCTCAGTACAGAATTTTCCTTCTAACCTGCCAGCTGTGCTGCAAGAAAGGCATCAAAACTCTCCAGTCTGTTAAATGAAATGGTCAACAGTGCAGAAGATTTAACCTCTGTTATGTTACCATGTTGCAGTTCACAATTAAACCCCTGGACAAGAAGAAAGATGTTTTTAAGTTCTACTCGTCTCAGCTGCGTGTCAACAAGCTGGTTGGTCTACCTATTTGGTCACATAAAGATTAAATTCCAGTCAAGTTAGGTCAGAGTTTTTTAAATTAAGTGTTTTGTATTTTCTGTGTCTTAAGATCCTACAGTTGTGCATCGGCAACCATGATTTATTCATGAGGAGGAGGAAGGTGGACTCCATTGAAGTGCAGCAGATGAAAGCTCAAGCTAAAGAGGAGAAAGCCAGAAAGAAGGTCAGTCGTCTCTCTACTCCAATCTAGCATTGACGGTCATACTTCAGACTAGTTGTCGTTATTTGTTCATGGGTGACTTTTTGAAACTAGTTTCTCATTCCTCTTTTAGATGGAGCGTCAAATATTGGCACGAGAAAAACAGATGAGGGAAGAAGCAGAGAGGGCAAAAGAAGAGATGGAACGGAGGCTTTTCCAACTGCAGGACGAGGCTCGACTGGCCAACGAGGCTCTGGTGAGAGCTCTTCTGTTGACACGAAGTAGTTATTGAATCTTTCGAGCTGTTTATTTAAATTTCCTTATTGTTAATTGCATGACTGAAATGGTAGAAATATATCAATAGAAAACTTACAAAACAAGCTTTTTTTTCACTTAATATTGTTCAGAAGTTTACAACAAGTCTAAGCTCATTTTTATAGTACGATATTACTAACCTTATTTTCCTGACTATAAGTCACACTTTTTTTCATGGTTTGGCTGGCTCTTATACTCAGGTGCGACTTATGCAAAATCATATATTTAAATATATGTTTTTAATTTTCTGTCCGGTGTGAGAGGGCACTATCTGCTACTCCTATTACTCCTTAACACTGAAAAATTTTAAATTTAAACATGAACTTATAAAGACATGTGAGAAAGACTGAACACAAGTGGCCCCAAGAAGAAAATCATATTCTGCGGACTACAAGCTGCAGATATTGAACTATGCAGCCAAATACGGTAATCGAGCAACAAAAAAAAAGTTTGGAGTGAGCAAAAAAATTGTGAGGGACTGGTGAAAAGAAGAGAAAGCACAGTAGAAATTCCATCTTCCTAATTAATCTGTTTTATTATCTGTTCCTTTTTAGTGTTTTATCTGTTTTACTACTTGTTTTCCTGCGATCTCGTCGGCCAGTTTGTCAGACATATAATCTGAACAGACTTCCTGGTTGAGGAAAGGATAAATGATGAAAAAGAATTTTATTGATGTTAAAAACAATTTTATTGATGTTAAAGAATTAAAAAATCATTTAATCTCATAATAATTTGTAAATTTTAAAAAAAATTTGGTTTAAAACTGACCCAATGCAATTTCTCCAGCTGCGATCTGAGGAAACAGCTGACCTGCTAGCAGAGAAAGCCCAGATTGCTGAAGAGGAGGCCAAACTGTTGGCCCATAAGGCTGCAGAAGCTGAGCAGGAGAGACAGAGGTTAGAAGTCACTGCCATGAAGACCAAGGAGGAGAAACGACTGATGGAGCAGAAGATGAGGGAAGCAGAGCAGCTAGCTGTCAAACTGGTGGAGCAGTCTGAGAGAAGGTCTGGAATCACCTTGACTACTATCCTCGGTTATGCTAGTTAATGATTACTTCACCTGAGGCACTTCGTGGATTGAATTAATTACTTTTTTTTTTTTTCATTTCATCAGATGAAATGTCAGCATCGTACTATAATGTCAGATTCATTATATATTCTTAAATTTAAGTCAGTGCAGCAGCACCAGAAATAATGTTTTCTTTTATTCAACGCATTCCTCTTTGTTGTGAAAATGCATCACCTTCATTACCCACTATGCAACTGGAGCAACGACACCTCAGAGATTCTAGTTGAAAGCGTTTGTAGAAAGTAATGCTTCCTTGAGTCAATCAGCTGAAGCATAGATGAGCAACAGCTACCAAGGTTAGTCCAGTCGCCTTTGGCTCCACACGTCTGTGTCTGAAATGTTTCTGTGTCGCTGCTGTTAACGTCAGTCCTGGATGATCCAATCGGGAGTGAAAGACGACATGGGATCCAGTCACTCAGACCCTGTTTGCATGTGGGCTCTCTTAACTCCTGTAATTATAATCTTTAGTTTTTGAATCAAGAGAATATAATCTTTTCCAAACATCTACAACATATTATTCATTTTTTGTAACATTTTTATAAATTACGCATAAATACATAAAATCTTTTGTTTTCATGTTAAAAATGTCATCACTTTAAGGTTTGCAAAATAGCATTTTCTTTCCTGTTAAGGAAGAAAATCTGTCAGACACAAAAAAAAGCCCAGAATTTGCTTTAAACTTGAGACGCCATCTATGACACCTTAAGTTTGGCCATGTTGTAAATACAACTTATTACTGACTATGAAACAGTCCAGCTTGTCCCAGTGACTGCTGCTATTGGTTCACTTGATCAACACAGCTTGCGATCAAGCAACACAGCTTGATCAACACAGCAGCTTGCTAAACCTTATGGTTTAGTGGAAAATCAAACCATTTAATGGTGCATCCCTGTAAACAGAAAAACTATACTGTGTTCTGATTTTAGTTCTCCTAAATACTACTGCGCATTAATAATTCTGCCTGTCTCATCAGTCTTGCCCTGATTAAACGTCTGATTCCAGGTTGAAAGAAGCAGATCATCTGAAGCAGGACCTGACCGAGGCGAAGGATGCTGAGCGGAGAGCCAAGCAGAAGCTGCTGGAGATCACTAAAACGACATACCCTGTACCGTGATGATGGTTCATCTTGTGTGCTCTTTGTGATGCTTTGTTGATGAACACAACTCCTTTTTTAACGCTACTCCCAAAACATGCACACAGGTGTTTTCCTGATCTGTCTGTAGGCATCAGGTCTGTGCATCACGTAATTAGTTTCTTTAGTTGGTTAAATTTTAAACTGTAGGTATATTTAAACTCAGGCCTGTTCACCTACGATGGGACACAGAGCTTTCCTGGTAGCAGGGATCTGTGTCTGGTAGCAAAGTTCTAGATCAGGGGTGTCAAACTCATTTTCACTGAGGGCCACATCAGCAAAAGGCCAGATGTAACTAATAAATGTAACTTGGTTTAATAGAACATAAATGTAGCTACTTCTTAATGTTAAATAACTCTGAATTTATTACTTATTCAAGTTACAAACATTACAGTTTCACAGAAAAAATGTTTGCTTGTTGCTCTTTTATAACAAATCTTTTTAATTTGTCACATTATGAAACTAACAGAACTCTATCAATCAAAGATCAAACTATGCAACTATGCAAACTTTTGACCTATTTATTTTTAGACACTCTGACCTTCTATGCTCTCGCGAGACACATAAATTGATGTGGCAAGCCACATATGACCCCGGGCCTTGAGTTTGACACGTGTAGATGTTTATAAAGGTTCATTGTAGATATGTGAGAAGAGGCTTTACAGTAAGTCCTAAACACTTGGTGTGTTTATGACTTGAAGAGATAATTATTGTTGTTTGTTGGGCCAAATGGTCTCGAGAAGTGTACAAGTTTAACATTTATCCACAAAAACTGGTCAGAGAAATAAAACTATAAATACTGGAATTTGTTGTCCACCACCAAGAGGTGTTTTTTTTAGCTACATAAAAATATTTTTCTTTTTTTATTGTTGCTCTCAAACTGTAAGTCAGTGATTCAATTCCAGTTGATGTGATTAAGCACTCTATAAACAAAAATTGAAAAAAAAAATTTCTAATGTGTGCTTTTAACACCATGACTTTTACTTACATGACCTCCTTTGCCCTGCCTTCTAGCTCATAGCAGCCTACTCGACTCCCCCTCCTCCCCCTGCTCCCCCCGAAGCACCAGACTTCGCCTATGAATCAACATCCACACGTCTTGACTTCAAGGACTCCGACATGAAAAGGCTGTCTATGGAGATTGAGCGGGAGAGGTGATTTAAAATCGCTGTCAGTGCCATTTGAACGGGACACTTGTTTACATGTCTGCTTGTTGACACGTTGCTGTTCATGAATTCAGGCTGGAGTACATGGAGAAGAGCAAACACCTGCAGGACCAGCTGAAGGAGCTGAAAACAGAGATCGAGTCTCTGAAGCTGGAGGAGCAGCAGCAGCAGGCGGGCCTCTACAACCCCCGCAGTGAGGCAAGGGGATACGTCCAGGAGACCGTCTACTTACCTCACAGCAACGTACGTACACCCCCCGCCAGTCTTATTTCTCTTACAGTGTTAATCTGGTTGTGAGCCATTGTTCTTCAGGATCTCTAAGGGCGAATAAACCAGTAAATCCAGTTAATGGGTGATAATAAAGGTGATATTTGCCTATTATTTATAGGACGAAGCTTATATATTAACCTTAACTGACAACATGCCCTTTGAATTCATTAATCAAAGTGTAATGTGAACTGTCTTTACACTATAACCCTAAAATGAGAAAGTGTCTAAATAAATCACATTGTCATTAGATTTGTTTGCAGCACTAAGATGTTAAATATCACAATTGTTATTGCATACAAATGCAAACACATTACTTTGTTCTCCGATCTAGAGATATTAACATAGTGTTGACAACTCTGGAACATACCCAACACCTTGATGTTGCATCAAACCCTTTGTGTCAGACTTACCATAAGCCCAAATGTCTGAGTAACTGAGCGTCTGAAAATAACGTCATACTTTAGGATAGTCAGGACGTCAGTCACTCTTCCGTTATTCTATTCTACTATTCTATATGCCTGGGAAGAAGAAAAAAATCACTTCAAACGCCAGTAGTGTCATTCAGACTTGTCGTGGGTCATTGACTGAAAGCTTGAACACGTTTTTTAGTGACCGCATCCACCTCAGCGTCTCTCATACAGCTCTTGTCTTGGTTTGCAGAGAAACTCTGCCTACATGTCTCAGATGGCCTATTTTGAAGAAGTGTGATCCAGTCGTCTGAGAGGAGGATGGAGGACATCGACTGTGTGAACTGGGGGTTTTGTTTAATGCTTGTTTGATTTTTTTTTTTTTTAACTTGGCTAACACTAACAAACTGTCACATGCCTTCACCATGACTGTGAGCATTTGAAAGACTTCAAATCTGTCCCGACATATTAACAGCCACTTTAGGGCTGCTGGCACAACGGCCACTTTACAGCCCCTTATTGTCTTTGTATGTAACGAACACATTAACATGTGTGACACTGATTCAGGATATGGTGCTGATGATGGATGTGTGAATGAGTTTTGATTGCCTGACTTTTTTTTTTTTTTGTGATTTAAAGTGATGCTTAGTTTTAGATGTGGTATAATAGCTTGATTAAACTTTGAACGTTAAATGCGTCGCAAGATTTGGGGCAGATATTCATATTTGTCACAAATGTTTAAGCAGTTTCTGTATCACATCATTGGGTAAACCAGGCTTTTCAGCCTGTGGAAAATGATGAAAAGTAAATGTTAAGATTTTTTAAATGTGGATGCTTTTGGTCATATTCTTTCAAAGGAGTGTTTCCCAAAGTTGGCTTTTAAAAATAGTTGATCAGTGAAACACAAATTTCTAGAAAGTTGTTAAATGTAGCTTTGAACACTAAAACTGCCCTTACCTCTTTATCATTGATATGTAAAAAAAGAATATTTTGGTCTTTCTCACAGAAATAATCTGTAAAACTAGCCGATTGAGGGGCAGAGGCAGCAGTGATGAGGTGACACTCCATGAAAAGGGTAAAAGCTGTTCTTGAGCCCGGTGGTCTTTTGTGTGTTTGCTGTTTGTTACTCGTTTCGTTGTTGATTGTTAACAGCAAATGTGCCTTTACTGTTTCTAGCGCCTCAATGTTAGTTTATAGAAATGTATTATACAGCTACAGACTTGAGCTTTGTCATTTCAAGTTTTTACTTTGTATTATAAACTTTTGATGTGCCTTGAACTTTATTTTGTACTGATATGATCTGACATCATTTGATACCGTTATACTCATGTGTCTTAGGTTTAGGGCTACTTTAAGTTTGGGGTTGTCGTACTGATTTTTGAAAGAACAGATTTGTGGCTTTTTCATTTTTTGTTCCTCTTCAGATCAACTTCTCAGGGTTAGTATTGGAGACAATCATTGCTTTTAGATCCTCCACATTTTCGTCCCTGAGACATTCAGAAAAATATTCCTAGACCGTTTTAAACATGCTTATTTCATTTTGGTTTTAATAAGTCTTATTTTATAGAAGTTTGTTACCTGAGTGAACTTTTATTCTACCACATCCCTTGAGACATTCACAAAAAGGTAGATTTATTTCCAAATGTATTTTGTTTAGTTGGAGGGGTTTGCTCGACTGACCTGGTTGTAAACTTAACAGTGACAAGAAAAAAAAAAAATTCCCTCATGAATGTGTTATAAAATTCAATGTGAATGTTCCTGTCACATATCCAATCAAAAAGTTTTGTCAGCTCTTTCCTTAAGTCCTTCAATTTTCAATTATAACCTAATTTATTTATACCATAAATTTTGAAATGACATGTACTGTACATATGTTTTCTTGATGTCTATTATTGTGGGGGATTCTGTTGTGATGTCATGTTTTGTTTTGTACTCTTCTGGGTTGTTCTTACCAAATTCCAGCTCTGGCAGAGAATTAGGTGTAGTTCCAAAGGACAGAGACACCTGGACAACCATAAGTTATTCATTTCATTAGATATAATCGTACAACTCTTTGTCTTTGGTGCGGATGGTCTCAAACTATTATATCCTTTCTTCCTAACATGTTTGTTACCGGCATCAAACACCCCCATCAAGGTTGCACAATCCTCTCAATATGTAGTGTGACCAACCTGAAAAATTCAATGTCCGCTTGAGGAAATAAAAGTCAAATATTTACAAACTCAGTATTTGTCTACAAGTTCTGCCTGTCGACTGATCTTTTCATCACTTTGAGGTCATTTTCTGCAGTGAGTGTAGGATACAAGTGAGACAATGTAAGGGTTGCTGTCACAACAGAAATACCCTTGACTGCAGCGTACCTGCAAAACTACAGCAATGCAGCAAGTCTACTACTCCCTGTTCAGTGAAAACATTCCTGCAAGACAAGTTAAATTATCTGTTCATCTTCAGTCCGACAGAACTCTCTGAAAGCCGTCAAAGCAGGATCCAGAATGTGCCGCTGAGCAACGCTTGTGTTACATTTATGGTATGCATTAAAAAAAAAAAAACCTTTAATGTGTGCCTTGTTTATTTTTTACTGACATCTGCATTCCTGCCAGCTTTGGTGGGTCAAAGTATGCATGAAATTATATTAATTAGAACATTTTGCATTATGATCAGAAGTATTCATTCGTGAATGAATGGAACCTCTTGCTTTGGCATCTGAGGATTAGTTATAGAGGAAATGTGTACAAAAGAGTTTTTTTATTTATTTTTTTTGATGTTTTAACAAAAACTCATTTTGCAATCTGTCTTGATGCTCATTTTAAATTTCCTGATATAAAACGATGATCAAGATGTGATGTCACACCATGCTGAACTGTTAACACAAAGCCACAATGATGCTGGACTTGGCTAGAAGGTAGAAAATAAACAATTACCTGTTTTTTCTTCTATCTGAATCAAGTACAACACAGTTTGTCTCTGCTTTTGTATTTCATTATCAACACGACTACAACTGCCACACTGAAATGAGGGAGAGGCTGTTGATTACCAATCCGTTAAGTACAGGATTAATCACCATGTAACCCAAACTAAAGAAAAGGTAAATCTCTTTTTATTTTTCTACATTACAAAACTATTCAAAACCTGACCTCAAATACATGGAGCTTTGCTGTAGTTCATCTTGAATCCAGACTCTCTTCATTGGCTGCCATGAGGACCAAATGTGCATTTAAATTTCTATGCTTCCTCATCATCACTTCCCGCAAGGCTGCTGTCTGTAGAGTCCACTTCTTGTTCCTGTGGTTGTGTTTCGGGGTGCTGCTCAGGCTCTGTGGTGCTGGTGGTCTCCGTGGATTCAGCTGTTTTACCGCCCTCTGCTGGCTTGGCAGAGTTCTGCTCACCTTCTTTGCCTCCGTCCAGGAAAGTCGACCAACCTTTCAGCCGCTCCTCCCGCTCGCGTGTCGTCTCTTCCACCTGCACAGAGGATTCACAGGAAGGATGCAAATTGTTACCAGACGTAGATTCTAAAATAGTGCTTTTAACACATGTTTTTGCCTCACATCAGAGTTCATGAATGTGTACAAAGACAAATGTGGCATGAGGGGAGTCACAAAGCAGTCAGGCTTACAGTATGCATTTGGCTGTGCACCCCCACTTGCCTTTGAATGTCAAAAGTTTTTATTTATTTACATTTGGTTTACCTGATAGTCGGTTGTTCCATCCCAAAGCTGAGCAGACAGCTGCCTTCCTCCAAACCAGCGACCGTTAAACGACAGGATACAGGCATCGGCCTGCTCGGGCTCCTTGAAGGAGACTGATGCTACACCATCCGGGTGCCTCTGCACACAGACAGACACACCGGCTCTTTACACACACTCCTAACATGAAAATAAAGTGTAAATGACAATGAACTCACATCAAAGAGGATGACCTTCTTGACCTCCCCGAACTTCTCACACTCTGACCTCAAATCATCGCGATACTCATTCAACACCAGTGGATCTTCCTAGAATGCAAAAAAAGACAGCTAAGATGAATACTCTCATTGAGCTGTGTGTGTGTGTGTGTGTGTGTGTGTGTGTGTGTGTGTGTGTGTGTGTGTGTGTGTGTGTCTCCGCACCTCAAAGTCACTTGGATGAAACATATTCCTTATGATGACAACTTTTTCGTGCCTCTTCCTCACTTCTCCTTGCTTTTCAGGCCTCCAATCCAGCTGTCTACACAGAGCAAGACAAAAATTAATAGAAAACCAAATGGTGTGTTGAAAACAAATGTTCTATCAATTGCTTTTTCTTAATTCCAGCATCATTTCAGGGATTGTAATTTATCCCTGGAGATGCAATGGGGTTTATGGGAGGTTCGATGAAAAAAATAGAAGGTAGGATTTACTTCTGTTGTTGCTGCATCTTCTTCCTGTAGTCTTTGCTCTTCTTCCTCTTCTTGCTGGCATCATACTGGCCCTTCAGCTCAAATCGTGCTGCTTCCACGTGGATTCTGTAGCCTCTGAGCTCTGATTCATCAATCAGACGCATTGCCAATGTCACTGACTCTTTCTGCAGATAATCATAAAAACATATCACTTGGCTGGAGCACAAGGTAATTATTACTATTACTTTATGAAGGTGATAAGGCAAGTGCACAAAACATAATTTCCAATATGCAGCTGAAAGCTGTGAATGTGACTGAATTAAGATGCATACAGCCTAACATTCATTTATTTGCACAATAAGTGTTGACTGCAAGTTTTGCAGGGAATGTGGAAAAAGAAGGGCAGATTTACTTTGAGATAGCAGCAGAGGCCATCTCCCTTTAAATTTCCGTCCTTGTCCTTGTAGAGTTTGACCTTGTACTCTTCAGTGACAGGGTCCCGCATCACAATGCCACACTTAGACATCAACTCCACAAACTCTTCAGTGCTGATGTCGGGAGGTAAGCCTGACAGAAAGCGGCAATGATAAGAAATGATAAAGAAATAGCATAAAGAATCAGAAATGTATAAAGAGCAAATGATCCCTAAGAAGAAAAGGCTGTTGGCACCAACCTGACACATAGACATTTGTGTTTTTATCCTCATCAATATCAAACCATCCTGTGGACACAAAAGAAAAAAAGGATCTAGTAACAGATTTGTTGCACAAACTTGAAGTCACATCTTTTCCATATCTATCAATCCATGTGTGAACACAGATAATGATCAGAGGGTGAAAACATGTGTCAACTAGTAACGACGGCTCTATAAAACAGAAACCTATACCACCATTTGTTGATGGCCACTTGCACGTTCCTTACTGCAATAACTCTATGCTCTCTTCTTTCTGACATCGGATGTCAACTTACCTGGCTCTGTTTTCCTCTTTTCTCCTTTCTGTTTAGTGTCTTTAGTTGGAGTCTCATGTTGTTCTGGGTTCAGCTTCTGGGTGGCGTCTCCTGGTTTCTTAATTTCTGGAGGTTGGCTGTCTGGTTTTGGGGCTGCTGAGTCAGTGTTGCTCTCAGCAGCATTGTTTGCATCTGGTTCTCCATCTTCTCTGAAGCCATAGTTGGCCTGGTAGGCCGCAATGAAGTCTTCTGTTATCTAGAGAAACCAAACAAACCTACTTAACATTAACACAGACAGCGCTGTGACCAATCTTTACATACCTTACAGACAATCTTGCTTAAATTTAACTAGCTACTGTCTCCGCGCAGAAGAATTGAATATGCATTTGGATCAATAATGATGTTTTGTTTTTGTTGTTGTAGGGTCAATGGCAAGTACAAGCTTTGTAATGGAGACTTCTGCATTTGGGAAAACATTTTATTCAATGATTATTACTAATATGTTTTTAATGGTTTACTATCAAAAAGACTCCTATCAAAGTGTTTTCAATTTTCACATTGTACAGTAGTACCTTGAGATACGAGCTGCTTGACATCTTGACACAAGTTTTTTGGGATACGAGTGGTTGCTTTGTCCATATTTACATCCTACGAAGCGGTGATGTATTGTAATTGTCAGTGTTTGTGTGTTCGTCCATCTGCCAAATATCTTCACAACCATTGCAGATAGATGAAACAAAAAGCACATTACTCGGGCGGCAAAGGGGATGAAAATGAAATGTTGACCTTGACCATAAGAAAACTAGATTAAACTAGGTCAAATTTCAACTTTCGTACATTCGGGAACTGGATAAGATAGAAAGACGAGGGAGAAGGCCAGTGTAAGATCATATGTCAGGGGATGACATATGGTCACAACCTCTTTAGGTACACATCTCTGAAACCTCATGACAAATAGAATGCACCAGTTACATGTTGAATCATGGGTCTTTTATTAAAATATTACCCTAGTAGGTTAGACTAATATTTTAAATTCAGGGGTTGCAGTCTCTGTCTTGTTTTGTTTGACATACAAGCAAAAATAAGAGATTCGAGGCGTTTGTTGGTGGACGGATACAACATCAGCTGAGACCAGACAGCTGAGAGTTGTTTGGCTTACAAGCTCAGTCATGGGAAAAATAAAACTTGCATCCTAAGGTAATAGTTATATTTTTTTCATTTTCTGATCCTTATTTATATTAGGTTTGAAGGACTTCCACCTTGCACACTATTTGAACTAATGGGGTTTTTCTAATATATTCAAGTTATTATACTATTAGATCATCTTAAGTAGCTCAACTTGCATGTCAATATGTGATGGTCTGCTGTAAATACAGAACACAAACTATTAAGTGATACATGTCTTGTGAAGTTGGGTGTCTTTAAAGAGAAAATATGATATAAGGAAATAAAAGCAGAAATGCCAAGAAAAATTCATACTTTTGGGAACCAGGCCTTCTTGTCGTGGTCCCAGTCATACACAGTCCCATCCTCGGGGTCAGTGTAGGTGAGGGGGTCTGAGCTATCTTCATTTCTCTGGCCATAGAGTTCCTGCATCCGCAGCTGCTCCATAAACTCCTTGTTTCCATCTTTTTCACCACTCATCTGCAACAGAGAGCAAGATATTAACGCAATGATTATTATAGTCCTTATGAAAAAGACCACTTAACCTAAGCAGTCACAAACTCCTATTCAATATTTCAAATTTGTAGCATTATGAAACTTTACATCTTGCATACATTTATTGTATGCAAGATGTATACAATAAATGTAGCTGCCATTTTTGTGACATACCGTATTGGTTGCCAGAAAATGAATAATAAACTAACACCTTCACTCAATGCAAGTAAAATAATTCAGCCATAAAAAAAATATTTGTTTTCAAATCAATATTGTATCACATCTGTTTAATATATGGTGAATATTTAGTAACATCTGAACGTCTGTGCCTGATATTACAAATGTAGGTAACAATAGCTCATGTTAGCCAAACCTGCTAGCAACAATATAACGTTACCTTTCAAAGAGACAGTTCTGGCAAACTCAACTCTGGTAGTTCGATGTGAAGGTTAATGAACATCCCCTCCGTCTTGAGACCCATCCACAGAACACACCAGGCGTCTGTATTTCAATGGTTAGTTTACGCTGAACAGATGATAAAATGTATTTTACATTAAAACGATTCTCAATCGCAGCCCGCCAGCAACTACTTCCTGTGTCATACTCCTACTGCGCGTGCGCGGAAATTGTTGAAGAAGCGCTTGATTTGTGTTACACCTCCTTCTTCACGGTGGTAGCTGCCATAATACCAAAACGAAAGATAACTCCGCTCTCTGTGTTACATTAAATCGAGCGCCACCAGCTGAACTAGCTTAGCATTTAATGTTGCTATTGATAGGTAAGTAATTTAGCTAAGGTTTAACCTCCGTTTGGCATGGCAGAGAGTAGTAATATTAACGTGGGCCCCCCCAGCCTTCCTCCGGGAGACCCGCAACTTATCGCTATGATTGTGGAGCATCTCAAGAACCGCGGGCTTTTTGACGAGTTCCGTAGAGACTGTTTGGCCGACGTGGATACGAAGGTAAATATTGTCGGCTACACTGGCTATCTCGAAGGATTGATTCAAAAGTGACTGCTGCTGTTCAGTGTTTATCAAGCCTCTTTTTGGCTTTGCTGTCCAGTGAAATTGGTGCTAAATGTCACTGTTCCATGTTTAGTGTGGTGCAACTGCTGCACACCTGTGCTTTGTAACGTGATGCTCTTGTTGTGTGTGTAACCGTGTTGACATCACTGTTTGCTGCCAGCCTGCTTATCAGAACCTGCGACAGAAAGTTGACAACTTTGTCACGTCGCAACTGAGCACACAAGACTGGAACCCGTCCATCAACAAGAACCAAATGAGGAATGGCCTGAGGCAGAGTGTTGTCCAGTGAGTCTCACCTTCCACTGCAAAGTCACACATTTTATCATTTAGAGTAGAATCACAATTTCAAGTTTGACATGATGTAAAGCATTAAATAAAAGCAGAAGGCAATGATTTGCTAGTTGTATGTAAGAGTTGAACACCCCTTCTAAATTTGAATGTTTGAATATTCCTCTTTATATTGTGTCCTATCACCTTTTCTTTGAACAGCTCAGTATGTGTTTGGGAAGAGATGTCTTGAAAAACATTTAAAGGACAAGATTAATTCATCCAAAACCCACGTGTCATAAAGCATTAATGGTGCCATCACAGCAAGTACACATCATGAGTATTATTAAGATCACAGATGATGGCTTTAAACTTTGTGTTGTAAACAATATGAATTATTAATTTGCTCTTCATTTGAGGACTGATGGAATTCGTTATCTCCCTAGTTTGTTGTCATCATCTGTGTTTGGTCTGAAATGGACTTCCTCTTGCTTTTGGGTAGTTAGGTGAAACTTAAGAGATATAACTTGGAGAACTGAATGGGTAACACAAAGGGTCCCAACTTAGGGTTGTAAATTAATTTTAAAAAAGCAGACACAGCAGAGTTCTCAAACCTAACCTAAACCTCATAATGTCTGGATTCATGTCAGCTTCACCATGTGCTGAAGGAATGTCATTAAAATAATAGAATTGATTTGTTTGTTTGTTTGTTTGTTTGTTTTTTTTCACTACTTCAGCGCTCCATTTCGTACAGGCGTAACTCTAGTTCTGTTTTTTAGATCGGGTATGCTTGAGTCTGGTGTGGACAGGATCATCACTCAGGTCGTGGACCCTAAGATGAACCACACGTTCCGGCCACACATAGAAACGGCCATCCATGATTTTTTGTCCGGTGAAAGGAAGGAGGAGAACACTTTGAGTAACTCTGCACCGGCAGAACAAGCAGAAACGCAGGAGGCCCCGTCTGCCCCTGGCCCCAAAACCCCTTGAAGTGCAATTAGGAAATGTGTATTTCTCTCTCTTGCTGCAGGAACACATGCTGGCCAGTTACTGGAAGTCTACACATAATGTATGACTGTCTTTGCCTTTTGAGAGAAGCAGTGTCAGACAAGATGGGGACAAAGATGCAGAGTGATTTTTTTCTTTCCTGGTGGCTCTGACTAACAGATCTTTTGCTGTGTTCAGAATGTTCATCATGAGATGTTCTATTGTTGTTCTTCTGAACAAAGCTACTGCTGAAGATGTCAGACGATGCAGAGTGGAGCTCTTTAAGCTCTGCGTTTTTCTATAAACCTGACACGAACCTGGATGATTATTTTTTACTGTTTTGTATGAAATCAGACAAATCTGTTTGTATTTTGGAAAAGGAATTCACGCCGAGTTGATTTTTTGTTTTTTTTATAGAAAATGCATCAAACTTTAAGTTGTGTCTATACTGATTGAGGAAGAGGTGAACGAGTTGAGTGCCAGTGAGGAGGCGGAGAAGAGGAAGAATATCCTAGACTTTTTACCAGATGAACAGTTTGTCTGCAGGTTCTTAGGAAGTATCTCTTTGGACTATAAAAGACATGTATGTAAGTAGATTCAGGATGTTGAGGTTATTTTTGTTTTATTGTTTTTTTCATTGCACCATGTCGATTTTCCTTTGATACATTGATTGATCTGAGTCAGTAAACATCGTGACATCACAACCCTCTGTGTCTTCCTTTTTCCTCTATGGTTTAAAGAAGGTGATGTGATTTGTTTTTGTACGCAGGATGAATGAAAAAGTTCTGAATACATTTCGATAAAAGATTCATAGATAAATTAATATAGTATTCTCCAACAGGAGATCATGGAGGATCGCATAAATTGATTATCCTCCATGAAACCGGAAGTTGTTATAACTCTGCCATCCACGGTCCAATCTTCACCAAGCTATCTTTTAATAAGAGTTTAAAGTGATGTGTTTCAATGTGCAGTTATGGTGACAGATCAATCTACCAGCACCAGGAAGTAAGACATTTGTGACAAACTGTTTACATGTTCATGGTTTTTCATTCATATCATAGACTGGAGGAGGAGGTAGAATTACTGAGTGTTTTCGGGTGCCACATTGTGGATGCACTGTGCATTAAGATTTTAACAGTTTTTAAAGAAGTTTTTTGAAAAGTTGAGCCAGAGAGCAGCAGGGAAAACTTTCCAGAAGATGACAATGTCATGTCTGGAGGGGATAAGTACACACAAGCTATTTGTGTTCATCCTGTATTGTAAAATTTATATGATAAATTCTTGAATAATGTACTTAATAAAGCCTTGTAACAATAAATTACAGCTGGTGTCCAACTAGTAAACTTACAACCAGCAATAAGAACGGAACCCTATCACTCAGCTGTGATGAAAGCAAACTTAAACATCAGTCTGCCTGTTATGTCTGTTTGTCTACGTGTCATCACAGCTTGCGTAACTATTGATTTAACCACTTGTTTTTGGACTACTTGTTTGGTGTATGTGTGTGTGTGTGTCTGTATATCTACTGCTCTTGGAGTGTTTTTACCATTAATCTTTATGAGGGCAGATAAACTTTGATTATTGCACTGAACTGAAATGATCAGTGAATTGTTTCCACTATAAACATCAATAAATTGTTATTGGTTACTATTTTAACAATTCAGAATCAAACTTTTCATTCCTTTTACGTGTTCGGTGGTACAGTATTTTGATGGGGGAAAAAAAGAGAAAGATTTGCACATTAAAGTATCAAATTTATTTAAACTAAACAAAGTTTCTATTGTTTCAGGCACTGGACACAACTTAAAGTTACTGTATAAACTTCCAGAAGTTGTACTGATATGAAAATCATATTTAGTCTCAAAAATATGTATTTCTCATTGGATGACAATGAATGACCTCAAAACTATGCTCAAGACAAATATATTCAAACCTCAGTGCGTGAAAACTTGTGTCTGCACACTGGAGTGTTGTGAGTGTGTTGGGGAAATAGTTCCTAAACCCAAAGGTTGTGCCAATGCTTTCTCCTCAGTTCAGTAAACACAGAGTAGACGCATGTTTAGAGTATGGACATATGCATGTGTGCACTATGTGCTTTCGTGGGCCATTTTAGAAGTGTGTGTTCAGTGTCGGGGTGAAGGGTCAGTGTGTGGGTGGTCATCAGGTGACCAATGTTGTTTTGAAGCAGGATGAGATGGAACGAGCAGAGAAGGTCAGGGAAAGAAGCCCTCCAACAAAAGTCCAAACATTACCCTTCATAGGAGTATGTCGTCCCCAACTGGGCCCCTGTATGGACACACACATAAACACACCTTGACCTCCCATACACACACTTGTGTCAATCATGTTCACAGAAGGCCTTTTGGATAAGCGTAGTTAAACCAGAAGATGCAGGAGACCGAGGACCAGAAGTTTGAGGTGTTTTTTTCACTCTAATGTCTTTATGTCAGGTGACTGAAGCTTCTCCCTTTGTGCAGGTCAAAGGTCAGAGGTTACGGCCGACACGAACCAAAACATGTAACAACAACAACAAGGAGTGAGATCTGAGCACAGCTCGTCTCATTACTGACCTCAAAGCACAAATAAGTCTGTGTTTTCTTGTGTGATGTGAGTTTAAGAGCTTGTTTAAAACAAGTTAAATTGACCAACTAGAAATCTAAAAAAGGTCATAAAGTTATCCCTCGTGTCTGGTGGTAACTCACTTATAAATGTTGGTTATATGTCAACAAATGCTTCTAACGCTCCATTATGCTGCCCAGTCTGTATCTACGAATGTTCAGTCAGTAGTAAAGGTTCATACCATGCAGGAGTTAGTGTTAATAAGTAGATAATAAAGAGATGTGCTCAAGGGCTGTCTCACACCCATCAGCTCTTTTTACTAACTGTGAATGCAGTTGGAAATCATGAGAGTGCACCAGATAAAAATGGTTAGATGTTATAAATCCAGAAAAATAAAATTATGTTTAAAGGTTTATGAGTTTGATTTGGATAAATCTTGTGGAATTAAAGAGCCTTTTGGAGCTTGTCGGATGTCTTCTGAGATTCGTTTCAATTTTCAAAGCAATAAAAAAAATGTTGAAAAAGACCTCTTAGTGATAGAAAAGTGTGTGTGTGTGTGTGTGTGTGTGTGGGGGGGGGGTCAGGTCAGATCCTCAAAAAAATTTTAATAAATCTGTTCTTGCCCCACTCTCCTACTACGTTTCTTGGAAACCAGTTCCGCATTTTTTGTGTAATCCTGCTGACAACAAACAACCCGACTGTCAAACAAATGGACACAGGTCAAAACAAAACCTCCTTCAGTTCACCTGATGTACACCTGACCCTCCACATGGTACTGCTCTTCTTTCTGGCCATCTCACATTTAGATTATATTTAATTTGAATTAAGATTGTAAACCAATAATACTAGAGGATTATCTGAATCAGGGTGTCAGACAAATACTTGTTTTTTTTGTTCTGAAATGCAGCAGATTTTGAAACCAAACCCTCTGTTCTGTCTTTAGTCTGGGTACTTCTGAAACATTTAATGCAGCGGCTCCCTGCCAAGAAAACAGCTGTTGAGACACACACACACACGCACACACACACACGCACGCACGCACGCACACACTTTGCACAGTGCCTCTTTGCCTCATCAATGATAAACTTTGGGCGCGTGTTCACAGGGCTGCGCTCTGATTGGTGAAGACTCAAACTCAGGCCGTCGAGCGCGCGCAGCTCACGTGCAGCTTTATATATGTCAGCCTTCATGCGGCGGATGAACCGTATAGTAGAACCTCGTTTGTGAAGCGACGCATCGCCTCCAACACAACACAACACAACACAACTCAAGGCCCGTCACGAAGCCCCGACCAGTCTGCAGCATGCAGGCCCACACGTCCGCTGTGCTCCTGGGGATTTTTGTGCTCCTGGTGCGTCAACAGGTTCTGACCACGGAGCCGCTGGACGTCCAGGAGAAACCAGTGAGCCAGGCCAAAAGACGCCTCTCCCCGCAGAACACAGGTGAGATCCCACGGCAGGTGCGCGCTGCCATCCGTCACTCACCGGATCCACTAATTTACGGGTTTTATCCGCGATGCTCACACCTGATAGGGTGTCTGGTCACGTGTCCGTGGTTTGAACGCAGCACACGTGGAGCGCGCGCTGACAGGTGTCAGGATAGGAATGGACCAATCATCAGTTGGTCTTTCTGCCACCTTTGTGTCCAGCTTTGACATGAGACGCTCAAACATAGAACTGCTCAAACTGTACACGGGCCTCATGGCGTCATGGTGCTATTACTGGTTTATCACAGGGTAATAAGTCCCAGTGAGGTTATACTATTTTAAACGGGTACATCACAGTCTGTCCTGGAAGAGCAGCACTGATGCCTCTCCTGCTGCTCTGATCGTGACTGTGTTTCAAATCCTGGGACATCCACGTCTTCAACATGTTCCCCTCCTGCAGATGGAGGAACATCAGGACCTTCATGTCTCAGGAGCTGTTTGAGGCTCCGACCTTTGAGGGGCCCCTAGCCCCCAGAGTGAGGACAAATATTTGTGTGTGAAGAATTTTGTTGTGACTGCGTGAGGTAGGGTAAAAACAAACATAGCAGAGAGTTGTGCGATAACATTATGGCAAATGAAATATTACTTATTTCTCTATTTAATCAAACTCATCGTTTTCATCGGGCTGTAAGCTAGGGTTTTCTATCTCCTTGTGTTGCCAAATGTCAGCCTGAACCAATATCAAGCCAGCTTGTTAACTGGCAAATAGGTTAAACTAGTTGTTGGCTAAATTGTTTAGCCTTGACTGACGCTATGACGCTAAGATCAACACATTTGAATTCTTTAATTCCTAGCAAACCAAAGGTTTCAACCCTGAAAAAGGTCTCAAACTGCCTGTGTGTAAAGTTGTTCTCTATATTCATCCTTGTTGACAATGATCTTAAACTGAACTACAGAAATCCAAGTGTGATTATCCATCCACTTATCCATACACACACCTAGAATTTACCGTATTTAGTCAGAGCATTAAACACCAAATTATTATTAAATTATTTCATGTTTATTTCTGCAAAATTAATGCAACTTCATGACATGTGTGAGTGTCCTCCAGGTCATACCAACATGTGATGTCATTTTAATGTCTATATGTACAACAGAATTCAAGGCATATGATTAGGGAGACAGTTGCTTCTGTGCATCACTTAATGCTGGTATTTTTGTCTCTTTATGTCCCTCAGCTGAGATCCAGAGCTGTGTGGTGGGTTCAGGGGATGTTGGCTGTGGGATGTTTCAGTGTTTCAGCAACAACTCCTGTGAAATCCAGGGGCTGCACCACATCTGCCTCACTCTTCTGCACAACGCTGGGCGTTACGACTCACAGGTGGGGGGGAGCAGATGATCTGATGTCATTTCATACACTCAGATGACAACTTGGAAGTAATTTCCTGTGTGGTCGCTTTTGCACTAACAAACCAGCACAGTGTTAGTCTATGTCTAAGGGTGCCAAAGGGGTAGAATTAGGGAAGATGTATTTGGAAATATGCTTTAATTCAATTTAATCTCATCTGTTTCAGTCATTTGTGAGAAATGTTTTTGTAAAGGAGCAGAGTACAATTACAGAACAAACTGAGGGCAATGAGAGAGGGATCAGCTTGTCTCCTTAATGAGAAAGCTGATCTCCAGCAGGGACAGGCACAGGAGATGATGTTCAGTATGTGAGGAACTGGATATACAGTGCGCCCTCGTTCTTTGCGGTTAAAAAAAATAAATATATATATATATATATATATATATATATATATATATATATATATATGGGGGGTTACTATATGTATATATATACATAGTACCCCCCCCATTCAGCAACAAACATTATGATATACTGCAGAATAAAAATATTAAAATGCAAACATCATGACCATGTAACGTAGATCTCTCTGCTTGCTCTGGAGCTTGTGTTAAATTTACTTCCTTTGAGTCACCATAGTAGCACTAGCAGCTACAACACAAAATTATGAAAGAAGTTATGATCATACGGAAATTTTGCACAGCCATGGAGCTCCCTTCGGCTTTACAGAACTTGATGAGGGTTGTCAGCTCATTTTTTTAGTTTTCCAACCCACAAAGGAACTTATCTGGTTCATCACTGCACTTGTAGGGGTGTCTTTACCCGCAGCAGGCAGCTGTTTCTCGCCAACCCTCTGTACACTACATGCTGTGCACCAAACAGCAGAAAGATTCAGTTGGTGAACAGCTGGTAATGTTGTACAATGCAGCAGTCAGCAGCTTAAGGCTGGGTGGAGATGATGAACAGAGTGAAATGAGAAGGAATGTTGGGATTATGTTATTTTCAATGTATTATAATATAAAGCATTTGATACTGCTGGATATGTAAATATTCAGCCTGCCAATAATTTGTCGTATCAACAATGCGTCAACAATGTTCACAACTTTTTTCCATGGTACCCCAAATGGGCGAAAATATTAAGTACTGTACATTTAAGTTCCATGTGCAACCCTTTTGTAGTTCAAAGTATCCTAAGTTGTTTAAATCAATCCGCTGGACCTTAAAAAAGTTCTTTTATTGAATTGCAAATAATAGTATTTTTTACTTGGTAGTGTTTTGTGCACAAAACAGAAGGAAACTCAGCTTCATAAGTTGGTTGAAAATGCTGACGTCCTGACAGGATCAGTCAGGATCTATGCTAGCCTTATTAATGTTATGTGTTCTCCACTTTAAAAAGTCACACAAACACAGAGTCCAAGATCATACACTGAAACTGGTTCAGCTTCCATCATCCTGATGTATCAAAATACATCAAAATATTTACATCTGAAATAAAAAAATCTCATTTCAAGCAATCAAACCATGTTTTGGATTTTTTCTACAGTATCTGCTGCAATGCAACCTTGGACCATACGGAATACTAAGGTTCTTCTGCCCCCATATGGCCAAAAATAATCCAATGACATTCAAGGATAGATATTTATTGAATACAATCCGGTACTTGTACTATATGTACTATAGACACAAAGTTATGGTTGCTGTTATCCCTCTTTTTCAGCAGCTGTTGCTTATTAGAGCAAAAGTAATTTTCACGCTGAGTTCCACAAACTTGAAAAAAATCTATATTCCTAAATGTACATGTCCTATAAAATCAGTGAATGTTGATCGCTTTTGCTTGCTCTGGAGGGTTCTGTTGAGTTTTTCTGTCTGTTAAAGCGCTTTTAAATGCCTTTTTGCCATGATTAAGCGCTTTATAAATAAAACTTTATTTATTGATTGATTGATTGATTGATTAATATTAATACTGTGCACTATGCTACTGTCCTCCTCCTCCTCCTCCTCCTCTTTCTTGTTCTCATCCCGCTTTTTCTCCCAGGGCAAATCATTTGTGAAGGATGCATTGCGATGCATGGCGCTGGGACTGCGGCAGCGCTTCAGCTGTGTGAGCAGACGGTGCTCGGCCATAAAAGAGATGGTGTTCTCACTCCAGAGAGAGTGCTACTCCAAACACCAGCTCTGTCTGGCACTCAGGGATCACATGGACACGCTGGCCAACCTGGTCCAGTTCCACTTGATGTTTCCCCCAGGGTGAGACACCCACTCTGAGTCACCAAGCTTTTAGTAACACACTCAGGAAAAGTCTTGATAAAAAATACAGATAGTCCTCAACTTACAAACATTCAACTTATGAACATTCAGAGATATGAACAAACTCGTGCCACCATATCCGACTATTGTCTTGTAGTTCCCCTTTCTGCCACAACCCCCACTGAGCAGCAACGCTGCGATCACGCAGCTCCAAAACTCAACTCTCCATCTTAATGTTTGTCATTGTCTCTGTGAGCATCTCAACCCGCCAGGCTTTTTACTTTGGATACTTTACTGTTTATCATGGATGATAAAGAAAAGGCTAGTGAAGATAAGTCATGTGCCAGTATTTGTGGTGGACGAGTGAAATGACTTAAATCTGATTTTTATTTTACCGTGTATTTTTTTTTTAAAACCGATGTATAATCAAGAACGACTCAGCTCGAAAAATCCTGCAGCTGTATTCTATTCTATTATGTATTTTTTTGTCCTGCTTGTGGTAAGTCTTAGGGAATAGTAAATTTGTATTTAGAGTAATAATGGCCTTTAAATTAACCCCAAACCTCTCAGAACCAATTGTGTTTGTATGTTGGGGACTGCCTGTACATCAGTGATAACATCCTCAGTGTAACATGCAGAACTCAATGCTTTAGCTTCACAATAATAAAATAGATCTTCCTTTATATTAAGGCAAAAAAGATGTAGTTCTCACAATGAAGACCCATTGCACATGAATTGTCTGTCTGTGGTGGGTGGGTGACGTGACACTCATGAACAGCGGTTGATCATCTTACCTGGGTTAAGGCATGTTCACTGTTCACAGTTTTTTGCAAATCAGTTGTATACAGTCTACCTGGAGGTCAAGGCATGGTCACACATGCAACACACTCAATGAAAAGAATCGAAACAGCAAATATTGTTTTGCCTTGTGCAGGATTTGACTTTGTTGGTGACGTTTGTCAAATTTGAGAAAACACTTGAAGAAAGGACGTGAATTTACGAGACGATTGTTTCGTCGATCTGCTGATTTCATGATGCTCTATGACTCCACCCAGTCTGAGTTTTGGGAAGAATTTATATATTACAATACAGTCATGGAGACAGGTGGATACAAAATATTACTCAATGTTTACTTGTAAGTTTTACTTGGACTGGAAGACATTTTAATTTTGACTTAGACACTTTGATTTAAGTTTTGTCCAAATATGTTTTTTCTCAATATTCGATAGTATGATTTTGTGTGTGTGTGTGTGTGTGTGTGTGGGGGGGGTATCCTGCCGTGGAACCCCCCCCCACCACCACCACCACCACCATTGGTATGCCACAGTTTAGTTTTGTTTTTTTCATTTCAATTTAAAAAGGAAAAATAGCAAGCGAAAAAATATGAAAAACATGAAAAATAGCAAGCGAGGTGAATACACATTTACATGCATGGCTGGTTATTCCTGTCGGTCATAGGGATCAAAAGTCTAAGACTACAAAAAAGGATTGATAATATCTTTCATTTACCTTCTGATCGGTCTATCACCACTCCTACCCCCTCTCAGCATTCACCAATTGTTGTTCAATTAGAATTTTAGCATAAAATCTACTATAAAACACTCTATTCTCATTTTCTTTCGATCGATCCTCCTCGGATTTTTGTGAGTCCAAAAAAGTTGAAAGTTTTAGCCTTTTTTTCCTAAAAATAAGAACACCACTGTGGCTACACAGGCTAAAAACCTCATAGCCACTCTGGAATTTACTTCGCCTATGGCGTAGTGGCGATCAGCTAGCGCAAGCCCAGCTTTCCTCAAGAACGCTCCGTTAGCTAGAACAGGTTAGCTAGTTCAGGGATCGGACCCTCGTCTCACAAGAGCTTCTCTTCAAATGTGCGTCTGCATAGCACTGCCTTTTCAGAGTTAGTATCCAATCACAGGACATGTACATGTCAGGACAACGTGGGCCAGCCAGCAGGTCCTAGGAGGCCAACTCGTGATCTGATTGGCTATCATATTTGTCTATTAACTATATGTTACCGTCACTCACAGTGCAGGGAGACCTGCATTCTAGAGTCTGAAGGTCCTGGGCAGATTTCATTCAACCTGGCTATTGGATAAAACCTCTCTAACCTAAAAATAGAACACTGACCCAGTGGTGTAATATTATATCCCAATGTATAAGTATATATTTATACATATATTTGAATACATTTATTTAAGGAAAATGCATTAAAATATAATTAACTTTATCATAAATATTATCATGATTTCTGGTTATGTACCTTGCTGGCCCAGACTGCCAACCACTGCTATATTGTGTGTACAATGATACAAAATGAAATGGATAAGGACAGATTCTTACAGACACCTAAATGCAGACGGAAAATGCTGATTCTGTCTCATTAAGTTGTTTTTGATCCTTCAGGTTTTAGTGACAGTGCTGTTGGTGGAGGGTTATGTTCTCTCATGTGCTTTCTGCATGTTCTCATTGGTCTTTTTGTCAGAAGGCATCAAATATGAAATTAATAGAAGTAGTGTTAAGTGTGAAAAGGGATGACTTGATTGATGTGTGAATCTTAACCAGTGTTTGATTGCTTAATGCACATTATATTCATATATTTATTATTATATTACCAGACCGTATGTGGAGCTCATGAACTTCCTGCTGAGTTGTGGAGATGAGGTCAGATTGTGGGTCAGCCGCCGGCTGCGCTGGCAGTGTGAGCAACACTGGGGGCTGTTGTGCGGCAGCTTCGACAGCGGCTGCTCCCTCAACCAGTCAGTCACTCCACAGCCGACCACCGCCCCACCATCTGCCAGGACGTTACTAATCACAGCTCAGGGGCTGCAGCAGCAGCAGCAGCAGCAGCCAACCACGGCAAACCAACCAGAGAGCAAGACGAAGATTGACAACACTACTGAATCTGGTCCTCTACCTGTCTGAGAAACAGCGTTGCTGCTTCATAGACGGACAGGATCCACAGAAACACAAAGATCATGCACTTATGACTAGAAAATAAGTAGAACAAATATTTTCATTATAACATCACTGATGAAATCAACACAATATAATGCAGTCTATTTAATCTGTAGGTTATATTCTTAACTTTGACTTTGTATAAGGATGAAAACTTATCTACCTCACTTAATCACAGTGAACTATAGTAGCTGTAATCTCCAGCAAAGTGCATGGATAGACATGAGCCAACATTACTGTATATGCGTCTAGCTGAAGTTCATTGCTCAAAGTCAGTATTTTATCTATTTAAATCTGTTTGTTATTTATGAAAATTGTTTTGTTTATGCACAGTTGACACTATCAACCATTATCTTGTAGGCTGTCAGGGTGTCGTCTGCAGGAAGGGAAGCACTCTGGTTACAATGTGTTGTGTGTTTTGTTTTGGGTTTTTTTTTTTACATTCAACTTGAACAAACATATTTCATACAAACCCCAGATTTCAAGCTATGTTTTGTAAGTTTTTATTTAAACAAATCTAAAAGAACATTTGTAAGCATTGTGATGGAAAAAAAATAAACCATAATGTCCTTGGACAGAGAGAGTGAATTAAGTCACTTCTGTCCCTTAAAATTATTCTTCACACAAACTCTGAATGTCTGATGGTGAATTAATGCTGGTTACTTTGCTAGCTACTCAATTGTCCAACAATATGACTAAACAAACTATTAACAGGCATCCTGTACTAACACTTACTAACACTTGTGAACTCGGTTAGGACGGCTTCTTTGGAAGAGCTTGACGAAGCAGGCTAAAAAGAACACATTCTAACATGAACACACTCACTTTCACTGTCACCCTGACTTGGAATCTGGTTTGGCCTGTATCCCAGATGCTGTATTAAGGCCTCATTATGCTTTTCAAAATAGTGTGAAAGTCAGTGGGTCTTTACAAACCTACTCAAAAGAGCTCTCCTGCTTCTGCTGTCCGGTTCATTGACGAGCCAGTGTCTGAAAGCGTGCATAGCTATCCTGCTTCTGCAAAGTCACTCACATGTTGAACAGGAGACTCCGGCCTCAGGCGTTTTACACCTGGTTGAAAAGCACATTTGTTTGTTTGAAGCAGGCTGAAGCTTTAAAGCATCAGTGCTGTTATATAAAACCTTAGCAATGAGAGGTATATTCACCTTTGTCAGTAGAAGGTGATTTTAAAGAACCCTTCATACCATTTTGTAAACCCACATATTTAATACATACAGTATACTGTAATCCTAAAACAAGGGTGCTAAACAAGAATGTTTTAAACACCGCTTCAATGTGCAATAGTCTAGTCACAGTTCTGCTTCCATCTCTCCACACCTACCACTCCTTCTGGCAGCTGTAGTCTGTAACAACACTAGACAATATTCTTCCAAAGAATATATAAGTGCCTGTTTGAAGAATTGCAAACAAAAGTCAACAGAGGCGGCTAAATGAATGGGAAGAGACGTTTCTTGAGGATGTAGAGGACAGTGGCGAGGAAAAGGGCCACAGCCAGGAAGATTAGTAGCTTGTCTGTCAGCTCCCGCCGGTTATACTTGAGGATCAGCTTCCTTCCCAGGTGGATAGTCCAAGTCATGTTTTTAAACTCCTCATTGGTTTCCTGTACCGTCCTGGAGGAGGTGGCTGCAGTGAGGAGGAGCAGCAGGAGCAGGATGATGAGAATTAAAGTGTAGAGAAGAAACAGTGTGGGTTGGAAATGTTCATGGAAAATGAAAACTCAGAACTCAGAAACACTACAAAAACACCCGAACAATCATGCTTACCCAGCATGCCAATGGTGTCCTCCGTCTGCTTCACCTGCTCAGCCATCATCCTGCTGATGGACATCAGACTCTCTGTGATGTTGCTGCTGGTTTCCACCAGACTTTCTTTGGTCACTTTCCTGAGGAAAATAAAGCAAACCAGCTGCTCATTTGGGCACACCGTGAAGTCGCTGCCAGTCACTCTGCCTCTGCGTATACCGTTTACTGTACTGATCGCACGCTTACAGACCCCTAGTGTGTTGTGTTCGTTTCAGGGGCCTGTGCACAACATTGTATGTATACATGTCTAACACATATATATGTATGTACAGTTTGTAGAGTCTGAGTGAGAAGATAATTTCCCCGTTGGGGACAATAGAATTTCTTTATTTCTTTCTAACGTAAATGAAAATGAAAGCAGCACATAATATGTGTTTGTTAATAGAGTCAGAATCACCTGATTTTACTGCAGCTTGTCTGTTGAGCTGCACTCTTAGCCTGAAAATATCTTTACTTTTTCCATTGTTGTTTGAGTTGACTTGATGTTAAGGGCTGATCCCATGACAACATCCCTTTCTTAAAGGAAGTTATAATGGTAGACATGGGTTTACTTTTAGCAGGTAAACATCAAGTCCCTTTACTCAATGAAATCTCTTCTCAATATTCTAACACAAAGTAGAGCCTCAGTAGAATTCCACTGACCTCTGTCTGGTGCTCTGGTTTTCTCCACCACACAGCAGTTCATCCTTCTCCATGTTGTCTATGGTTAGCTTACAAGCTAGGTTAGCTTTTCTCCACACTGTCTGGTTGCTGGAACCCACAGAATAAATAAACAAAACATCAGGTGTCTTGTGTCTGTATCTCACACAAGTACATTGTGTTTAACCCCATCAATTTTAATTTATGGCTTGCATCTTACAAGCTTCATATATGGACATGCTGTGCCTGTTGTTGTATAGGATGACTAAACTAGTCTGTAGGAAAAGCCAAAGAAGCACTCAAACCAAAGGAATTGCTGATTTTGATGACATGAGAGGGATTCACTCACTAAAACATTGGAACGAATGCTGGTATTTACATGGAATTGATAATGTTGATGAACTCAATGGTTCTAGGGATTACTAACACAAATGTTTTCAGACAAGCTATTTATACAGTTGTATGTGTGTTTTAACACACACCTCAGCATTTGCTTTCGCTGACTCTCTGCTTCCGCCTGGATGGCCAATCGATCCGTCTCTCTGTCCTGCTCTCTGGCCATCTGCTCCAAATCCTGACAACAACAACAATAACAACACACCACAACCTCATAAAATGGTTTGGACTTAAGACAAGCTATGTTTTGGTCATATGCATGACCTGTATTCTGTATGCATATGCATATGTATGTATATGTATGTATATGTATGCATGTGAGCCTGACCTGTATTCTCAGTCTGAGTTTACTGAATTTCTGTTTGACCTGGCAGTTGAGCTCCAAGAGAGTTGACTGAGGTCCAGGGCAGTCCCTGATGTCCTACAAGTAAAACACACAAGCACACACACAATTATAAACATAATTATAAATAGTAAAAGAAAAATGTAAGACAATTACTCATCAAAACTAATTTACGGTACTCACTTTAGAGGTCTTAACAGACTTTTAAAGCATACATTCTCCATTAATTCAAAAATATTTGGCATATTTTTTGTTAAAATTAAACTATAATCAGCTATTTACAAAACATACATTGTTTAATTACTTTCTTTGAAATATATTTGTTACCTATTTATTCACAAAGTACTTTAAAGTGTCAAGTAAATTCTACAAAGCATAATAAATTATAATTAATGTTAAAGCTATAACTTCCATCCATAGTGTCTTTATGGAGATATCTGCCAATTTTTTTTGGAATCAATTGTACAATTTCCATTAAACTGTTAAAAAGTCGGATCACTGATTTGTTTTTGTTTGTTTTACAGAAAAAAAAAAAAGCTTATTTTTTCATATTTGAGAGATTACAGCAAAGACCTTTTTTTCATTTTAATTAAAAACTCAAATTGCTTTTTCACCAAACTTTGTTACTTGTTACTTCCTGTTTTTGTTCTATCAAGTATTTTGTTCAAAAAACACATGAGTCTGGTACACGTATAGCTTCAAACTTCAACATTTTTTTTTTTTGGCTAATAATGATTTATTTTTGTGGATTTTTAATCCACATCCTTTACAACAATAAATTAAAATGTAATTATATGCAACTTTAAGACGCACGTATAAAATGGACACCACCGTTACCAGAGTTTGAAGGTAATAGCGATAACTTGTACGAAAACTCATCTTAATATTTCACATTACTTCATTTAACTATTTCTTTTTAAATCTTAAATTAATCTTGAGTTAGCTTCACATCGAGCAACTTGCCCTGCCTTAACGGAGACCTCTCTGTAATTCAACCGACACCAGCGTCAACTAAAAATAAATCATTAGACATAGAAAAATAATGTTTCAGTTCTTACCTGGATTAGAGCCTTGATTTCTAAATCATATTTTATGATTTCTTGTCCACAAATTCTGACATGTACCTCGGCGGAAGACGCCATATTTGTTTTTGTACGGAAGCCCGGAGGTCCAGAAAGTATCGAGCGAGAAAAGGCGAAGCGACAGTCAGACGGTGTTTCTACGGTACCGCAGAAAAAAAGCATTACAGTAGTTAAAACCCTCGTCAAGCAGCATAAATATTAAATTAACGCATGATAATTTAACAAAATATTTTTTCAGAACATATAAAAGTAAAATAATGACTGTGTGTGTGTGTGTGTGTATGTGTGTGTGTGTGTGTGTGTGTGTGTGTATCCATTTCAACAGTTTCCACTTCAACAGTTCAATGAGTTCATATGAGATGTAAATCAGGAATAACTTACTGTTTGTTGATTTTTTTAATTGTATTGACTGAATAATGTCTGAGAACTGATTCTTTTTCTTACTTAAATGCCATCAAGTTACGGCAGATTTTACAATGCATTTGTGATCACACAAAATGTGTTTTTAAAATAAATTTATGATTCATATTTTGTATTTTTTTAAGGTATTCGTTTACCAGGTGATTGTAACAATATTTCGCGCATGCTGTCTTACAAATTATATAAGAGGAACGATGGAAAATCTATCGTTCACTTTTTTTTGTATTTCTGTGACAATAATTGAATGCTGAACTTCACCTAAAAATATTCTGAAGGTCATTTTCATAGCGTATTAGTTCATACCTTGTAAAATATGCATTCTTTCCTTACCAGTTTTTACATGCACATGTATACCACACAGTAGGCGTTGCTGTGGCTTGTGCTACAACTTTAGAATCCATGTTTTATGCATTTCCAGGTCAACATGTTGTCCTGTGTCTTGGGGTTTTTTAAACTACGAACCATCACGATGCATCCTCTTTATTACGCACATGATTTTCATTTTAATAATTCCACAGCTCAAGTAAAAAGAAATTAACATCAGTCACTGTCAGGTTCTAATGGTTTTATTATTTGATATTAAAATCAATAAACATAATCTGACTATTCTTGTGGTTACAAGCAGAACTGTGGTACCAACACCTGGCTGATACGACAGAGAAAAAAATGATTTAAAAAACATAATAAAGAAAAAGAAAGAGGCACAATAACACAAGAGAGATTTGGGGCAGGTTTTGCCAGGATGTTGAGCAGCCAGAGACTAAATCTGTCAGAAACTCTAAAACTGAGTGAGTCACTATAGAACAAACCAAACAGAAACTTTTACATTTCCATGCCTGTGCATAAAGCCACTCACTGTGCCTCCATGAAGAAAAAAAAAATACAATGTGAACCAAAAACAATAAGATAAAACAAAAGTACAAACCCAGCACGACATTTATTACACAACATAAATATAACAACTGTCAATATATTGTATTTGAACAGGCATATATGTGAACTACAAATATAGACGTCATTGCTAAAGAGAGGATCAAGTTAGTTTCAGCAGGATACACGTTCTGCAGGTTTTGCTTCTTTATGAAATTGTACTCCGTCAAAAGATCTATTTTAGAGCACTTATAGAGCAATGAAGTATAGCCTTCCTACTGAGACTGGGGAGAGGAACACACACAGGACTAACTACAGAAAGATCCCATGCTGTTGATCTAATCAAATAAGTTACCATACAATACCAGAAGCATCATAACAATGGCATGTAGCTGTGGAGCTCAGGATGACCGATTCCTTCCACATCCTCTACATGTTTGGATTTGCATGGATTTCCTATAAAATCTTCTTGCTGTCTGTTTTTTTTTTTTTTTTAATCAAAACATAAAAAACAAACAGAGGAGATGTTATAGGATAGATTTAATTTTAGTTAAATGTCTCCCGCTCCAGGCATTTTGGAAAATCTGGAGGATGGATGTAAATCATTGCATTTTAGAATGCTGATACGTGTGGTTATGGAAAGAGGGGTTTGTTCTCGTCATCTGGGGTTGTTGTCATTTGCTTTAACAAGATCAGTCTGCAGAAGAGGAAATGAACCTCCCCTCATCTTTCATTGCAAGGGAGGGTGAGTGGTCTCTGCCCACCAGCCTGGCTAATCTCAGCAGCTCCCTGACGAGACAACCGTGAACCAAAGCCCTCTGGAAAAAAAGCAAATATCTCGTGCAAGTGAAGTTTTCCCAGAGAACTGATCAGATTTGACAAACTACCCCCCACCACAGTTACAGAGAGCAGGGGAGCCGATTCCTAACCTGAGCTCCAAGGCCGTGGAGCTCCTGATCCTCAGTCCAGAGTTGTGACAAAAGAAAAGTTGTGTCACAGTGAAGTTTTCTTTGAAACCCTGGTTAAAGGGCATTGCCGCCCCGCCTGACTGCAACAGAATGTTTCAATGGCTTCACAGACAATAATTAATCAAATCACAATGAAAATGAAGCTCTGACAAAAGTTTCTGTCTGTTGACTTGCTTCAATGCAGAATATAAAGCAAAGAAAATAAGAATGTTACGGGACTTTACAGAATAGGATGGCGACGACCAGAACTACTTTTTGTTGTAATTTTAAATTATTCTGATAATCTATAAGTTTTTTTCTATAAACTTGTTCATGTTATAGTAAATTTCCATCTTATCTTCACACTAAAGGAAAGACTGAGTATGAGTGAAAATGTGTTTCCAGCCTCAGCTGGAAAAGGAAGTCCCCGCTCTGTGCCAAACAATTGGTCGGTCATGGTAATTCCTGCAAAATATGATGTTGCCACATTTAAATTTTTCAACCTATTAATCTAAAATGTAAAACATTGACCACTCAATGTAAAACATGGTGGTCAGAGGATGATTTTATCTTTGGAAAGAGTCAAGCTACTAATTGAATCTGTGTGCTTAGCCAAACTAAACAGAGGCTATATTTACTTGACAGATAAGAACCGTTATCAGTTTCCTCATCTGACTCTCATGGAAGAAATATTCCTTGACTGTGGGGAGAAACTCATTGTTAATACAGTCAAGCGCCAGCATATACAATGTCTTTGATGAGTCTCACTACACATTAGCTAATAAAATGGGTAAAAAAAAAAAGAAAATAGTTTCTTCTGAAAATGAAGTAATTAGGGAATAATTAATAAATCAAAACATTGATTCCTTCTTTGACTTTATTAACAATGTCACAGTCATTTGGCTTTAACTGGACAGTGGGTTTTGTGATTGATTTGAAATGTTTGTCTCTTTTAATGCATCCGTTTATTTATCTATTCAGTTGTTTTTGTGCAGATTTACTGGGTCTTATCTCATTACACATCTGGACTACTTTTGATGGATGCCTCACTGTTTGTTGAATTAATGATTGTCTCTGTGGAATGGCACAATTATGTACAAATATAATATATGGTACATGATGAAATAGCAATAAGGAAAATCTTTTTTATATAAAGACAGAAGACAATACATTTTGGAATTACAGTATGTAATTGTCACAAACATGTATATAATGAAGTATTTAAAAATAGAGTTTAAATTGCTTTGTGACTCTTGATTCATGCCTGTGAAGTCTTTGATTCATAATAAAGCCTGCCTCAGTGGAAAAGCTACGTGAAAACTAATTGTTTCCTTACATGCCCATTTATAGACAGAAACAAATAAATATCAAAGAAATGGTATGAACACTGGAATCGGGGAAAAGGCAAAACAAATAATTTAGAAAAAAATAAATGTGCAACTTTTGACAGCATAAATATCAAACCACAAAATTAATTTTAAAAAAGATTTTGAAGTATAATCATAATCTTTCTTGATCCTGATGATAAAATTCTCTGTATCCCAAACAAACTCTAACAGGAAGCAGTACAGGAAACGCTCCGCCAGACACTTACGTCTGTCTGTATGATCCTGCCGAGGAAGACTAGTCTACATTCATCAGCAAAGCAGCAGCAGCAGAGTTGTACCTTGCTATGTCAGCATACAGCAATGAAGCAGTCAGAAACACAAGATTGAACATCAACAGAAGGAATAATATGGCTAATACAGCTTTTAACAGAGCCATGTTAGCACCCAGCCACAGACAGATTAGCACCACAGTTTTCCTCCATGCTCAGTTTGTCTCTTCATTCGCATCCTGCAACTTAGTGCCATCACTGGCTTCAAGGAGGGTCTGGCACTTCATAATAGCAAAGTTAAGAAATGGAAAGTTCTGTTTTCTTATGTTTTGTTTTTTTCTTTCTCAAAAAGGTCAAGAGGCAGCAGCATGGATCTCCATATCCAATCCACAGAAGAAAAAAGACAAATACATTTTAACTGGCAAGGTAAAAAGCAGGCCCAAGTCTCCCTCTGCCTCAGACACAGTGAAAGTTTGCTCTTCTCTACACAGACACACCAGCAGTGATAGAAGCAGCAACCGATTCAGAAAACACAATAATGTGGCGTAGTGGGCAGAGAAAGAGTGGAAACAGGACCAGGTTTCCCAAAACATTAATTCTACTGTCATTTAGGCTCTTTTTCAGTCATGCTTTAACTTTGAATTTTTTTTGTCCATACATGAAAAACTGCCTATTATTTTTCATTTTATTTTTCTTCACGTTTAAGTTTTGGGAAACACGGTTCCAAGTTTCTGTTGGGAAATCCTCCCCAGACTGACAGAAGGTGCAGATTTGTGTTCTCATATATTTGATTAAGGCACCTGGTTTAGCAGGCATCATATTCAAAGTGTTCTTTTGTTTTCTTTGTATATGTAAAAACCAAATGCACAGTGATGAACACTGTTGTTTTTTGTTTGTTTTGTTTTTCGACTGTTAAAAGAAAAAGATTTTAAAAAAGCAGGGGCATGTGGTTAGAATGTAATGTATTTGGACACTGAAAATCAACATCAAAATATCTTTGTGCTCATTGTAGTAAGTAAGAAATCATTCAACAGAGAGAACAGTGAGTGACACCTTGTGAAAATGTAGACTGATGATTGGCCAAATTATTTCCCAATGTACCAAGAACTCCAGACAGCACCTGGTATTCCTACACTTCAGGGAGTCGGCATGCAGAAACATCATTTCCACTGATTTGTTTGTCACCGAACACATCTAAGAACTGTGGATTGAAGGTAGTAAACATTCAGTGGAGGCGTTTTTCGTATAAGGGCAGGTCACATGAGTCTAAACAAGACAGGAAACATTTGAAATGCCTCAAAGGAAGCTCTAAACCAGACTCTGTGAAGTGATACCACTGGGCGAGGGCATTTGTAATTTTTAATTACAAATCCCAAACTTTCTGTGTAAGATCATGACAAGTTTCCATATTATATGTGGGTTACCCTACACTAATTGCATATAGAAAATCCACCTAAGGCATATATATTAATGAGAGAAGCTTTCATGCAATGTTATTCAACCTGAATGGAGAATAAATGTTTCAAACCAGCGATGAATGAATACAATTAACTGTTGACCCTTTTCCCCTCAGTAACAGTCCCGTTGATTTGACTATCTACTGTATATTTCGCCTGATTGTCAAACGTTCCTTTAAGGAACCAGGCAGATGGCCACCAACTTTGAGTTGGGTGAGCAGAGTTTTCTGCCTGTTGAAATTGTGTTAGTGTCGATTATGGGGCAAAACTGGGTCCTTGTACAGAGTATAGTCTAGACCTGTGACAAGTGCAATGTGTGATTAGATAAATTCTGTTGTGGTCTAGTGTGTAAAAATAGGCTTGGCCTGTGTCATTAGATAAATTCTATTGTGGTCTAGTATTTAAAAATAAGCTTGGCCTGAAACTTGTTTAAAAAAAAGAAAGAACTAAATAACATTTCCACATGGGCTTCTATATATTTTTTGAGTTTGGGCAGTGGCATAAATTCAAAGAGTCTGACTTTTACAAAACAAAACTTGCATGCTAAACAATATTGTTCATACAGATCAATAATACTGTGTGAATCTTCCTGATTGGTCCAAAGGGATGCCTTGTCTGATGATAATTATTGAAAGCAATGATCACATGGACAACAATAGTTGTGAGTGGGCCCGAATGGTTGGATCCCATTTAAATTCTTGATTATTTCTGGGACAGTGAAAAGTAATCAGCACCACGAGACAAACCCAAGTTTGGATTGTAATCAGAGTTAAATCATTTTGTGACAAGAGGATGTTGGAGGTTTGTTCTACGTTTGAATACCAATATGGAGAGAGTGACTTGATTTCTTGTTACAAGTCTGTTTTGCTTTTTTCGGTTTGTGCACAGAGCATTGCACTATATTGATTGACATTGATAATTTGTGATACACACACGCACCCACACACACACATACACACCTCACACAAAATATTTTGTACAGAGTAAAGAATGGTGACAATAATTGGAATACATAAATATATTTTCTTTTGTTTTTTTTTATGTCATCACATACGTCAGATAGAAGAACGACAATACCCTGATTAGCTGAAGAAGAGCTTTATGGATCCACTTAGCTTTTATTGGACAAGAGTAGCACAAAGTTACACACTCTATTAGCTTAATAGTTGAGTGTATAGGATCTATGTCAACAGAAATAAAAAGAATAAGGAATAGTTTGACTGGATTTTCACTCACTCCAAGACTGTTAAAATGCCACAGAGTCTCCTGGTTTGAATGTAAAGTTGCACAGCTTGCGCGCATCACGTTAAATCTAAACCTGTAAACCTGTGAGGACTCTTTCTTGAACCAGCCTCGTGATCGACAACAAAACAGACACTCTTCTCTTGTTGGCCGCACTGCTGAGTCGGCCAACTTTCCATCAACCAGCGGCCCTTAAACCACTGTACCCCCAACAGACTTGGCCAAAATCGTAGCTGAAAAATGCATCAACAATCACCTAAAGAGACACAGCTGAGCACAAACCACTCAAAGATGAATCATTTTTCAGGTATATTGCGCCGTGTCTGCTACTTCAGTCATAGTTGTTTTGAGCCAATCAGGCTGAGAGGATTTGTTGTTATTGACCGTGGATTGGAAGAACAATGTCATAAACCTCAGGCGCATCCCTTGGAAACAGACATGTCTGCCATGTTATTGTTTTTATTTGTTTGTATGTGAGTTGTTTAAGAAGGCAATAAGTGTCCGGATTGAGTCTCCATGTGTAATTGGCTTGCCATACAGTACAGTGATATAGTAACTTCCCCCAAGGCGGCCCGGAACATTTTTCAAACTGGCTCTTCCTGGCCGCCTCAGGCTAACCACCTCCTCATTAAGTCACAAGTAGAAATCAGTTTACATATGATAACAATATATCTCTCTGGAGAAATGTGTCTACACTGTACATCACCCTGAAGAGGAAGCCAAAGCAGAATCAGTTTTTCCATAGGAAACCTCTACTGAAGGCAAATGAATCAAGACGCCAAGGGGGGTCAGCATCAGGATCAATGTAGGGGCCCTGGAATCAAAACCCTCTTTTTAAGACCACAAAAAATTTATTCCCTGTCTAGGAAATAGACATATCCTGTCAACACACTGGGCTTCCCAAAGCCAAGGAATGATATGCTCTCAAGCAGCAGCACATATCATTACGTGGCTCCAGAAACATGTGGACCAAACCCTCACTGGGCCATACACCTATTTCTTGCTAGTTTATAGATGTATCCAAGTCAGGTAATAGACCTACTCTAGCAAGTAGTCGTCAGTTTTACTTGCAGCATTCACACCAGGCCTTTTAGCAGCAAATGGAAGGAAAAAAAATGCTTCTCTTTTCTTTCTGGGTTTTTTTTTTTGTTGTTGTAGTTTTGTTTTATGTTTTTTTTCCTTTTTTGGACAAAGTGCTTTTGTTTTCAAACATAGAAGGTAATCTATACATATATCTAACATTTAGAAGGTACATATTAACTTAAACTCTATTTACAAAAATGAATCACTACTAAGAGAATAGCTGTGGACGGTAAGTGAGAGCAAGTCTTTAGGCTACAACTAGACTACGAAGTCAAATCAAGGATGCTCATCGTTATAACTTCAGGAAAAAAAGCACCATTTCTCCCTTTTTAGACAACAGGAAATTATTTTTTAAAAAAACCTTTTATTTATATATGTGTATATATATATATATATATTATATATATACATATATATTAAAAAAAATTCATTCTGGTTGAATTTTACAATTCCTGGAAATGGCAGCACTTCCAAGCATGCAGGCATCATGCATTTCTTAAAGTTTTGGACACGCTGCCAGGATGTGGCCGGGACGTTGTAAATCTGTGTCAGGAACAAGGTTATTCTTTGCAACTATGACCGGCTTGGAAGGATGTTAGCTGAAAAACAAAGGCAAGGCCAGGCAGATAAAAAAAAATTCAGCAATGCCATGCAGCAATACTGATGCCAGGAAATACAAAATTCACCCAGAATATTAATGATGATCTAAATGGAAATGCACAGCAACAAATCTAGATCAAAATAGGACGAAAATATAATGGCTTTGGCTTTCTTACAGCGTCTGACATCACAAACTCTCACATCACCACTCTGAGTTTCTTCCTTCCCTGGACACATTCTTGTATTCATTCTGTTTATAGACCTTTCCAACCAGAATGTGTCTTTGCTGCATTGTATTTCACATAAATCCATCCATAATTTTCTGTCAGTTAGCTCAGCAAGCGAAAGAGACCAAAGGGGTCAAGTCTAAGTTCATAGATGAAACGACCAGAATGACTAGCTGCTCATTAAAATAACTTTCTCCTATTTCTTTCCACTTCATCTTCTTCTCTCCACTGGAGAAGGTGACCATACAAATACTTCCAGAACAACAGGACAACTAGCAGCCAGCTTTAATACAACAACTTTCTTTTGTTTTGAGTGCGATTTTTGTTTTTTGCTCCAATTGTCTCAATGTAAGGACAGGCGTTACTTTATGTGTCGTGCTTAAAAAGGAATCAATTCTCATCAAAAGTGGCATTTCACCATTGACAGATAAGCATATCAGTTATGGTTCTATATACAGTACTTTAAAAGACAATTCTGTTAATATTTAGTTGATAGACTAGACCTGTCTACATACGGAAAACAAACAAGTGACACAGGAACAAAACATTTTGGTTATTGTGGTTGACATTTTAACAAACAAGCAAAAATGTAACATAGCTTATCTAGTGACGCTTTTGGTGTTTTTTTTCCTAAACAGCGCCATGAACACAACGAGCACATGGAGGGAGGAATCAGTTCAGGAATGACATGCTTGCTAAGCAATAATTCTACTGGAGAACACCGTAGATGGGGTTAATTTTAGATTGAGAAAAAAAAAAAATGAATGAATGTTCCTTTTCTGTACAGAATTGGACCCAAACTAATTTCACAGTTCAATGAAGTTCCCTGACCCTCCCACATTTCTACATTCAATACGGCATCAGGTAAGCTGTGCAAAACCTTACTTTTACTGGCTGGTCGCCATTTCGTTGCATGTGTCTTTGGTACAAAAACAATCAAAATATAGTGTGCAAATATATTTTTTTAAACAAAAATATCTGTTAACCCTCACCCAGGCTCTAAAGACAGAGTACCAAAAACAAAAAGTAATCTATTGCAGAGCCCTCCTATATACACTGACTCTGTGGCATCAAGCAACAAGAGCATCCGTTTCTTTATGTACATTCAGAATATCTTTAGTCAACTGAAATACACAACAAACCCCACAGGCATCTCCTTCCTCACATTCACAACACTCCTCCTCAGTGTAACATGGGGCTGTGACGCTCTGAACTGAATCAATGAAAAGCAGTGAATCCCACTGTTTGATGGTTTGCCATAGCCCCGCCCTCCACTGAAAAAAACTGCGGTAGTGACGGCAATGACCCCCCACCCCACCCCACCCTCCCACCCCCGCCGCAGGTTCGCACAAATGCAGTGTTTCGGTTATGCCTTGTCGTCACATCCCCAGTACAAAGTAGTCCTCTCCTCTGCGGAACCACAGGGAGTTCTGAGCAAACTCTCCTCCTCATTCGATCCCTTTCACATACGTGCGCACACACACACACACACACACGCACGTACACACTCAGTTACAGAAATACACACATACCTACACAAGGCACAATGAGTAGCACTCTGATCAAACACTAGTATGAACACACCAAACTGTTAGCCTGGTCATCTCTTCTGTACAAAAAGGGGAGTCGGTGCCATTTTTCACCAAGAGACACTTTTATGTACAATATCCTGGAGGAGATAGATCGCTGTTTTTTTGCCATCTTCATCACCACCTTCTCCCATACTGGCAAAATGCCTATTTCCACTAGTCCAGTTATAGCCAGCCCAAGGCCAAAAAGCACTTATCTACATGCACGTCCTCACCAAATGGTCAACTATGTCCAGTTGTTTAACTTGTTCTTGTCAAAATCAGCTGTAGTTTCATCCATATCACAAATGTTGAGTCAACTGGATTTTTGAAGTTCAATAGTTAAATGTCTAATCAAGCCTTCAAATTCTACTATATTTTTGTTTAGTAGCTAAATGTTAACTGCTATATTTTTATAACAGCACAACTGACTGGCAAATTGGGGGTGACATGAAGATATTCAGGCCTTCAATTCAAAATATTTCTTGCCACCCCGAAACGCCACAAAGAACGCTGCTTTGCTTGGCGATCAAAGTACTTAGTTGGCAAATTAAATATCCTGGAGATAATTGCCATGTGAGGTGAATGTCTTCTAGAAAATGATGGTGTCTGTCAGGTAAAAATTCATCCTCTGTCTTTAAAACCTCCAAGAAGTTGTGTGAGAGTATTCCAGTGGCTGCACACGTATGACTATGTCTATCAGCCCTGGAAGCAGATCTTCAACAGAAGAAACCCTACACAATGCTATGTTAAACACATCTAATAATCACCAGTGGATTTAGAACGTGCTATTAGATATACACCGAACCACCTCCTGCTGCTTTCAGAGGTGCGTTTCCCAACAGGCATTCACAATGGGTTGGGAGACAGTGACCCGCTATCTGTGCACAGTGTGCAGAGACAGAAAGCGAAGATGTATGTCATTGGTTCATGACTTCAACAAACACACATACACACAGGGAGTGGTATGTGTGTTTGTGTGACCAACAATGTGTATGTACTCTAGGTTGGAGGCGCATGCAGGAGGAGCATAGTTACAATAGGACAGCACGGTGGTAATATTTAGTCCACTCCTCTCAGTGGACTGCCGTTTGTCTACATTTTGGAGGTGGGGACTCGCAGTCCGACCAGTCCACCAGTGGGATCCCCTCGGCCAGTGTTATCCAAGATCTTGTTGACAAAGTCAGAAGTCTGCCCAGCAACAGGTGGTGCCACTGGATGAATAGTCAGAAATAATAGATGTTAAAACAAACAACTTGTTTTTGTACCTCTTGTATCAGAGTTATACTAGGGAAGGGTATTTCAAGCAACACCATCCAAAAGTCGCACTGATTTTGAAAAGACCAATTTTTACCACATTATGTTTTTAATGTACAACATACTTCGGTATCAGTGAAAAAGTCAATAATTGACGCCATTTAATTTCTGGTTAATTTATTTGTGTTAATACAACACAAAAGAAGATTGTTTCTCCTTTAAATAACTTGCTTTTTTGATGCTGGTCATAGAGATCCTATTTTTCTTTGTGTTCACAGACACTTGAAATAGACTTACACATTCCATTAGGTCTGTTTTGGCGACCATAAATGATTCTCACCGAGTGTCTCCTGGATGAGGTATTCCAGAGTGTCAGTCATGTTTGTAGGACGTGGAGAGGAGTCCTCCACCCGAACCACAATCTCCTCCTTGATGGCGTTGATCACAAACAGAAGCCGGTCTAGAAGACACATGGTAGAGCACACAAATGAGTGATAAGCACAAATTCATTACATTTAAAGTCTGTATCTTGTGATATGCAACTAATGAAAATTCAACTTTTGATTTGACAAAAATACATAAATTACATTGATCCTCTCCACGGAGGTCAGATGAAATTAAAAAGCTACTACGTACCATACTCTGTGCTGAGTCCCCACAGTTTCACCTTGTTTGCTTCATACTGGGCCTTCTTTTTTAAACGGCATGCTCTGAAAAAAGATGAAGACTTTACTAATACATCTTCTATGATCTAACCTTCCTATTTTTTTTTTTTAATTAAAAAATTAAACAAAAAATTAACCTTCCTATGTGCAAAAAAACTGAAAGAATGCTACATCTCTATCCTGGAACAATCTGGCCTTGCATTATAGATCTAAAACATTTATGAAAGCAACAGTCTGAAGCACAAGATTTTAAGATTTATTACACTTCATTGATCTCTATTCACTCTGTTATATGCCTTACACACATACAGGCCTGAAACACACACACACACACACACACACATAGACAATGGTTTGTCTGTGTCACACTGAGCTCATAATTATACTGCTTGTTTATACCTTTTCCCTAAACAGAATGCTACAAAGTGTTGAATCCCGTTTTGTTTTTGCAGAACAAAAATAGTTTGCTTTGTCTCTCTGTAATGATGCTCCTCACAACTGCCACACACTTCAGTGTAACACCACTGCGAATAGTGAAGCTCTGCAGTTAACATGCATCTTATTTACATAAAAGTTTTCTTTTTGTATTTGCAGAACACATGGCTGTGCTTGTGCCTCCAAATGTACATTTCTGTGCCAAAGCAGGGAGAGGAAGTTGCTGTAACACCAATCCCCATGGATCCAGAAGTGTTGTTACTCACCTCATACAGAGTGTGTTAACGTGTCAGAGGTGTTTCCAACTTTTTCTAGCTCTGTTCTCAGTTTAACGCCTGCTTGTCACACAGCTAAAATGATCTAAATCAATCAAGCATCTTGAGCTTAATGGAACAAAGTACATATTTTTTTAAGCATAAAGCAGTTTTACTGTCAAGCAAAGGTATATGAAATAAGAAACAAGCTACTGAAGTGAAAAAGATCAAGTCACAAGGAAAATCAAGTGAAGTATGATTATTTTTTGTTTAGATTTAACTTGAGTATCATGTTTGCTCACATTCACCTGTGATGCAGTATATAGACGTATCATCGGTCCACATAAGCACCAGTTGTTGTCATTCCACTAGTGGCAGCATCTTTGTTCTTGTTCACCATATTTTGCACATATTTACCTGTGGCCACAATGCATTGTGATGGGATGGATCCTTGTTTCCTTGGTAGGTTGTTTCATCAATGACCCAGCAAACCCTTTCTACCCTCTAACCCTGCCACCAGAGGACGCTTCACAGAACGCATGTAGGTTCGAAATAAAATGTGCTGCTATTTTTTGTTGAGGAATCAATAAGGCTTCTGATCTGACATATATTTTAGATTTCTGGTACGTTGCTCAAGGGCATTTCAGCAGTGCTGAAGAGGTCAACCAGCACCTCTCCAGCTGTCAGTCATCACTGGTTCATAAGCCCTGTCCTTGCATACTAACCTACTGCTGCTCTGAAAAAGCCTACTGGTACAAACAACAGGTTATAGCTACAGGCACATCTCAAAAAATGAGAATATCGTAGAAAAGTGATACTGTATATTTACCAATCAAACCAGACGAAACAAGTCAGTTAAGTAAACATGCAAATGCTAAGTACATGAGATTGGTCTCTGTCTGCCTCTCTATACCAGCTTCTCCTACACCTTCATCCTCTCTATGTCAGTGCAGGAATAATAGCAGTTTAGCAGGTACCTTACAAGTACTGCTGAGAGGACTGCCGACACTGATGTCTGTTAGTTTCATTCAATGGGGTACTTCTAGAGGAGAAACATCCTCTAAAGCATATCAATAACTCGTTTCACACAGCTTGTTCAGATTGCCTGTTGCACCTCGTTTTATTGCACACCACAAAGGCATAATGGAAGTTATTACTATTCTGCCTCAACATAGCAGCAGAAGAAATAACGTTACATTGACAGAGTGATTCAGCAAGGTGGTGGGACAATACTCAGGTGTCATGACTTTTAATGCATTATGTGTATGGCCCACAACCACAGGACTAGAAGCACATCTAGAAGCAGCTAGATGCAGGTAACAGACCAGATATGGAAGGGAATCTGATTGGAATCTGATTTGCTGCAGTTTGAACGCAGCCAAACACTGCTCTCCGGTGTCACATTATGCGGTGCAGTTTCTTTACCTGGATGCTAGCTTGTTCTTCTCCTTGCGGGATCGCGGTCGTGCAGTGAGTGGCAGCTCGCTCACAGGTGTCAAGTCACTGATCACCTTGTTCAGCTTGCGGAGCTCAGTTCCAATCTGCAGCAACTTGCGAGGATTGGGAGTCAAGTCCTCCACATCCGTACGGCGAGATTTCTTCAGCATATATTTCCCTAAATAACAACCAATGAACAGAATGCATCTAAGATGACTGGGACTTTAAATATAATGCTTAGCAGACACCCAAGCACAGAATACAATAGTGTTGCAGTGGTTATCAGTTTCCTGGTAAACCATGGTATGTTTGGATGGCTATTATACTACAAACAACTGGTTATTAAAGGTTTTAGAAAAACACAAAGGGAGACTCTCCATTACTTAATGAATGCCTGTCAAGACTGTGGAAGGTCCACCAGTGAAACACACAAAGCAGAGAATATGGAAGAGTATATGATGGATTTCCATCCCCCTAAAAAAAAAGTAAAATCAGTGGCGTGAGACTACTTTTGAGTTCTGAAAAACCACCAAGACTTTATCCTCAGGGGAGGATAATCAGATTGTAAGGTGACTGGAGGGAATACATCCAATTACTTTACCTGTCTTCATGAGCATCAGCCCTCTGCCAGATGAAAGTATGAAAATTAAATCTTGCTTTTACATTGCTTCCACTGGTGCTGACATGTTCAGTTACAAAACATGTTACAATGACTCGACTGATTAATCGTGATGATTTTCATGTTGTTTCTATAGCTTCTTATTATTAATTGCCTTTAATTGACAGAACGACTGAAGATGTGTGACAGAAAAAGAATCCCCCTGTGTTTGAATTCAACCAATCATTTAAGATTATGTTTTTAATACTTTCCATAAACATTTGGAAATGATCAAAATGTACAATGACTTGTCCACTTCACACCTATAAATATGTATATTTTTTAAAGGACTTAAATAAAATGGAAAATTCATGCAAGAGAACTTCTTCACTACCTCTTCATCTTTTGGTTTAAAGCATGCCTTTTGCATGCCTTTTACAAGAGGATTTTAATTCTCTTTATTAAATATTTTAAATGTGATCATTTAAAATGTAAATTTCACTGCCACATACTGCACACAGCTGCTGTTGTAAAATCAAAAACATTGTAGTCCGACTGAACATCTCCCTACTAACAGCTTTCATTAAGTCTCATATGTATTTCCTGTACTGATTGAGGTTGCGAGATGAAATGTAAACAATAATGAAAGAAAATATAAATTTATATCAAATTAATTTAGTCCGATCCTTTAAAGCATCGGACTAAATTAGTACAGCAAGGCTTGAATTTGAATTTAATGACACCACTGCTTAAATACTGTTACGGTTTGCAGGTTATAAGTTTGTTTGTGTGTCGGTGTGTGTGTGTTGATGTATGTATACCATGGAGGGGCCCATTCTTCTGGTACAGGTTGCTAGGCAGCGTGTGTCTGTCCCACTCTGAAGGCTTGAGCATACGTTCCTGTTTGGAGGGGGTGAGCTGCTCACTGTACTCCCAGAAGTAGCGGCGCTTGCCTCTCTTCCGGCTTGACACTCCTGCTGTAAGGCCTTTAATATCCTCCGTCAGCTCCATGTCACAGCCTGATGGAGGCAGAAGAAACAAGACATGAGAACAGGTTGGAAATCAGAGCAACGGAAAACTTAAGCGGAAATAGTGGCAAATAGGAAATGAGCAATGAAAACAGGAAGCAGCAACTGCTACCTTGTTCTGAGAAGGCGTCACTCATATCATCATCCTTGTCTGCTTCATAGTCTTCATCCTCTTCCTCCTCTTCTTCTTCCTCCTCCTCCTCTTCCTCCTCGTCATCGTTTTCAGACAACTCGTGCTCGCTGCCAAAACCCTCATCGTGGTCTTCATCGTCAAGCTCTAGCCCATCACCCTCATCCTCCTCTACCTCCTCTTCATCGTCATCCTCCTCCACATCCTCGTCGAGCAGGGAGTGGGCTCTACCGTCCAGCCTGCTGCGGGTCAGGAACAGAGAGTAGTTGTGCTCCTCCTCCTTGCCATTCTCTGTGCCCTCTACAGCCAGACCACCACCACCGCTGCTCGTCTGTGCCGCAGCATCGCTGCCACTGACCAGACAACCGGCATCGACCTGAAGGGCGTGGCTCGCTTCTACAGCGTGAGGCACAGCAGACCAGCCTACAGGCAAATCTCTCCTCCCTTTCCTCTCGACCCTCTTCTCAAAGCTCGTCAGGCTGCCATAGCCACTGGCCTCAGCGGCAGGAAGTCCCATTGAAGTAGCACTTGCTGAAGTGGAAGCCTTTTCATCTTGAGGCAGAGAGAGAGGTAAATGGGCGTCTGACCTCTCAAACTCTGTCTTGGTGGGACTGTCAGGCTGAGTCTTATGCAGAGCACTCACACGAACTTTGGCCTTACGCACAAAGTCAGAGTTATGAGAAGTCAGGGCTGTCATCTTGGTGCCTTGTCCCTGGACTTTGGCTTGAGTTTGGCCATAGTCCTGGGTGAGACTGAGGAAGGTCTGGGTCTTGGCCATAGTCTCCGTGCTGGAGGGGACGGGTCTGGTGGCTTTTTGGGAGCCTTCAGGAAAGTCTGGGAGTAAGTTGTGGGAGGGACGGGAAGATGTGGAGCTTGGGGAGGGCCGTGCAGAGCTGGGGCCGGATATTTGTCCAGGGACCAGGGGTCTCTTACTTTGACAGGGAGGCTGAGAGGGCAGAGACTGAGCCGGTGGCAAAGTCAGGTCAGCAGGGGGGTAGAGCGCCTCACACACAGGCTGTGAATCCTCACTGTTCAGCTGGGCCAGAGTCGGAGTTCGACCAATCACTTCCTCATCCTGGTATGGACTAGAGAAGTCATCCAGTCCAAGGAAATCAACCTCTTTGGTACCCCAGATGTCACAGCTGGTCAGTCGTGTGTATCTGCCAAGCGTAAAACCATGATGTTATATCTGTTGTTATAAATCCACATTGAATTGAATTTTATAAAACGTAAGGTTCTAAACCCAGTTACTGATTTAACACAATAAATCAAAATCATCACTTTGCCCAAAAAACAAGACATTTGAGGCTCAGCCTATCAGACTGAGAAAATGTCTTACAGTGACTCAAGAGACATACTCAATATTATGGCTACCTAACAGTCTAGATTATTAAAAACTGAGTTATTCATAGTACAAAAGATGAAGCACTATTTTAATTAAACATGACCTCCAGGAGACACGACCCTCCCTGTGACAGTCAGCACTGTCCCACCTCAAGGGTAATAGCCTTTAGATTTCAGAACCTGTTTACTCTAAGCTGACACTCGACAACAGAGGAGGAGGTGCGCAAACTATTTTGGTAGTGAAGCATTAGGATCACTGCAAGACAGATGGAGCATCGCCTCACATCTCGGGAGATTGCGGCAGCCAGCTGCTTTGTTGTTTGTCGACCTCTTAAACCACTCCCTGCCTTGGAGGGAAACCACAACTTACCTCAAAGCATCCACTGTCAGTCAGATTCTACTACTACCTGTCAGTGATGCTGAAGTCTCATGCTGTGAGAACCTTCAGGCAACTGTATGATCGCATAATTGCTTGCAGTTTTCCTATCGTAAAAAATAAATCTCTTCAGCTCAGATGGTGCAGGAAAACTCTCTGCCAGGACCCGCAACCATTGATCCCCTAACCTTTAACTGACTTTACTTAACGCAGCTAGTCTTTCAGTGAACCATGAAAAAAAAGGCATGAAATGTGCTTCAAAAGCGTAGAAAAACAAAAAAAGGTAGGAAATGTGCTTCAAAAGCATAGAAAATAGTTTCTCATTGAAAAATGTTATCGGGCAAAAATGAACGTAATTAGTGATGAATGGGTGATACAATTTACAATGGTTTTATCATGAATGAATCAGGACTACTGCACTATTCTTGCGGCATAGAAATTATATTAGATGTCTTGCAAATCAAGACCTGAGAAGTCCATTTTATCAAATTTTTGTTTTGTAGAGAAACATGTTCACTCTGGGGACAAGCACCAGTCTAAATCTGAGTTTAAAGAATAATGCTGATTTTATTCAATATTTTTCTTACAGCCAACAAAACCATTAGACACACAAGTTCCTTCTGAAAACAGATAAGTCTTTAAAGTATTACTTGAGCAAATAGATGTAGTTCATTATTTGTTTCCACTGTTCATTAATTTCCATTAAATTTATGAAAGTATGCTAGTATATTTAGTATTGTCTCAAAATAATCCAGTGTCTATATTTGTCCTAATCAAGAAGCAGGTCCAGGGTGAAGCATGCTGCTTAACAATATGTGTTCAGAAGTTTTTGAAATTTACTAGAAGAAAGGCTTTGGATAATGGTTGTCTCATGTTCAAAGTAAGACAAAGATTACCTTTCAAAAACAATCACAGCAAAAAGGGACAGGCCATTTGCATTCATACAATCTTTATAACTGATTTATTACATGCAGGGCATCCTTAAAGGCTCCTCTGAGTGATTTGGTTTTGAAGCCAATGATTTGTTGCCCATTAAATAAACAAGAGCAAGTCTGTTTGACACTAAATGCAACTCTGTGTAGTTGTAGGACAATCCATTAAAGCTACATTGACCTTCAAAAAGTTTGATAAGTGAAAGATAGTATGCCATTAAAGTTTAATGGAAATCAACCACAGCACATAAAGAATCCAGTACCTGGTGAGGTCTTCCCAGTAGGAGTCCCACTGTTCAAACGCTGAACTGCTGTAGACCGTCTCACACTCGCCCATACCCATCAGCTGATCCATGCAGCCCTCCACCTCCTTCCCTCCATCCCCCGCACTGACTACGCTGTCCCCACAGGGGCTCTGCCGATGGCTCATGTCTCGGTCCTGCAGAGAGGAGGAAACCAAAAGATGAGTCAGGTTTCTGACATTTTTCATTCTACTCAGTCGACCTCATGTATTCATCTCACAATCACAAAACTGTCAAGAACACATTTTGATTGTTATAATGTATACTAGTATGTGCCTGGTCAGCAAAAATTGATTTGTGACAACATTTCTAATTCATTTCTTTGTCAAAAGAATTTAAACTTGGCTGAGAAAAGGTAAAAAAAAATATAAATAATCTGGCTGCTTGTGATTTTTGTCACATGTAACCTGACATGGTTTTTCAGTGTGGATTTGGAGATGATCAACTGTGACCACACCCGTCGATGAATCTACCCGGGTGTGTGTTTTTACTAAAAGCATTCAAACTTAAAATTTGCAATTTGTCTTGTTGCATTTGACTTGTACAAAACAAAATAATGTTCGGTATCTTGATGTATTAACTTTTTAACATGAGGTTGTCTCAACAGGAAGTTCACACATCTCAAATATGATCACAAAGGATCACTAAAATCAAACTCATATCTAATACAGCAGTAAGAAAAGGCCCAATAACTTAATAACAAATCATGAAAATCAAATCATAAAAATTTACACACAAATTCAAAATTGGTGCATCTTCCTACATACAATATTTAGCAACATTTGTTGGATCAAACAATTACCATAAATAAATAAATAATTTATTACACACACACACACACACACACACACACACACACACACACACAGGCAACAGTGACAGCTGTACACAGCACTATTAACCACACCTATATTTCAGTATGGTAAACTATTTGTTCTCTCTTCTATTGTGCATGTGCAGCCACTCACCAGTTCATACATGAAATCTGGGTCAGAGCTGGTGGCGAGCAGCTCAGTGCTGGTCAGGGCCTGGTCAGCAAATGAGTAGTTCTGAAAAGCATCCCCAAAGGGAGGCTCCATCCCACTGACGCTGGGCTGCAACACCAGACATAAAGCACATTGAAGTGAAAAGGCACTAGTGAACATCATCGTCGTGATCAATAATCTGATTAAAGTTAACTTTAGTGCAGTTTTGTCTGGAACACTGTCTCTTTCTGGTTGCCAAATCTGTAAACCACAAAATATGCAGACTATCATGACGACTTTAGTCTCACACAGATGGACTGCGATAACTCAGCTGCTGAGGTGCTGATACTTCTCATTATTCATTTGTCTGGGACATAGGGGTACACATGTGCTGACAGTGTAACAGTTACCATGACAGTTTATAGCAAATGTTTGCAGCTGACATCCAGTTTGCCTTGTTTAATTTCATGCAATAAGCAATATTTCTCCGAAGTGTTAGCAGCAGACGACACCAGACCTTACTGAAAGACGGCCATAACAACAGACAGGCATTTCATTTCATAATCTCTGCTTACTGAGTACAACCCCATTTCTTTTCATCTAAAACACGGTGCAAAGCTATAATAAAAACTACATAAAACAATTTGTGAAGCAATTGTGTTGACCAATGACTTTTTATGGATTGTTCCAGGGTAAGGACTTATTACTCATACCATGACTTAATCCACAAAGTGGTGAACCTCACCTGATCCTTGCAGCCTGTTGAATACCCCATCAAACCCCTAAGATATCACCTGCTTACCTTGCAATGTTCAACAGGTGTTTTTTGAACTGAGCACAACCTTCCCAGTCTTTTGTTGGCTGTTTCCTCTTGTTTGAAATGTGTTACTGGTATTAAATTCGAAACTGGAGTTTCAGTTTTTGTCCTCATCTAGGTTTAACAAAATTCAACAGACTTCAGACGCTGTGTAGGCCTGTGTTGGAGGACACCTGTCTGTGTTAAAGTGATGTCATCGCTCTTACCTGAGGCATCGCCAGGCACAGCTCAGAGCTCCAGCGGGGATAACCTCTGGGCCCCTTGTCCGGTCCCAGTGGCGGTTGAGTGAGGTTGTACGTTCCGCACAATAAATTACTGTCAAATGAAATGATTGCCGAGTGCTGGTATGCACAACCTTCAGCCTGGTCTGGTCTGTTGTGGTCTAATATGGTTTTCTGTCTGCTTCAGTTCTGTGGTAAAAAAAAGAGATGAGGAATTAGAATGAAAAGAAGGGGACACAAAGAAATAATCCAACAATAATATGCAAGTGCAGCCATTGTTGTAGAGTTCTTTGTTTTTCTTGTACCAATCTTCAAGAGGTTGTTTTGCTTGGTTTGTCAATTACTATTTTCACAAAAAAATTGGCAAATAGGTGTTTTAATCAGTTGCTTGGAAAAAAAGACCAAACTAATGATCTTTTCTGTTCTGTTGAAAATGTGTCTACTGTACTTGGCTAGGCTCAGATGATGTAAGGAAAAACTGCATTTATTTTTTGCACAGTTTGAAAAAACATGATATTTTTATTTAGTCTTTGTTAACATTTCACTGAAGCTTTATAAAAACAGAAAAGTTTTCTTATCTTTTAAGCTAATAGGATGAACTTGTTGACAAAAATTATTTCAAGACACAGCCAGAAGCAACATTATCATTTATGAGTATTCATATTTCCAGTTCCATATTTCCAGTTTCCAAGTCCTGTATTTATTCTTTCTTACATCTGTCATGTCTTTACAAACTCCTGAGGAAAACATATAGCTCTTCAGCTAATAAATTGCAAACAGCCGCCGAGAAAATTTATTATCACCTATCATTGCAAAAAATAGGATGTAGGAGGTAGCAAGTGCACAACAATATTCTGTAGAATAGAAATGATAAAACTTCTCACATCAAATACATTAATGTCTTTATTTATCATTGTTCTTCAGCCAAACAGAATTCCTACTTCTCTGCTGCTTTTATTATCTCACCGAGAAGCTGACGTGTTTAAACGATCAATATATCCCACGCTCTTTTTAACTGTGCTGACTCTTAAGAGGTTAATTCATCACCACCCCCTCTACACTGGAGCAGAGTGAATTTCGGTTACTAGGTTGTTTCCTGATTTCAGAGACTAAAAGCTTCTGAGTTATAATGATACATGATTGAAACGGCAATTCAGCAGGATTTCCCTGAAGGTTTTGAAAATGTAACAGACCCACAAAACAGTTGCAATGAATTACTTGTTAATGTTTCTCTGAAGAAAAACTTCAAGGGAAACAGTGCTCCTAAAAATGCCGACCTGTTTACTGCTGGTTGGGAAAGTCGGAATGCATCGTCTCTACAGCTGGACCTAAGTTCTGCAGCACTGGACCATGCTAGTCTCACTGTGTCATTAATGAGGTGATACACATGGCAACATATGACACGTGACGCTGCAACTTGGATGATCAAATTGCTTCAGATTGTCGGAGCACTATTACTACATACGGTATAGCGCTGTGCTAGCACTAGGCTAAATAACACATGAAAAAAAACTGTTACTTATGACAGGAGACACAATTTTAGCACTACAGTAATGTTAATTTTTGAATTTATTTTCAAACCACCACAGTGTAAAAAAAGCATTATTTATAAAGGTGATATAGTATAGCTGCATGAGAAAAATGTTACACTGAAAATAATGAATTTGATCATACTGTAATTTCACTAAATACAATGCTACTAAATTGAACAGTAGAGTCAGTTACTTTGATGCTTTTCAGGAGGAAATGTTCCATCACAAAGCCTTGTTCGACTTCTTTTATTTTCAAGCCACTCACGGTAAGCTAGCAAAACTATAAGAAGTGTGTTGAATTAACCTCTAGCCCAGCATGCATAATAAGTCAAAAATATGCTTGGTGATAAACTGAGCAACAGATATGCTTTGACGCTAACACTGTTGCACCACTGATCCTTTGACATCAACTCCTACTGCGGCACCGGGCCTGAGCAGCGCTGGATGCAGCACAGCAGCTCAGCCTCGCTGCCAATTCATCCCCAATACTATGAACTGGAACAAAATGCTCTAGAGCTAACAAGTATTTCACCTCCAAGATGAACATTATAAACAATATGTCTATAAAATGTTTGAGGTGACACCTGAAAGCACAAAAATGTTGTTGTTTTTTTGTAAATATTGTGAGGTCAGGTTAATGCAAAGCAGCAACACGTGGATGGAGCCAGCAGGATAAAGACTGATGCTGTGTGCCACACATCACGGACCTCACAGTTTTGTTCAGGTTTTATAGAACATCCAAAATTCTGGGTAGGATGTTTTGAAGGTAAAACCCCTTAAAGAGTCAACAGTCATTACAGCGAGATGAGTCAAACAGCAGACGTCTGTGAGAGAGTCTCATCAGGCAGTCACTGAAAGCACTTCTCCATGTAGAGCTCATCTTTTCTGTTCACTGTCTAGTTACAGACACGTGGTTACATTATGGGTTAACCTGACCCATATTGTATTGATAAAATTGGTTTAGAAAATGAATGAAAATAGTAATTATCTTCAGATATCTAACAACAAACAAAACCTGAACATAAACTACTAAAATAATATAAAATCATGAAATTAATTTGAATACTCATAATTATAATTGTATAAAGAGTGAATGATTCACTGACTATAAACATACTGCTGACAACTCTGGATGGCTTCCTCTTTTCAGCTCTAATATGGAATGACAAAAAAAGAGTGCGGTAATGCTGTTCTTGCTCCATTGTCAGAGCCTGGACATCAGCAAATATTTGCCTATCTCTAGATGATTTGTACAATACTCTTTATTGTGTTTTTTTTTCAGTCAACACACTGTACCAGTTAGTCAGTTAGAAAAACGCTCAAAGCGGCTGACATTCTCAAATAAAGGATGGGATCAACTTTTGATTAATGGGTATGTCATTAAATGATATTCTAATAAAACAAAAACTGATTTATATAGATGATTATTTTGTCAGTGAAAAAAGTTGCTACCTGAAACTGATAAAAATTCAATGCTGCCATCGAAGATGACAGTAATGCGTCTACAAGCTGTTTTCCAGCTACCGCTAAGAAGAAACCAAGCTGACAGAGAGCAGAATAATGCTAGGTATAAAAAAAAAAAGTACTTATGAAAGAAAATGAGGTGCAGCATCATGTCTGAAAGCATACAGTTGTGTTATCACAACTGGAAAGAAAGCACCAGCAGAAGAAGGCCCATCCAGCTCAACAGTGGCTGGTGTTGTAAACAGATGAAGCAAGTTTGATGTCAGTTGTGTCTGACACACAATGGCTGTCAACGCACAGATTGTGTTGAAGACACAATTCCCATTCCATCAAAATCTCCTATCATATGTCACACAGCATCCATCTCAGCAAAACAAGATCAAGCCACAGAGATCAAACTCATGCTTCAAATCATTCCAGGCATCACAACTTTGTTGTTCTTTCACTCCCACTAACTCACTGCAGTACACACTGGCCTTTGGCTCTTTGCTACTTTTGCATAGCAAATAAATTAGAATCTGCATGGAGACATGGCCCTGTGGTGAACAGCTGACACAATCATGCACCAATCCAACCGCTCCGAGACCAGTTGACGCCATCACTTCCTGTCAAATGAACTTCTCACCTCTGAGCTCTATTCCTCAAGCCACAAGCTTCACATCAACATAGGAAGTGGCAGAAAACTCATTTGCACATAACTCTAATACAACAGGGGATTTAAAAATAACACCTTTATAAAACCCAAATGTGCATGTAAGTACACAACTCATTGCATGTAAATATGAATGCACACACATAATCTCTTCAGAGCTGAGAGCATATTTGAAAGCTCAGGCTCTGAAATAGAAACTGATCATTATCATATCTCAATGTGTACCAGGGCAGCTGTGTCTGGCTTCACTTGAAGCAGAAGCAGAATGGGGAAATGACCTGAACACAAAGCTAGCACCTATATCAATCAAGACTCTCTCCAACCGCAGAACGAATCAGGGAGGTTGCAATCACAAGCTTTACAAACACACATAAAATTAGTTGCAACTATTCTCATCTCTACCGGCAAAGCTGTGCTGAATACCTTTGAGCAGAATCTAAATAATCCAACTAACTACTCAGCAGCTGATAAACTATGATGTAAAGCTAGATGTTTATGACCACAACTGAAAGCCCAAACTCGGGGTTAAATTCTCTCCTGCTTTGATCAATCTCGGTTCAAGGATGAAGCATTGGCTCTTTTCCTTTAGCTCTGTGCTTTGGGATTTCCCTTAGCCTGGGTCATAACATACTTTTAACCAAAAAGATTTGCCTTTTCCTTTCCAAGAAGATGAAAAACTGAAAAACCTTTTATACAGATTAAGAATTCCTAAAAAAATAAAATAAATAATAATAATAACAATAATAATAATAATAATAATAATAATAATAATAATAATAATAATAATAATAAAAATGAGCTGTGAAAAAAACGGGACATATTTTTTTAAAAGTCATTCTTAAAACAGGATGTCACAAGTCCAGAACGACTAGACAATTTTAGTTGAATCTGAATGCTTGGCTGGATTTTGGCCACCCAGTCAATGAAACATCCCTCCCTTCACTCTCAGTAATGGGAAAACTTTTGATTATGCTGTTATGACATGCTGTTGTGCATCATTCGACTACTGCTGTACATGTGGAACACAGTGAAATGTCTTCTGACACAATTTACAAAATGTGCTTTTGTTCTAAAGCGTCCCTTGAGGACTAACTTTGATATGCACAGTCACGATGACCTCTCCATAAATATTCAATTTCCTGTGTTGATGCCAGGTTTGCAGATGTGGATGTCTACAATGAACTCCACATGAACTTGCACAAAAGTTCCTTCCTTGTTACTGAGCATCACATTGATTTAGATTTAGAAAATGTGAAACGTAGTTGTGCTTGTGCTACGCTCAGTTTGCACAATCATCCAAACAGATGACATTCTGCCTCACAACATTGGACGTGATCCAAGTAGGCCAATTACAGTTTTTTTGGAGAGTTACCTAGTGGTACCAGGCAGTCCCTGAATCCTACGATGATAATCAGCAGGAGATTTTCTCTTGTTTGCCAAAAAAGAACATGTGAGGGAATCTCAGCAAGTTTTCTTAAAAAATCAATAAACCGCAGGACCTAAACGTGTGTGTTTGTCATGGTAACTGTCATACATAAAATGGATGCCTGTTAGCAGTCATTAGTGCATGAAAGTTATGATTATAAGACTAATTCATACGGCTATTTGCTTATTTGTCTATTTTATGAGGTGATACAATACAGAGATGACAGCAGGGTTGGTGACTCGCTGTTAGTGACTATGTTCACATCACAGCGTCATTGCCACATTTCTCATAGTAAGATTATTTTTTAATTAATTGTAATTACAAAGCGTGTTACCGGTTTTTTTTTCCTTCTGTGAATCACTGACAGAGTGAAATGCATATTTGATAAAAGATAAAATGAACTGTTCGGATTGAAGATTTGTGGAATGATTGGGCATATGTCAGTGAACAAATTTTTAAATATAGAATAGGAATAGGCCACCCAAACTGTATTTTCTACTTACAATTCTAAATAGTTCTGTAATGCCCTAAAGTTGCGCCTGAAGGAGGAATGTTGTAAGCCACTGACTCCTGCACATGATGGACACGGAGCCACTGCTGTTGAACACAAACATTTAATAAATCTTTTGCATAGCAGGCATTTCACTTGGCAATCACAGTTGTAGCTAAACCATTGTTGATTGTTGTGTTGCACTGCAGTAATTTCAGTAAGCCATTGTTAATATAATTAGTTCCACCTGTGACTTTCCTGCTTTGACAGGTTGAAATGTCTGCCGTTCACAAGGGAAGTTAATATAATTAAATTTAGAACAATATAGAAAGAAGACCACTTTCATGGTGGCAGGGCTCTTGAGATTTCAGTTAGAAAGATCTACTTAGAAGGACAGCAAAGCTAAATTATGAGGTTTTTTCAAAACTGACAAAGCTTCTTGGATGAAAGGTGAAACGTCTTTCAGAAACTTTCTTAAAGTCCGGTGGATAGATTTAAATAGCTTTAGATACGATACCTGTATTGTAAAAGATGCACAACTAGCATGGATAAACACCTTTGCCTCCACAAGACACAAATCAGCAAGAGCATCTTGTTTGAACATCTGCAGATTGCTAACACTAGTAGCCTGTGTACTGCTATGAGGCCAGTGGCAGTGATTCCATGATGGTACACTTCACTCCGCATAGCAGCAAAGGGAAGATGGATAGTATGTTTAAAATATTTTTTCTGTGGAATACACATGCATTCTTTGAATTTTCCCTTGAAAGAAACAAAATCATGAACTGGGAAACATTTGGTTCCTCTAATCTAAACACAAAGAATGGTTTAAAATTCAGCATGATAATAACAAATAATAGTGTTAATAAGTTGTAGTAGAGGATAAGATATTCTCCAAATGGAAACTTTAAAGTATTTGACCTCCAAAACCACCAGCAAAAACAAAACAAAAACCATGCCTCCATCTCTTTGTTATGGATCTACTGCTTTTGGGGTGGGCACACTGGGAGCACAAATCTCAACGTCTTCTCCACCTTACACACGGGCACAAAAGCATGATTAGAAAATCCAACAAAACCACTAATGCCACCAGAGTCCCCACAGCTTCTGCTCTGATCACAGATCCGAACAAAGCAAATGAAAACCTCGAACAAACACGCGGAGCCAACACCCACGTAATCTACTTTTCCTATTGGTCGAGCGGAGATTACTGTCCTCCTCTAGGCGCCTCTGATTGGCTGCTACGGCCGTCAATATCAGGAGAAGCTTCATAATAAACAGCCCGTTTCATTCTAGGTTGAGGCAGAAGATAAACAAGTTGGAGGCCTACATGTCCGTGGCCTAGATAGCTTATTTTACACATATTTTAAGCCAAATGTAACCACTAACACAAATAAATCCTAGTCCAAATCTATGTCTTTTGCTAATATTTATACCAAAGTAGAGACACCGAATCAAACGTTTTGCTTAAGTCGGCTGATTAACTAAAAAGCAGGTTGTTTTGGCAAAAATTCACACCAACTTATCACACCAAACAAATCGTTAGTCGAGATATAGCCACGGCATAACCATACGTCTGATTTGGGTCTGCTATTTAACTTACATCTCGTGGAAATTTCTGGCTGTGTCGAGTTTTTTTCCACCAGCAGTGGGATTGTTATGTGTTGGGGGGCGTGTACCTCCACAGAGCTCAGGCTGCCAAGCGAAAAGTCACTGTTGGGCTTTTTATTCACACACAACGGCTTTTCTCACCAGAAACACGGTTCAATAATGTTTAGAATTGCTATACTAGACCTATTAAAGACATTGTTGAGAGTTTTCTACGGGGTTCAACATGATTTGAATAGTTTAGAAGAAGCGTGGTCGCCTATGCTCTTACATAAGTGTAGTTTTTAACCATCCGGAGCCAGTGCAGGACATGTAACCACAATAACAAAGATTATGTCCACATTAGGACACAAGGACATAATAACTGAAAACAGCATAATGTTATTTTTGAGCTATATCGCGAATGACAGTTGACAGTGACAACAATTATCTAAGTACATGATGTAATATTAGCTAAGTTAGACACATAATTGCTTGTAAAGATTTCCTTCGGGATCTCGGGGGACTGCAGGGAATAATAAGGGACATCGTAGTTCAAACTGTGTGTTCTAATAGGGAACGACTAGAGACTCTAGCTTCTCTTTCACCCGTAGCTCGCAGTCAGTATGGCCGTCCGCCCCCTTCCTCATCTCAGCTGAAGCTCAACACACAACAACAACCTGCCGTTAGCTTCCAAGCTAATCCGCGGCCGCGGTGAAACACCGATCCGCTGCTCAGTACAGTTCCCTCAAAAAGGATAAGTAACGGTCGTACTTACTTTAAGGACCCCCATTCATATGTCTTGTTCCGTATTGGACCTCGTGTATGTTCCACTGTTGGAGATAACAAGGCCCCCTTTTCAATGGAGTCCACGCGCTATTACAGCTCTCTCGGGTTTGTTTTGTTTTTCTTCTTCCTGACGGGTTCCTGGAAAGCGCGTGACTGCCTGGCCACGTGGTGAACGGCTGGGCCAATCAGAGCTGAGCTCAAGAACGGGCGAAAATAATTATTTAACATGTCACTTTTCTCAGTTTATCCTGATGTATTACTTTTATCTGTAAATTATATATATTAACAATGACGAACTTTTAGATATATCATATAATGTTCATAAATAGTGCACCAAAATAGATTAAAAAGTTGTAATTTTTCTGATTTCATTTAGTTTATTTGCTGTATTTTCAATAGATGTAATTTTTTAAATGTTGGTGTAAATGTTGCTTCAAAATCCTGCTGTCAAGAGTAAAATTAAGGTGAGAGAACAAGCGAATTATCATTTGCTAACTTAACTGTATTTTTGCATTTAAATCTCCCGTGTGAAGTTTTTGACCAAGTTTAAGACACCAGCCAAGGCCTGAGGAATACTTCTCCATAGCACATACTTCAACATGAAATAAAGGAGTTTACAAATTTTTTATGAGGAGTGTTATCTGAGGGATCTGTCAGGCGAAGAGGATGCACAACATGGAACATCAACAAAAATGTGTTGTTTCATTACGGAGTTGAAATTATTTGCTGTGGATTTAATTTGGCCTTAACTTTAACATGTCTTAAGTAATAACATTAAAATATTTGCTTTATTATAGCAAAAAATTTTGGACTGAAAAATAAAACTGTAACAGTAAATACAAAATCGTTAATCATACAACAATGAGCACAGGCAATGAATGCTCTTTTTAGTCTTGTTTCTGAACAATAAGAAAAGAACATACAAGCCTGTGAGCTATTCACAAAAGTATATCAGCTTGCATAGCTGCATTTGACTGAATAACATTGTAGACTGAAAAAAAACAGCTTCTATGGACAAAGAAGCACTTTATACTGATGCTGTGCAGAAAATAGGCACAAACTTGTTTTTATCTCCTTTTCAGCCACATACAGGTTGTGATTAAACCGTTATAATTGTATAATCCCTAACAAGAACACACACACACACACAAAAAAAACAACTTCAAAATGTCTCAACCTAATCTGTTGTTCAAATACATGGCCAGGAATGCATTCATGTAGGAGGTCCTTCCTTGTTACACATTTAGGAGACATTCAGCCTTCACAACCAAAGAACATTATAGAACAATATCAAATGCTACATTCATGAAAGTAATGTTGTATTCCATTTCAGTGGGAAGCTGTGAAATGATAACATCAACAGCCTGATTCCGACTATGTGACTTCCATGGTAAAAGTCTCAATTTGATCTCAGGCCAAGTTCTGTGCAACTGTGCCAGACAACCCCCACCCCCTTACTGGAATCCGAAACAATGAGTTGAGTCATTAAACTAAAGTGGGATAAGAAGACATATGTGTCAACCCCCTGAAAATTTGTGGACTAACACTTCAATGCCTTTATTTTTGTCCTCGATCAGTACGTTTTAATCGTTCTTTAACCCTTTGTCATTATAAGCTCTGTAAATCTATATATTTAATCAATCTAAAAAAGATCCAAGTTACCAAAAATACAATGAAAATGAAACAAGAATTCACACATTTATTTATATGCCTGTTTTTGGTCTATGAATAGCCATGTTAAGTCTGACTAATTACTTCAAATAATGACAAGAGTCAAGAGTTAGGAAGAATTTGTACATTCTCCCAGTGTCTGAGTTTTCTGCCTTCTTCCAAAAACATGAACGAAAGAAAAATTTTGATTTTTGGCATCAGTAAGACCATATTTTATTCTTGTGTGATACTTGTTGTCATAAGAGTAATTTAATACCAGGGGGAGTATTTCTTGATGTTTCTCAACTGAAAATTAACACAATCAAGACACTCATGGCATTTAGAGGATGTATGACTTACAGCTGTCTATTAACAATACAGTAATCAAGTCTGAGTATATTATAAGACCGCAATATGGAAATCAACAAATGACAAATATTATTCCTATCAAATTGCAACTTGGAATTTTAGTACAATGCTCTTCAACATCATGGTGTCTTAATGTTGTATTATGCAATTATGACATTTTTCAACAATGTTTAATGTTTGCACAATACATACTGTATATTGTGCAACATATAAGATTAGATAGATAGATAGATAGATAGATAGATAGATAGATAGATAGATAGATAGATAGATAGATAGATAGATAGATAGATAGATAGATAGAAGAAATGGCAGAAAGCCAAAATTGCTGCAACAACTCATGTAACGTCAGTACATATGCAGAAACAAGATCCCCGCCATCAACCTACTTTAAGTTCCCTACCAGTTATCAGATATCGAGCTGGAATACCAAGCTGGCCTCTGGAGGAAATAGATGCCATTGATGTCAAAACCTGAAAACTCCTTACAATGAAATTCCTGCACAATGAGACTCTACAACATAAAGATGGAGTATGGGGATTAGTAAATGTCAGAGCCATGATGTAGTTTGAAACAAGGAGCATCTGCAATTAAATCAGAATTATGTCCCGGGGGACGGACTGCTAAGAGAATGTCTCAGATAGCAGAAGACTACCAATGCTGAGGAACAAGAGGTAGCATTATGGAACAGCAAGGACAGAACAGACGCTGTTAATTTGGGCAGCAAAAGAACAAGCTCTAAGCACCAGAGGCAGGCAGATTCCTATCCAAGAAGCTGTGAAAATATACAGGAACATCTCTGCTCATCATGGATCCCCAACGTCCAGTGGGAGGCACCACTGAAAATGGTCAATAACAGACATCTCATAGGTTTGCAAGACAGACAGGCCGCAGAAGCAAAAGTGAAATTTGTCTCATTTGTCTCTTAGGAGACGAGAACGTTACAGACAGCTCCAGCATGGGAAGGTGTTTGTCCAGAGGAACTAAAATACAGCAGAGAACCTGGAGTAAAGAAGGCACGTCTGAGGAATACACAAGTAAAAGCCAACGCTCATTTTAATGGTCACCTGGAACAAAAGGCACACGTTTTAAGGCTGTGAACCACCAACATGAAACCTTCTCCAGGTGACAGATGATGTTATAACTTTCTTCCTCACTTCAGTGGTTGTAGTGAACCACATAAACTTTTTAAAAATGAATTTTCATGACATAAAAATCAGTCCTTGTATTCTCTCAACAATGAGGAAATACCTCATGCAGTGCAGCCACCAACATTGTTTTGTTTATCAAACATGAAATATGTTGCAACAAACTGTACAGAGCAGATGATGACTTTATTCTTAAATAAAAATAAAACTTCAGTGTGTGTGAAGGCAACAGACGTTCATCCATATGACTGTCATTTACAGCTATGCAAAAAGATGCATGAAAAAAGAGATCAAATGATTATTACTATTTCTAAAGTCAAAAATAAATGCTATGTGAATATACTTCAATATTATAATATTGCAGCATGCAATCTGCACTTCCTATTTTTTTTTTTATTTTAATGTACTTATACTATTTTTCTCTGGACTTTTCCTGCTTCTTGTTCTCTCATGTGACACCACAAAATGTTCTCCATTATTTTATACAAACAGCAATGCATGAATCAATCCAATTGTTTTGTCAGTTGAGTGAACAAAATTAAACAACAGCTGGGACACTAAGGACAAAGTCCATTATCTACAACTCTGAATTTACACACACATACAAAAGAAACCGATTTACAGTCCTGGAGTTCTCAATCTTTTAACTCATTAAATAAATATCCTGTTCTGTGTTTCGGGTGTTTATAAATTGAAGATCAGAAGAAAATCCCAAAAATAAATGCAAATCTGTATAGCAGAATTTCTTTTTTTCCTGTCTTTTACTCACCAAAATTAACTGTAAGGTTAATCTGTAGATCCTGTGGAGGAGTCTGAGCTTTAGGTTGGGATGCAGTCTGGAATATTACCTAACTGTAATTAAAATTTACTCCATCTCATCAGCAAGATTCTGATTTTCTAATGCATCAGTTGAATGAATGAATGAACTAACCAACAAATGAATGAATACAGTATCACCTACTGATCAAACTGAAGGACTTGGAATTCAGTAGGATATTATCATGAATTTTACTTGTTATATTTAGTTCTATGCTTGACCTTCTTCTTCCTTCACTGCTCAACATACTTGTAAATACACAGGGACCTTTGTGCCCTAGCAGGTCAGGAGGTATTTCGATCAATTTTGGTTTCAGGACTTAACTCGCGGTGTGAAATGAATTCAAGCATAAAAGTTTATCTTAACCTAAAAGCCTGAGCAAACTCAAAGTCCTCTTCCTATACATCTTTTGAGACATTTCAGGTGCATCACGTAGTTCACGTCTGTGGAGTTAGCTGATCATTTGGATCTGCAGCACTGACTACAATCATCACTTTTGGGACTGTCATGTCTATTTGAAGGTCAGGCACAATGTTTTGTGTCTCAAATGTAGTCAACTGAGCCAACTTCATCTCAAATGAGCAAATTCCATCCAGTGCACTACAAGTGAACGTTTCAAAAAAGCAGACCCTGCATTTGGATCCATCAGATGACTTAAGAATGCTCATTGTCTTGGTTTTATAGCATATTATAAACATCCAGGTCAAGTCGTATCATCAGTTCTGTGTCTAAAAATTTTAAAAAAGACTGCAGAACACCAAAGATAACTTTTTTTTTTTAAATTTCACCACCAAAATTTCTGATTGTGTTTACAGACAATTCATCATATTAAAACGTTGTCTTTTTCCCAGCACACAATCACATTAGTCATCAACAGAAACCCTTTGGAACCACACGATATTTAGTTGATAACAGTTCAAGTTTTTCTTAATCCAGGAATCCCATTTTATCAAATCCCAAGGTCCCAAAGCAATACTAAAAACAAAACATTTCTCCATGTCTTATGAGGACAATCAATGGCCAACGTCTTGTGATCACATCAGTGTCCCATCTTTTCATGCACTTGTCAACTGGAATGGCAAATCTTTTCCAAGATCACAGAACTCATTATACACCACAGGCAGCTCTACACATTGTTCCTCTTTTATTTGGTCCAGTGTGAAAACCTGTTGCCCCCCCCAAAAGAATTCTTTCCGCTGGATTGTGCAACAAAAGCAGCAGGAAGAGAAGCTAATGAAACAGTCTGATGAAAGAGGCATCAGAGGAGAGTGCCAGTGGCCACTACCATGAGTAATAGAAGATTAATTTTAATTTACAAATGACATCTCCGTGGTGCAGTTCATTCCGACAGCGCACCCATTAACAGTCCTCATATTTATACAGTAAGAGCAGTGGTGCAGTTGCTTGGGATCTCCTGCACAGATCCGTCCTGAACAGCTGATAAAGGAGCGATTTAAATGTGTTTCGTTCTTGCTCTTAATCACGATTAAATGTTTTCTTCACTCAACACAACTGTTAATTCTAAATGTCAGCAACTCAGTAAAAGGCTCTGAACAGTCAAGTCATGTTGACTAGATAAACTGTTTGTGAAACGCTGTCTTTTTGTTTCTTGGCAAAGAAAGGCTGCCTGCAGCTGAATTTTTCTGCTGATGGAATCACTTGCATGAGATCAGTCTTCAATCAATACTGTAAAATGGTTCATACAGAAAATGCCACAGGCCAGAGAGCTAGGCCGTCAGACATGTTTAGTGCTGTGATTATAATACTGAATTGTTTGTTTCCCTACTTTAGCCTTGGCGTTACAATTTCCTGCTGACTCATGGTCACTGGTGGATTGGGATATATAGAAATCTATTGCTTGGCTGTGTTTCTCAATACACTGGAACATTCTAACAAGTCAAAAATTTGTACTATGATATAATGGATACGTTCCATCTTTGGGTCCAGAGAAGATACAGTAAAGTCTGAGACTTGGGAGTGCACATCAGCTCTGTGATGCTATGAGAGGCTCCAGAAACCCTCCTCACTGCTTACTCACATAAACACATTTCAGATTAGCTCTTCACGTCAGCTGATCAGGTCATAGTTCAGTCTTGATCCTGTGCATCAGATCTCTCTGGTCCACCATGTCCGTCTGTCTGTTCCAGCGATGGTAAGCCAACAGAGCAATATTCTTGGCAGCGACTGAGCTCATCTCCATGGCACTGCCAGCCAACTCGATACCATTGAGATAGTAAAGATTGGGGTGGAGCTCTACAGGCGGCAGTCCAGGGCTGCTGCCGTAACAGGGGTAGGCCTGCCACTCTGTCACTTGCACTGAGTAGTATGACCTAAGATTGGGCAAAACAATGAAGGTCAAGTGTTATCAGTCTGTCTTGATAGCATTTTGCACAACATTGTCATTGAATTAGGTATTTATTACAATAAATATACATTAGGGTTTTTAGCCATAAATAGCAGAGTCACTCCATACTGTAGACAACAGCATATATCTACCAGTTCTTCTTCAACTCTTCAACTTTTCACCAAACTATCTCATCACTTTTATGGTTCAATTCTTTGGATTGTGTCCATAAATCTATCTTCAAAACCAATGATACTTTAAACATTTAAATATCAGCATGCCAGCAAATCGACATTTAACTCAGACAACTGCAGTGCCAGAACGGCTAGCATGACCATAATATTATATATTTAATTTTCCATGAGACACCGTTGGAAAATTCCAGAGGAATTATATTAGTCTGATGATTGTCCTCAATTTTGTTAATTAACAAAGAGTTTTGTAAACCAAAATGCTACAACCTTCACATGAATAAGCATCTCATTTGCTACTGTTTGCTCTAAATTAAATAATAATTTATATTAGATTTACTTTGAGAAGGGGGTTTTCATTGTTTTCCGGTGATCACCAGATTAAGCAGTAAATGCAGTAACAGTGAGCTGCATCCCTTGACAATTTAACAGTATTGTACCCTGCGGCTAAGTTGCTAACCTGAAGAGCATTTTAAGTTGAGCCTTATCCAGAGGTTGTTGTGAGAACACTTTATAGACGCCAGCCTCTTGTGGCTGCTTGCGGCGATAGCCTGTCGAGATGTTGACAGGACAAACGCTCGCCACGCTGTTGAAAAAGAGATCAGGCCTCTCAGTTGTCAAGATGCTCGCAAAGGGGAAGAGGCGGGGATCCGAGAAACCAAAGAAAGAGGTGTTGAGGTAACCATGGACGATTGTAGCCACAGTGTCGTGATAGTTGCCAGGGAGTTGATCAAAGGGAGGGGTGAAACCTTGGAAATGGACTCCGGACTTGACGTTCTCCTGGAGCGGCGTTGCCAAAACTACAATGTCATAAAGCTCTGATCCTGTTCCTCCTGTTCCGGTGAAGCTTAGCTGGTACTGTGGTGCCTCTGCTACAGGGAAAACATATGAAATCTTCATTAACGCTGTATTACAGGCCGTAACACTAAATCTGTCTACATCAGTCCACCGAAGCTAGTGGTAGATAAACTCTAGAAACATGCACCACACTTGTCACATCTCATAATACCCGACAAGAGTCAGGTGTTGACACATTGGATGAAAGAAAAACGAAAATCTGTCAGAGTGAGAATGAGATTTCTTTTAACAGTAGATGCAGATATATTGTACAGACTGTCTTTCATGTATTAGTCACAAATCAACTCTCTGAGTTCAAGCAAATCACAGCGTAAAGGATTTCATTATCGATGCCTACATATAATTACGGTGTTATAGGAGGACAGGCTGAAATGCTGAATGTATTACTGAAGTTCTTCCGCGGTTATAACTCCCATAATGTTAGTACTGTGAAATTTAAGAATCTGGTAATACCATTCACATCACTTTACAGGGGTAGGATTCATTATACTGCAAATTTGCAAGAAAAATCACAGGATAAAAACTGAACCACCATATGCATAAGATGCTAGTGTTAATGTTAATGATGTTTTTGAGAATAAATACAAGATGATAAAAAATAATATCATGGAACCAAGTCTTTGGATATTTTCTTACACATCTATTTATGCCTTATTTGACTGTGTTCTGTTGCTTCGATATGTGGTATAAAGAGAAAGCAGTACAGACAAACATCAAATACCCAGACAACCTGCAATCTGCATGATTGGGAAATAATTTTTTTAGGTGTGTCTTTAACCCCAAACGTCTGAAATATTTTGAACTGTTTAACTTTTGAACCATTTACATATTTCTGTTTGACACAGAAACAGCAGCAAGAAAAGACAAAGACAAAACACGGAAAACATTCATCATAGTAATATCACTTCTTCAGATGTTTACTTGAAACTTTCCGATCTCACATGACCCACCAAGCCAACATTGGAGTAAAGTACCTGAGTAGACTGGGGAGATGGTGTTGACTTGTGCTTGTAGCAGGTTAGCATTAGCCATCTTTAGCAGGCCAGAACACACTAGTTTATTGCCTCCTTCCACCGCCCACAGGCTGTTCTGGGCACCAGCTAAAGACACAGCACCTGCAACACACACACACACAAACGCACACACTCCCATCAGACAGCGCTAAGTGCCATAAACCAATTATCGGCTGCCTACAGACTATATTGTTCTCTTGCTCTAACATCCCATCCCCTCCTCTCACCTTTCTTTCCTTTCTGCTATTCACAACACCCAGTTGTTTTTCACACCTCTTTTCTTTTCTTCCCTTTTTTATTTCAGCACCAGTTTTCTTCATCCCTGTCTTTCCACCTTATCTCCCTCCCACTCCCACTTCCTTTGTCTGCTCCTCTGACCTACAAAGGCGGGGATGCTGATGTTCTGTCCATAGTTGACCCTCATGATGGGTGCTATGACCTCGTCGATGAAGCGTTGCGACACGCCCAACTCCAACAGCGAATCAGAAAGGGGTCTTCTGGTCATATTGATGAAGCCACTCCCACCGAGAGAGTCCAGCAGTTCCTCCACTGAACTGAAGGCATATCCGTGGGCCTGATACTTATATATCCTACATTTCACACACACACACACACACACACACACACACACACACACACACACACACACACACACACACACACACACACACACACACAAGAAAGAAAGATGAGACAGTCAAACAGATAAAAAAGCTTCATCATCACACCAGGCAGCTGCCATGTAACTCTGCAGAGGTCATTGTTATGACTTGCTTACCTCATGAATTTCTCCATGATTTCCTCCACCCACATCTGCAAGCGTATGAAGCTGATGCCATAGCGCCACCAAAGCCGGAACAGGTCAAGAAGATACCAGTCAGTCTCCTCCAGAATCACTTCCTCACCATTAAACACAGCTGTCTTACCCGCCACACTGCGGCGATACTTTAAGCCTTGAAGGACAAAGGACGACATAAATGATAAGTCCTAAGACACAAAGGTACATCAGACAGAATTTAACACTGAAGATCTTTCATTTTGTCAAACAGCAATGATGTGACATGCACCAGTTCACTGTTGTTATACTGTGGAAACCAGAGTGAAGGAGGAACAAAGAATTTTAAAATAGAATTCTACTGTGTTACACGATAAACGTTTCCTGTGAAACAATGGAAAATTAAATATCTAAAATCTACCATGGGATGAATCATTCTATTGGTCTGATTGCTTTGACCAGGGAATTAATACAGGTACAACATCACATTGATTTGTCTGTACCACACATACAGCACTACATGTTAACATCAACCTGGTGATACCTCCTCCTGCTCAGTTTATACCTGTTGGAGGTGCAAAATTAAATGACAATGCTACATACCTACTGCCACTGCTGCAACAGAAGGTTACTTTTCCTCGTAACCTTAACGGTGTTTAACTCTGTCTAAAAAGTGTGTGTGCACGTGTGTGTGTGAGTGTTTGCTTTTAAACCAACCAAGCTGTTTGACAAACTCTTGCATGTGGAGGTTTAGAGAGTGAATGATGGAACCTCCAGACTCATAGTCATTGTGATTGACAGTTACAGTGGCGAGACGACCTCCAACATCTCCTTTCTCAAAGACATCCACTTGGACCTCAGGACCAAAGTGCTGCCGCAGGAAATGGGCTGTGGCGCTGCCTCCAATCCCTGCCCCGACCACCGCTGGGGGAACAAAGTCAATTAAAAAAATATATCAGCAAAGAGTTTAGAAATTAATCTATTACTGTAATTTTATTTCAAGATGGCTCATTTTGGAGCTCATTCCAGATTATTTGAAGTATCGGCACAGTATATCTACCTATATGATCTTAGCTCTTTCTCACACCGGTCGGTCGCTCGGTACTATTTGTAACTTTACTCTCAGAATATTAGCTATTTACCTACAGGGTCAGCTGATCGCAGTAATAATAGTGACGTGATATCTGTTCTAAATTTAACCCATGAAGATTAGTATTTAAATCAAATAGTCATTAAGTAAAACAAACCAATACCCGCTGTGACTAAAAAAAAAATCTCTCTGCCATCCTAGCTAGCTATCTTCTGAATGGGACCTAGCGTGGGCAGCATTCTAAGGTCTGCGTTGAGGATTTGAATTATTTTCTTGCCTATTTTGGAAGGCGGAGCTGCGTCAACATGATCGAATCCCGTCGGCTCTCCGATAGCAGCCCGGGCGGACAGCACGACGACGAACAGCGGGAGAAGAGAGACACCCATACCAGCGGAGGAGCGGACGGCCGTGCGGTGACGGTTACCGGGCAGCAGCAGAACGCAGTGTTAGCTCGTCGCTTTCGCTTTGAATTAAAACAGAAAATGCATTTTAAAAAAATTACGAGTACGTGACGCTTGAAACTGATAACGTTCAACGGTGTCGGGTCACGGCACAAAAAACGGCTGGATAACGGTCATGATGCTACACATCAATTCACCAATGAGCAGCGCACGTCCGGCAACATCACGTGAAAGGAAGTCGTCTCACGCTGACCAATCAGAAGTGTTGGTGCATTCGCCACTACCCACTTTGTGAGAGCGCTACCCACTCCGCCACCGTGTCAAAAGATTGGAAGCAACCAAATTCATGAGACATAGGAAACATCGTATTTGTTTGTACAAAAAAATGACAATGAATGGAAACTGGTTGGTGTGTGTGCCCAATTGTAGTTCAAGAAATCCAACAAACAACATATTGAAAAACAGTGGAAGTCGCTTTTATTTCATGAAACAAACTGCTGAGATATAAGAGTAAACCACTGAGCAGAAACTAACATTCACACTGAGCCGCTGAAACAATGACTGGCACAGTGGAGCAGTAAGGCTTAAGGATGCCTCAACGCACCTACGCACACACAGACGCACACACAGCCATATCATCATACACTCATCTTCATTTACATCAGCTATCTTACACCTTTGTGGCTGCATGGGCAGCAGCCTCATCACTATACCTCTCCTTCTAATGTGGCCATTAAGAGAGGTGAGTGGTCACGGGTCACCTTTGGATCAGGTAACCTCTGTTCCCTGCTGTTGCCTTAAACAGACTATTTCAGGTTAAGAGGTGACATAACACAGAGACCTCAACCGTTCATCTCTATGGTACATGTCAAAGCAACGTGACCCTCAGCAATAACACTGATGTCAGCCGGAGGCCTGGAGGGAAGGGTTCGATAGGTTTTTGGAGGGGGTCATGCTCAGGCCAGAGGGATGTCAAGGTCATCAGCCGAAAAAATGATGTGACTGGTCACTTCGTGGAACGTCGGGTGGGTTCAGAGGCTGTGGGTGGAGGCGGTGGGCCACGGCGGTCTAGATCATCGATGTAGAACATAATAAGCTTCCTGCGCTCCTCTGGAACACATTCCAAAACCAGGTAACGCTTGTCGTTCTGAAGAATCTTCTCCACATCTTTCAGATGCTGCTCTGACTCCTGGATGAGCTTTCTCGACCTAGTAGAGGGAAGAATGCAAAATAAACAGGATGGTGAAAATACTGACGAGCAATTCTAGGGAACAATACCAACGCTCCTTTACAACAAAGTCCCTTTACTCAAATCATTAGAAGATTTGAGTAAGATTAGAAGATTTATGAAGAATTAATAAAATAATTGAGACACAGATTATGTGATGTATTGTACATACAAAACAACAGTTGTGATACTTGTTTTGATTATTTGTGTCAGTGAGTTAACGGACCTGTATGTGATGAACTTTGTCTCCTTCAACAGAGTTCTGAAGTCAGCTTTGGCTGTGATGTACTTGTCTTTGATGTAGTCTTCAAACTCCCGCTGTCTCTTCTACAAACACAAATGAACACATCAGACACACAAAAAAAAAAAAAATATATATATATGCAGCCTGTTAAACCCACAGCATAATACCTTTAACAGGGACATAAATATATTCATCTCTCCAAGGAACCATCACCTTATCGTGGTGGAGAGGTTTGTGTGCCCTAAGGATCCTGGGAGCAATGTTGTTGGGAGTCTAGTACTCCTGGTCGAGTCAACCAAGGCAAACAGGTCTCACGTGAAGGGCCAGACAAAGAATGGTTCAGAAGACCTCATGAAAGAATGTAAAGGGAACGACAGACCAGACCCAGGAGGCAGAGGCTGGCTTTGGGGACGTGGAATGTCATCTCACTGGTGGGGAAGGAGCCGGAGCTTGTGTTGGAGGGTGTGCGTTACCAGTTGGATCTGGTGGGGCTTACTTCCATGCATAGCCTTGACTCTGGATCCAAACTCCTGGATAGGGGATGGACCTTGCTTTACTCTGGAGTTGGGTCAAGCATGAGGCGCAGGGCGGGTGTGGGGATACTCACAAGCCCCCAGGTGTGCGCCGCTATGTTGGAGTTTACCCCGGTGGATGAGAGGGTCGCCTCCCTACACCTTAAGGCTGTGGGAGGGAAAACTCTGACTGTTGTTTGTGCGCATGCATCAAATAGCAGCTCAGAGTATTCGGCCTTCTTGGGGTCCCAAAATCGGGTCCTTCACAGGATCCCTGTAGGGGACTCCATTGTTCTCCTGGGGGACTTCAATGCACATCGGCAATGATGGAGACATCTGGAAGGGCATGAAAGGAAGGAATGGCCTCCCTAATCTGACCTAAACCCAAGCGGTGTTATGTTGTTTGACTTCTGTGCTAGTCACGGATTGTCCATAACTAACACCATGTTCGAGCACAAGGATGCTCATAAGTGTACGTGGTACCAGAGCACCCTGGGTCGCAGGTCAATGATTGATCTTGTGATCATATCATCTGACCTTCGACCGTATGTTTTGGACACTCGGGTGAAGAGAGGGGCAGAGCTGTCAACTGATCACCACCTTGTGGTGAGTTGGGTCCGTTGGCAGGGGAAACCTTTGGATAGAAAGATGCCAGCTAATTTTTACTATTACAGTGAAGTCACAAACTCTATTAAAATAAAGGTAGTCCTCAACATACAAACATTTGACGTACGAACAAACACAAACAAACCTGTGCCATCATGTCTAAATAGTGTAGTTCCTCTTTCTGCCACAACATCCGGTGAGCAGCACAGCTGCATTGACACACTTCAAGCATTCGTCTGTCCCTCTTATTGTTTTTGTCTCTATGAGCATCTCAGTGCTCATATTTGTGGTGACATGATATTAACTTGATTATTTTTCCTTGTATTTTTTTGAAAATCGACGTATAACTGAGAACGACTTAACTCGAAATGACCTGTACCTGTACTATATTTTAATGTGTTGTTTTTATGTCCTGTTATTGTTTATGTTAACTCCTTTCATATTTAGAGCAGTAATAGCATTTAAATGATCTCAAATGTAATTACAAATTTAAATTTAATAAATGACTTATGAACAATTCAGCTTACAAACAATTTATCGTAACCAATCATGCTTGTATGATAAGGACTACCAGTATTATCAAAAATGATCTTTAAAAATGTGTATATTACCTAGTATTCATATAGCCAGAAGGTTACCCATTTAAAGCCTTACTCTGTCACTTGAGGAGAACTTGATACAGCGAGGGTCCTCCTTGATCACCTTCTTCACCTCCTTCCAGGTAGTCGTCAGTGTGATCTAAAATACAAACAAAATCATCAGTAAGCTCGAAGCAAAAAAAAAGTTTGGCATTGAACTGAAAAATTTGTAAAGTTACAATAACTTCAGAATATTTTCTGTGCATCTTTTTGGCAATTTCATTTTTGGTTCAGAGACATAAAAATAAAAAAAAGTGATTATTTCATTTTCATAGACAAAAAGAGTTGTGAAGTTTATATCCAAAATGGATTTTCAATAGGGCATCGGCAGACCTACATAATATTTACCAGATGCTTTTATCCAAAGTGACTTACAAAGAGATTCAATCAAGCTACGATACAGTTGGAACCTACACTACCAGTCAAAAGTGTGGACACACCTCATTTAATGGATTTTCATAATTATTTACATTGTAGATTCATACTTACAAGTATAAAAACTGTGAATGAACACATGGAATTATGTAGCAGACAAGAAAATGTGAAATAACACAGAACATGTTTTACATTTTAGATTCTTCTAAATAGCCACTGTTTGCTTTGACTACTGCTTTGCACACTATCTGAGCTTCAAGAGATTACCACCTGACATGGTTTAGCAACAGTTGGTGCTGAGCATTTGGTGACCCTTTTACCTTCCATCTGCGGTCCGTCTCATTACAAACCATCTTGATTAGGTTTAGGTCAGGTGACTGTGGAGGCCAGGTCATGTGACACAGCACTCCATCACTCCCCCTTTTTGTAAAATAGCCCTCACAGAGCCTGGAGGTGTGTCTGGATTCATGACTACCTCATGCAGCTCATTGAAGAAGGCTATTGGTTTGCAAAGCTGTCATCAAAGCCAAAGCGTGGCTACTTTGAGGAAACTATTAAACATATTTAGAGTTCTTTCACAATTGTTTTTGTTTGCTACATGATTCAATATATCTTCATCATTTTGATACCTTCAGTTTATATCTACAATATAGTCATAAAGATAAAGAAAAACCATGAATTATAAGGTGTGTCCAAACTTTAAGTGTCCAAAATAAATTGTTTCTTTATAACACTGAAGTGCGCACTCACGGATGCTGTCAGCCAATATTATGCGAGTACGGTATCACGTGACTACCTACTCAAAAGCCGCCATGTATTGAAGGCATGCATCTTGAAGCACGAATATGCGAGAGATTACTGTATATGTAAATATAAATACGTCAAGAGTCCTAAACTACACTTACAATTGTGCATTAGAGTTTAATTGTCCTGTTTTGTGCCCAGATAATTATATCTGATCTCTGAAAGAATCTATTGATTTTATTTTTTCTTATTAAAAAACAGAAAATGAAATCTTCATTTGAATATTCGCTCCATTTTTGGCAACGAGGAAAACCCCTCATATTTCAAATTTGGATACTGTTATTTGAATAAGAATAAAAGTTTTTAGATCTTTTATAGATCTATTTCAGAAACAAAAATTGAATTACAAATGATACAATGACCCGCAAGGTTATTTGGTTCAATTTTCCTATGTGTGCAGAAGAAATAACCAAAAGGGAAACAAATGATTACCATGCTAGTCTCATCCAGTAGCTGCCTGAAATGTTCTTTCTTTTTCTTGGCCAGTGCTTCTACATGTTCGTTAAACAACTTTTCCTTCTCCTCTCTCTCTAGCAGTGATGCAGACTCCCAGCGATGGTCCTTCCGCAGGTTACGACGTGTGTCTGACCACGTTGCATCTGAGGACCGAACCTGCAGATTGATGAAACACACATCAATAAATGAAAGAATCTGATTTACTGATACCAGTTTCTGTTAAAACAGAAAAAAGTTGACTGCTCAATTACACGTTTGCATGTTTGCAATTAAAAGCGCAGCTATTGTTAGTTTATGGTCTGGTAAGGTGTCAGATTTGATATATTCCTAGTCTTCCTTTAAAATTGGGTACGTTGTAGATAACGGTATTTATTTAGCATTTTGATTGGCTTGTGGTACTGTTACAAACAACTTTAGTTGAAAGCGTAAACTGTTTGGAACATGTATGTTTGTACATAAGAGTATTTATGAAATCTGCTTGACATTTTTTCAGAAGCACTTGTTTCATTTCAAACAAAATCTGATTTGGATGAAAAAGTTACTAGTGATGTAGCAAATAGATTAGAATTAAATTATCAAATTTGTTAGGGAAAAAATTATTTGCAGAACATCTCACCATATCAGACATGAGAGCCTTAAAATGCTGAATGGCCTCCTCCCTCTTGTGTTGCTCTCTTTCCCGGTCAATCTCTTTGGTCTGTTCCGATCGGGCCTTCTGCACCTCCCGCTCCCTTTCTCTCAGGCTGGCCTCGATGCGAGCCTGGCGCTCCAACTCCCGCTCCTTGTCGATGTCCACGCTCTGTGGATGATGACACAAATTTTATTTCTATCAGTTTTGCTTGGCAGGTTAACTCATTCGCTGCCAGAGCTTTGTAGCAACTGATCTCCTTCGGTGAACTTTCTCTGATGCTCGGGACATTTATCTGTGTTTTCTTTGTTTTTGACCGATTAAAAAATGCTTTGCTCAGAGTGACGTGTTTGCTCGCAGGCGTGCTCTGACATACGCAAACTTTGTTCCATCGTGAGCTGCCACAGCTTCTTCTTCCACTGATTCACTATCCTCTGTTCTGTAATTGGATCAGTTGTCATGATGCTCAATTCCATGATTAGAAGCCTGATTTTCACTGTCAAACTCTGCCAGCAGTTGAAAATGATGCTGGAATAAAGAGCTATCAATCAGGATAGTAATTTTTACCAAAACACAAATTAAATTTTATGATGTCTTGCCTTAATTATCCCTTTTGATTCTCATGATCATCACAGAAAGAGCTCTTATGCACTAATACATGACTCCAGATCAAGCAATTCGGAAAAAGATAAAGGATACCATTTTGGTCCAAATATAAGATGATCTTACAAATTAAGATAAATTTAGTCTAATTTATCTGGATTCATAATGTACCCCTCTGGTTGTCCTGGACTCCATGAAAACTCATTAAGTGTTGGGATGACTTCCACAGACATGGAATTAATAGATTTGAAGAGTATAAATTAGCACCAATGAGGCTATTAACAACACCAAATAAAATTCTCTTTCCATTTGATAATATCTGATGTATTCAGTAACGTGTGACTGCCTGGACTCTGACACATTAACCATAAACAGGAGAAAAGGAGTCTTCATGTATGTGCACGGTAAGCAATCGAGTCATCTATTAATTGAATCGTCCCTGATTTATATCCAAACATATAAGAAGGACAAATAAATGATACTGATGATATTCGGTAACTGTACATCCTGGGCTCATCTTTCATCGAGACCTGCCCCTACCTTTGCTTGTTTTTCCATGTACTGTTTGAAAAGTTCTTCTCTGAGTGCTGAGCTGTCCACAGCCTTGTATCGAGGGTCGGTCTCTAGCCTCTCTTTGACTTTACTCCATCGCTGACCGCCCTCTATATGCTGGTCACTTAGGAGATCAAAGAAGTCTTGCTTCACCTGGGAGCAAAACAAGCATCACAAATACCCTGTACTTAAAATCGCCTGAAAAACAAGAGTCAGCAACAAACCTGCAGATACTAAAGTCACTCATTTTCGACTTTGTTACTCTGAGTTTCAGATAGTGATACCTTCTCTCCTCTGGACCTTGAGTCCTCTTTCTCTCGTTTCCTCATAGCGGTGATGAATTCAATGAAGATAGCCTCCCTGTCCTTCATCTTCTCTATATTTTTAAAACGTGGGTCTCTGCCGTGCTTCACTGCAAATTCACTAAACGTTGTTCTGTTAAGATACATAAACCAAAAAAGCCAGAATTTCATGAAATCTCATCACCAATTAAGAAGAAATAAAACACCAATTGATTTTGATGCTCAACACAAACAGGCTTGTACCTGGGGGAGAGCTTTGACTCCTCCATCATCCTCTTGAACTCATCTTTGGCCTGCATCAGTTTGTTCTTCTTCTCCTTCCTTTCTTCCTCTGCACGTGTCTTCACATACTGATCAAACACCTGCAGTGGACATAACCACAAAACTAAACTTGTAAGATTTTTACATTTAATAAACAGTATATAGTATAATACAGTGAAAAAGTTGAGAATGAGAAACGGTGATAGAGGAATGAAACATCAAACCTGCTTCCTCTCTTTTGGGTTGAGTAGAAGGTAACGTGGATCAAACACAATCTTATGAAGCTCTTTGTCCCAAGTGGAGAAGGCAGACACCTATGAAGTATTAGACACTTGCTTTCACTGACAGCTAACACTAATATCACAAGAAAATAATTAACAAAATCCTTGAAGGAAAACTTCAATTATTTAGATCAGACAATATTAACCAAACAAAAAAAAAATTACAATAACACTCATCACTACATGAGTGATGAGTAAAAAAATTGTGTTACCCCTCTTTCCAGCAGCATTTCTCTAAACTGGGTCATCCGAGCTTCTAGTGGCACTACAGCTCGTTCTCTGGCAGCTCGGAGTTCTGCCTCCATTGCCGCTTCCTTCTCAGAATCTCCTTCCTTCACTTCCTCCTTCCTATTAGTGTGAAACCACAAATGCCACATGAAGTGGAGAGAATATGACATGGCCTTTAGAGATAAATAAACAGGGAAACACAACTTACTTTCTCTTTTTGGCTTTGGTTGGCTCCTCATCCAAACTCTCTTCAGCCGCAAGAGCCAATTCAGTTTCCTCCTTACTAATAACTGTGGCCAAACAGATGAACGGAACAGTGACTACTACGCACAACTAAGAGCCATCATTACACTGGTGTACCAGTGTTACTCTGGCCACTGATTTTAAGAAAATGAACATGTAAACGGAAAAAATCATCAACGCAAATATAAAAAACCATTTACTTGAAAGTCATTTAGTATTATCATGATCCCTTACTGCTTGCGAACGTGTGCCTTTCCACACTTGTCTTTTTTCCATCCTCCAGGCCTCTCTTGTGTGGCGGTTCCTGGATGTGTTTGTCGACATCCGCTCGACCGACCAGCTCCTCGGGTCGGTCCCACATGGACAACCGTGTTGTCGGATTGTAGAAGAACACGCGATCGTCGCCTGTCCATACCACACACCTGATAAAAGGATAGACATGAATGTATACACATGAGGAGAGGAGGAAAATGTATTTCCTTCGTTGAAGGTACAGTAAGTGGGGCATGGTGCTGATGTGGACTGTGATGTGGTCGGTACCATGGAGTGCCAGGAATTGGGTTGGTGGCTACCGGTCTGGCTTTCTGAGCTGCTTTTTCCTCTTCAGTCATCTCTTCTTCTTTAGGTTCCTGAAGATTAAAATTGGTTGTCTCCATTGTTATTACACTCAAAAATTCATGTTATCTATACTCTTGAGTAACTTCAGAAAATATGCCTTTAATTGTATTTAATTACACATCCAAATTCTAACACTATATTGTCTGTAGTATGTCTTGGACTCTGAATAATGTAATTATTCAACAACATGCTCACACAATGTGAGGCAAAAGTGTTTTCTACAACATCAAGCGTGTAATTCAAATCTCCACACACCTCCTTCTCAATAATTGTGTTTTCAGTCTTGTTGTCCTCGTCTTCCATCTCCATCGCTTCTGCCTCCTCCTGGGCCAAACGCTCTTTGATCTTCTCTGCTTCTTTTTCTGAAGTTGAGGAGAGAAAGGCAAATGTCTGTCAGGAAGTTAAAAGTAGAGTGGCACAGCTTAACTGATGTAAATTACTAATGCCAATAAAATTATCAATACTGCTGTGGTTTTATATTCAGTTTTAATATAGACTTTATGAAGTACAGCCTGCAATCTGCTAATATCAGGTATAACCATAAGAGGAAAATGTAACTCTTAGAATAGCTAATCTGAGACCAGGGTCCTTGTACTTTAGGTTCTCTATCTCATCTGTTGAAAAACTGTGAGGAGAAAATAAAAGTAAGTAAAGCTTTAGAAAAGTTCCAGACAATGCTTGTGTTCTGGCACAAGTTAGAAGTGTCTACCTTTCTCCACCAGTGCCTGAGGTTTCTCCCAGGTGGACTCCAGTGTTCGATTGTTGTAGTAGTACGTTTTCCCATCAGCTGTTTTGTACTCAGACCACTCAGGGAGCTGTAACGATCCGGTCATAGAAGCAGGGGCTGCAGAAAGAGCCAGCTGTGGATGCATCATGGAGACTAAAGGAGGGCCCATGCCGGGGATCATGCCTGTCATTGGTTCAAGAGGAGAAGACAAACCAGGATTAGCCAAAGCTCATCTGTCTAAGCCACTAAATAATAGTTGCTGTGGAAAATAGTCTATAAACATTATAGTTTACAAAGTAAAATGTATAACAAACATGTATGTAAACAAGTTTTTCCCTAACTTGCCCTATGTTGTATCAAATGTGAACGAGGATTAAACAGAGAGCTCCACATACAGAACAAGACTCACTGAAACTTAAAAGAGTGGCGACTGTAGTCCCTAGCCACCAGAATGAGTTATTACATGAGTGAGGGGATGAGAGAGAATACAGTATTATCACATCTGATCGACTTTAGCAGTGCCTTTAAGAAAAATACATGATAAGTGACAATGAACACAGGCCACACACAAAATAACAAAGCTAAGCAGTGACCATACACACAACCATTCAGCAAAAGACAACATGACTACAACATGTATCCCTCACCATTGAACTGGTCACTACAAGACAACAGCAGCTGCTGAAGATGTCCTTAACCTCAACTCATCAACCACACACCTCAAAGTGACTGATTCAAACAATAAGCAACTTCCCAGTCTAACCATTTACGTACTGATTTTTAACAGTCCCAAAATAATTAATACACTCAACCTGACAGTTCCTAAGGACAAGACATGGTCCATGTGGATTCTCTAAGGTACTCTGTTTGCGCTGCTCTCCTCTTGTCTCCACGACTTGCTCTCTTCTTTCCCTGCCCTGTCTCCTCTTCACCTTTGTTTAATTAGTAACAACTTTATTTAAATCCAACTCTTAGTAAACGGGTAACAGCTCAGTTGAGGTGTGAATCAGTCAGGGAATTTCTGAATTATTTTTTTTAATCCTGTTGTGTGCTTCAACCCATGTTCCCAAGACACCACAGCCATGGCTGGCTTGGTGTCTCATTCATGAATTGAAACAGATGTCCAAATATTGAATTTCTGGCATAACTGTGTGGTTTTCTCACGCTGCAAATATACTGCCTCAGCAACGTTAGTCATCGCATTCTTAGTACCTTAACCTGTCTGGCATTCCTGACATGTTGACATCTCTCATGACAGTTTGTTAATTCTACTAGGTTGAAGTTCATGTACAAGATTTATTTTGTCTTGCAGTTGATATTTGTAAATTGTCAAAATCACATCATTTGACCTCGTTTCTATAATTGCTGGCAAGAGATTCTGTAGCACCAGTGGGACCAATGTGGAAACATTACATATTTGCCCATGATTGTTCTTTTTGCAGTTTTAATTATTCATGTAAAACAAGACACTTTATAGGACTACATGGCAAAAACTGTAAGTGGAATATCGCTTCTATTACATTAGCATGATCTATGTTTGGGCATCAGGTTGGTGTTCTCTTGGCCCTTTAGATATTACTTACATTTGAAAAAACTTCCTCAGGTCATAATCAACAGTAAATCCTTAACTGATAAACCAGCATTTAAGACAAATAGTTCTTGCAATTAAAAACAAACGGACTTCACAATATTTTCATATAGCATTTAGTGAAAACTAAAATTAAATATTCAACACTTTTATCTGAAAGTGGGAAGAAAATAATTGTTAGCTCTTTAGCTTCATTCACTCCCATTCAATTAGGTTGCCCTCTGAACATTACTCTGAGCATTACTTGGCATCTCAGTCAGACTGGGCAAGCCCTAACTAAAGTTTACACAGAGGATTTTTTTGATTGCCTTGTTTGCTTCCCACAAAAAAAAAAACCTGCTGAAGAGGAGACGTGGTATGTGGCTTGCTTTGCAGGCATGTCTTTGTAATCCAGAGTAAAAACATTAAACTGATTTTACTTAATCTGTGAGAATAATTGTATTTCAAATAACCAAATTGTATGTTTTGTTTGTGCCTGTTAGAATGGAATTAATCTCACAAGATGATGCTCACATCATTCACCACCATGCCACTGCTAGAGTGTGTCCATATATTACATGACTCATGTAGACATCATTCACTACCATGCCATCTACTGTAGATCTGGGAGGCGAGCGGCTGGGTGTTTACCGTTGGCGCTGGGGCCTGCCTTTACACAGGGTGCACCTACTATCTGCATCATTGCTACACCTGCAAGAACAACGGACAAGCAAGCATCTGGTTGAACACAGCAGGACACTAGACATCAGCTACCATTATGTGCAGTAATTTGTGTGTGGCCCAACTCAAACACATAAAAAAAGTTTAGATTGTGCATCACTGTTTTGTTACTCAGTTTTTGACATTTATGTGTCTAATTTATTTAGAAATGTTAGGAAGAACAAAGTCCATTGTGGCGTAAAATATGATTAATTTTGAGCAATGTCAGTAAAAGGTAGGGAAATAACAATTGTAAATGAGCATCTGAAAGAGTGAATCTATTATTTTGGAACATCAAACATGTCAATTTAAGTAGTAAGTCTAGTGTTTTTATCAACTGAATAGCCATCATCCCTAATCTAGACCTCACCACATCTCACTTTTCATCCACAGAGAAGGAAATAAACTGAGGAAATTAACTTCTCAAAGAAGCTTTTTCAGTCAGTTTATGTCAAATGAGGGACAGAAAGAGTTAAGAGGAAATCATAAAATGAGCAAAGAAAACAAAGAAAAAACCTGACAGCAAGCAAAGAGGACAAAGAGGTGTATTCACATCATCTTAAATTCTCACTTAAGACACAACACTGACAAGGCCTGGTAAATCCCTGCTGACTAAAGTTAATATGATCAATGACTACAAGAAAGTGTGAGTCCTTAAGAAACACCTCTGACATTTACAAGCACTATATATGGGAAAATGCCACAAAATAATCTGACCCACCTGCGGGTAACTAGGAGAGATGGCGTCTACTGGCTACCCGAATTTTTGTAAACATAATGACCCCATGATGCTGACTCGGTGTTTTCACTTAGTCTGTATGGTAGATGCCATTAGTCAGAGAACAATTAATACAGTCAAATATCTTATTAGCACCGCACATGTACATTAGAACTACAGTAGTTGCTGAAGCTCAAGAGCCCTTCATTCAGTCTCGAGAATTATTTACCTTGATCAAACCACAAAAGACTTCTAGTTTATTCCTTGTAACATTTATACATAGATAACTGAAGACGTGCTGTGGTTAGCATGTTTTTTCTGTCTCCTCTCTCAGCGTGAAGAAAGTTCAACTTCACAGCGTTCATGGCAAAAGCCAAACTTAATCTTGTTTAAAGCTGACCAGTCGACCATTTTAAAGACCTCTCTTTTGTTTATGATTATTATAAGGATATGGAACAAATAAATGGTTACATTCCAAAAGTATGTCCACTAAAAAGGACTACTGACAAGGTGGAGTTTTTATAAAAGTGTGACAATACCACTGAAAAGATCAAAAGAGATACTTTGTCTGGTAGAAGAATAAAAATACTTCTGTTTAAACCCAAACAGCTGCTAGGTCCTTGTTGCCAAATTTACCATACTTTATTGAATAAAATTGCAAACACGAAACAACAAAATTAAGCTCATCTAAAGCAGATTGGTTCTTTTATCCACAATTACAGCTATAACCTACCCTAGCTGTTGCAATATAACCCTCAAAATAATAGCATTACATAAAATAAAACTGGGAGAGGAGCCAGAGTGAGTAACAGAGAGCCAGTAGAGGCAAACAGTGTATAAAACAATAGATGGTTTGTAGCTTTGTAATTAACAGCGAGATACTGCTGCCTATTAAACTGAGTGGTTTACCTGGTAGAGGGATGTGCATGCCTGGCAAAGGTACCCTGAATGGTGGGACCATGACAGGGGGGAAGGCAGGTATGGCTGCAGTGGGCTGGGCCACACTGTGAGGCAGGGCTGCAGGCAGCAGAGGCACTGTCTGCACTGCTGTGACGGGTGATGGTACCGTGGAAACCGTAACCACAGTGACTGGAGATACAGGAACTGTTGAGGTCACTGTGGCAACAGGGTTCAGGTCTGCTACAACAGGTGCTTAATGGAAACGAAAAAGTAAAGATATGTTAGTTTAGTTTGTGTGCATGTGTGTGTGTGTGTTTCATGCTTGCCTACCTGCAATCGTTACGGAAGGAGATGGGATGGGGGTGGAGTCTGGACTGGAGGTAATTGTGCGGGACGGGGTTGTAGATGGAGTCTGAGTGGGGGAAGCTCCTGCTGCTGACGTGCTGGATGTGGTGTTGACGCTACCCGAGCTGGCAGCTGCAGTTACACCGACACTGGGGCCCGACACGGTAGCCCCCGCTCCGGCTACAAGAAGAGGGTTGAGTTCAGACTGTTGGATAATCTTCACACAATCCGGTTTACTCCATGATGACTCTCTGGTCCTGGCATTGTAGTAATATGCCTGTGAACAACAAACAAGAAAAACAATGCAACAAATTGATGTGTATCATCGCCCAAAATGCCATCAAAGCATTTTCTAATGGTACTGATCAATTTATTTAGTTGCTTAAGAAATTAGCTCAACTGAATCAGCCATGTGACTATTTTCTTTAAACTTAAGGCTAACATCAGCACAATATTTCACTCTGACAAAAAATGTACATTCTAAATAATTAGTAATAATGATCTATGATCTTCTTCTTCATTTCCTTTCGGCTTTTCCCTTCAGGGGTCGCCACAGCGAATCAATTGCCTCCATCTAACCCTGTCCTTTGCATCCTCTTCTCTCACACCAACTACCTTCATGTCCTCCCTCATTCCATCCATAAACCTCCTCTTTGGTCTTCCTCTAGGCCTCCTGCCTGGCAGTTCAAAACTCAAAACTCATAATAATGATCTATGATATAATATATAATAATTAAGACACCAAGAAAACACCATAAAAAAATTTGGTGTTTCACGTTGCTGTTTTGCTCTATAAACCAACACAGATGCAGTGTTATATGATTAGATACGACTTCCAGCTCACCTTTCCCTCTGCTGTCTTGTTTTCTACCCAGATCTCCTCTGCAGGGTTGAGCGAAGGGCTTCCAGATGCAGGGAGGGGAGGCATCCCAGGTGGAAACAGCATTCCGGGAGGAGGTGGCAAGTTCCCCATGGGAGGGGGGAGGAATGGAGGTCTCTGCAGCAAAAGATTTAAGTCTCGATAATTAATTTCCAGAGTAAATCGATTTGAGTAGGGCAAGAAATGTAAAATATATACTAACAGTTGATGCGTCCAACAAATTGTGACATTGTGTGAAGAAACATATCGAGTCAGATAAGTAAAAGTTCATTGAAATAAGTGAAAGTTCATTGAAACATGATTTCAAATGATAGGCTTTTGCTTATGGGTCTACTGAAGAAAGCGGTGGTGGCTGCAGAGTTTATAAAGCATTCTAAGTAATTTATTCCTAAATTAACTGTTGTTAATGTTGTATATGTTTTCACTGCTGTTGACCGCTTTACGTTTCCATGCAATTACCATTCCCGAAGAGACCCAAGTTGGCCAGTGGTTGGTATGACAACATTACCCTTTTAAATAAACAAAAACTTCAATCTATTTGTCTATGTTTTATTCCTTTTCTAAAGCAACTGCTACAAGTTGTTTGCACCTTTTACACTGGTTTCAAAACTGGAGTTGATGGTGTTGCACTAGAATAAAGTGTTCAACCAAACAACACATTTTCATTTGGATCATTCAATTAAGATTTTGTACCTTTCATGCTAAAAGCCAGTATGGACACTGTCATGGTAGTAAGCTGCAAGAAAGTCCAGTCTATATTTTAGCTTGAGGCATGTCACTAAATAACCTGAGCTTCACGCTGAATAACTAAGTCATGGCTGAGTGTAGCCAGCGGCAAAACTACAAGGAGCTTCTTGCATCATCCAAGAACTGCAGATATGGAATGATGAGAAAACAAAAACAAGCTTAAAGTTTAAAAATGACAAATTTATGAGTATTTTTGCGCTAAGCCAGGGGTTCTTAGCCTTGTTGGAGGTACCGAACCCTGCCGGTTTCATAGGCTCACTCACCGAACCCTCCAATAAATTTTTTAATTTTTTTTTTCAAATTTAAGACATAAGTACAGTATTTTCCGTATGTATGAAAAAGATTTTCCTACATAAGGCACACTGGATTATAAAGCGCACTGGATTATTAAATGCACCTGAGAACTCATCTTCAATGAATGGTCTATTTAAAAAAAATTTTCACTTATAAAGCACATTGTAAGAATATCAAAAAGAACCTGTAGATGAGGAGGTCCCATGGGTGGTGGTAGGCCTCCTGGTGGTGGCATTGGTGGCATGCTGGGGTCAAAAGGTGGACGTGCAAACGGGGGTCTTGGGGGGGGTCCTCTCATCATACCAAACGGAGGTGGCGGTGGCCTAAGGAGTGGCGGTGGACCTCGTAACACTGCAGTCTGGGCAGGCAAAGGCGCAGGCGCAGGTGCAGGCCCGCGGAACCGCACTGCCTGCTGCACCATTCTACACACAAAACATGGTGCTCATTAATAATATTTATTAATAAAAATGTTTAGATATCAACAGTTTGACTCATACCATTAACCTTATTCGATACCACACAATTGGTTATCATTCTAAAGCTTAAAATAAATGTAGCACCATTTTTTTGTTTTTAAATTAAATGAAGCACTGTCCATATGAGGTTTTCCTGTACTGTATATCACAACAATGGCTTCTGTTTCTGCACAATAATATCAATTGTCTTTCGTATGCCTTTCTCAAGGCATTAATATTTCATTAATATTTCTTGGAGATAATATGTACTCTATAAAATAATAAAGGAACTGAAACTGAAATCCATGAGATAAAGAAATATCCTGCACAATAGCTGGATATTAACACACACACACACACACACACACACACACACACACACACACACACACACACACACACACACACACACACACAGCGGTTCATGCAAGGCAACATAGCAACATTAGCTGGTATCAGTTCTTGCTCAAAACTCCACACAAATTGAAATGGTGTTGATTATAGAGGTAGACGCAGTGTAAAATATGAGACAATTCATTAAAAAAAACCAGCTGTACTATTGTCCGCAGGATTATTCTTTGAAACTGATGTGATATACAGTAATATTTTGCCAACTAGTGTTTGACTGTAGTACAGTATTGATCTCTGACATGTTTTATTGTTCTCATGCTAAACGTTTGGGATTCCTCATGGGAACATCATGTGGGCCAGATTTTGGAATCAGATCAACTAACGCATTCTAATAAAGCACTAACCAGGCGAACAGAAATGTACTGATTCAAAACACAGAAATAACTGAGTTCTGTGCCTCTGCAAACTCATGAATGTAGCACAGATTAGCTAGTTGGCTATATAACATTAAGGTTTCAACAGAGATAAGAAGACAAGTGTTAAATATGAAAAACAACACAAAACTGGAACCTGATAAAGAAGGCATCCCAGTGAAAAGGGGAAACATTTGTTCGTACTCGGTGTGACTAGTTGTTTTTACCGCGTGCCACAAACGAAGACCTGAGACAAGCCGCTTGGTAATACAGACGTGTTAGCTAGAAGCTAGTTAGCTAGTGTGGCGAAAACCGCCATTTATCACCATCTCTCTTACAAAAAAAGCAGTTGTCTTGTTTATCGTGTAACAATAACAATAACCTTATCACAACCCTCATTTTAACACATCATTTGCAGATATATGACCTGTTTTCGCTGAACCCAATAGTCTCGCTTTCTGCCTGGTCCGCCATTACAGGAAAATGTAACGCTTTCTTCCTGGAAACGCCCCAAAGCGGACTCCAGCTTTCCCATTCGCTAAACAAGGATGCCAATCATAGTACAGACCAGGTTTTACGAGCTTCAATTGGATGGCAGTTGCTTTCATCGAGGTTTGGCCGAGCAGTCGTTGGTCCGCTCGCGTCCAATTTCTCGTAATGTCTTTGTTCCGTTCGTATGCAGGGTGTTTGAATCAGCAAAAGTTAAATCATTAGCCCTTTTTTATACTTCACCATATTTACTGTGGTGGTGGGTATCTTGTATGCGTTGAGTGTTTTGTCCACCCACTGTGGTAAACAGTGATGAATAAGTACTGAAGTTTTCTACAAAAGAAAATAATGTAACAATAAAGAAAAATAGCTTCAATGTTTAAGTTCAAGTTATGTAGACATATGTCTGTTCTGTCTGTTGTTTCGAACTATGTGCAACTTGTAAGGGGACAGTGCCTTGCTCAAGGGCACCTCGACAGTGCTCAGGAGGTGAACTGGCACCTCTCCATTGCCAGTTCACACTCCAAGCTTTTTTGGTCCTCGTGGGGCCCCAACATAAAAACATTGTGTTTTTGTTTCCTGCTCAGAAGTTCACAGAGATGTGGATGAAAGAAGAATTATAGGATGCAGATGACACACCGAAAGCAAAACCGGATAGGCCGCATGAAGTCTGTCATCAAAGCAAACTGTTTACTTAGTCTGATATTTGCTTAAACATATCACACCCTGCAAGGGACTACAGTGGTACCTCTACTTACTAAATTAATTGGTTCCGGAAGAAATTACGTAAGTAGAAAATTACGTAAGTAGAGACGCGTTTTCCAGGCAAATGCCCTAATCTGTTTCAAGCGTCCCAAAATTCCGACATAAATGTTTTATAAAGCATAAAAATGCATCACAACATGTAACAAATACATGTTACAATTAGACTATTACACAATAAATGAGCGTTGTGCATTACATAAAAAACAAAGAATAGAGTAAAGAATAAAAATGATGGTCATTTACCTTTTAACTGCTGTCCTCATTGTTTTTTGCCCTCTTTAGTTCATGCGCTCCTGCCTCACAATGCTGAAAAACAGAGTGAATTCCAGTCCTCCTTTTGAACTTCTCCAACCACCCATGCGATGCCTTAAACTCCTTAAACTTCCTTTTGTTTTAATAACGTGGCGATTGTAGATGCATTACGGCCATATTCTTGGGCGAGATCAACCAAACGCATCCCTTTTTCATGCTTTTCTATGATCTCTTGCTTTGTTTGTACGGACAAAAAAACTCTTTTTTTCGTCTTTTCTTTTCCTCTTTTCTCCGTCACTTTCTTGGGGTCCATAGAGAATACGTACTCAAAAAGTTATTATATTTGCGCAACACTATCAGACGACCTCACGGGTCGAGTGCCGAATGCCGAAGACACTGCATAAGCACCGATCTAGCGCCACACAGAAGTGGAGTGGCATCCCTCTTAGCCAATGGGATGCCAGGAAGATTCGTCATAGGCAATAGGCAATGGCAGAGCAGCTATGAGAATGTTGCCTTCAGGAACCTGTGGGAGATTCGACTGTGTGTTTACATTACGCAAGTCGAAATTTCTTTCGTAAGTAGAGGCAATATTTTCCGGCTGAGAAATTTCGTAAGTAGAAAATTTCGTAAGTAGAGACATTCGTAAGTAGAGGTACCACTGTCTTTTAGATGAGATGTCACAATATAGATGTAAATTTCATGAAGCTAACAGAGCTACAAAGTATACATGCTCTAATTTCTAATTGTGTAATAAATTTAAGATCATCAGATTTGAGAAAGACTTGGTTAAATGATGTTTTATGCAGGACGTGCCGTGAGGTTCACGGCTGATGAGGCACCGACGTCATCATGATCACGTGATCAGATTTACAAAAATATGAACCTACAGTGTAGCTCATTCACCATTTAATTAGCAACAGTGAGTGGGTTATGTTAAAGTCTCATTGCAGAATTATTTACACATACAAACTGTAACACACACAAATAAGCATATTTGATTAAAAAAAACGTAATGTTGTCACCTACCTGTTAATAATATGTCAGGTTTACTTGTAAAGGAAGTCCATGCGCCGCTCCCTCTGAACAAACGCGTCTGTTTGTAGAAATTGTTCGTATTTTCCTTCAGTTTGTAATATTTAATCCTCTATTTGAATAGGCGAGCGGGGAAAAAAAAGAATTGCTGCACTTGACTTAATGTCGATCGTAGCCTGCATTCACTTATTCTTCGGCTGAGGAGTCCAAGAAAACAAGAAAACACTGTACATTATATACATTAGCTAAATTGCAGGAATTTAGTTTATAGAGCCAATGCGTTGGAACAGTTTAATAGCGACATATAGAGAGATAGCATTAGGGTCTCACTGTATAGATACCAGTACAGCTATCTGAGCTATTGCGCGATCCATGGCGAGGCTCGGTTGGCTGGTGTCTCACCGCAGGTCTCTGCTCCGTAATGCAGCGGTAAATGTGAAAATTCAGCGATTTTGAGAAAAATAACCTAAAATTGATGACGTTAAACGGAAAAAAAGTTTATAATACACATCGCTTGATAAATATTAGCATTTAATTTATGTATTCCATTTTCCATTTTTTTCTTTCATGATGGTTGGTGATGGCACCTGCCTCCCCTGACCGCACGTCACTGGTTTTATGATAGTTAAACAAAATGTGTTGTGTAAATTGGCCTCTGCCATACTGTGGTGAAACGTCTAGGGGTGACAGACACAAATGAGTCTGCCCCCTGATTACGAAACCTTGGCTATCTGTAGTGATCGGTAGTAGTCTATTATCTGTCTAGTACTCGGCACATGACAAGTGCCAAAACAGCCATATTTACCTTTATGCCCTCCTTAAATTTACTATCCCCTGGTCCCCTGGTAGTCACATGGCTCCATAATAATATAAATATAAAACACAAACATTTCATACATTGGCTTGCAATGGGAAGTCGAATCTGATGGAATGCAGTAAAAACAAGGCGTCAGAGACTGCAACATCCTGTGACACCCTTGAATTCACCATTTTACCCAGACCTACACATTTTTGTGCCTCTGGCCTCCTTAAAATATTACTTTTTGTTTTGTGATTATATCATCACGTTTCAGAGATGTGTACCTAAACAGGAATAGAGTGTGTGCCGTTGTTCCTCTCAGTTAATGCATTCCAGAAACCACACGCGATTAACGAATTCCGCAATAGAGCGATGAACTATTTATCTTAATATTTACGGTAATTTAAACGTTAATGAACTCTTCCCATACTAATATTAAACCACCTTCTATCTGTATCACCTTTTCCCACATTCAAGTGTTTCTGGAGAAATATCACTTTATTTCAGGCGTGTCCAAATGTAGCCGGGGCGCTCCACATGCTCCGACTACACTGCGTTGTGTTCTGGTGCACAATAGACTGGACACAGAGGCGACTTTTTCGTTTGGAATTTATTCCTACAGCGTGATGAAATTAAAACGAACCAGGGTGTGAATATTCATGACCTCCATGCAACACCTCCCGCAGTCAGGTTCAAAGCAGACTCACTTAAAACATTCAAAATGTCACAGAAAATAGATAAAATATAAATGAATGAAAATAAAATACAATGTACATGAAAGAAAACATACAATTTATGAACATAACACAGGACAGTAAACACCTGTACACATACCTGCAGCGTGATGAAATTAAAATGAACCAGGGTGTGAATATTCATGCCCTCATTGCAACACCTAACACAAGGGTGAAATACGTTTAGTTGCATTAAAAAGGAGAGAAATTAGCACGCGCGCTCCGGGGCACCCCTTCACACACCCACTTACACACACAGACGCACACAGGTAGAACACGTGGAAAGCTAGCTTACTTTTTCCATTCGAAAGCAGCTAATCAATTACATTCCACAACAGAAAACACCATAAACATGTTACTGAACAACATTACTTTTCATTATTGCAAGAAATTGTCATTAAAACTCATAAGTAAAACTTTTTCTGGACAGTCGCTCGATGCACATACCTCCAGCAGTCAGGTTCAAAGCAGACTGACGAGAGTCGGACGGACCAGATGTTACGGACATCACTTCCTTTATTTTTCAAAATAAAGGTGCTGACCGTAAGCGCAAAGGAAATACAAAGTATAAAACCGAAATAAATAAATTCACATCGTGAGGGATTTTGGTGAAATTAATTAAACTCCAAAATTAATCAATCTTTTCTTGTCTGTTACACAAAGTCTGGTCCGCAGGCCAATCATGGCCAGAGGTTGGATCTTATATGACCTGTGCCGTATGTCTAAGAATGTGTCATATTTGGCCCACCAGATTCTTGACTCCTCATTTTGGCCAGTTGGTGCTCAAGTCCCAAAACATTTCAGAATTACCCCTCAATTTACAATTAAGATAAAATATGTCAGTTCAATCTCACTGACATCACAAATGCACCAGTAAACCAATTAAAATGTCCATACTGTACATTTTATGACCACTAACATTCTATTAACTAAGCATAGCACACTACAAATTAAGATACATCACATGTAGATTACAAATGTAAATTACATGTTATTTAATCTATCATATAATGTATAGGGATAACAAACAATCCACAGTCAGGATGTCTCTGTCAATTTGTACTTGTGTTGCAAATACAAACTAGGTTGCCTATGGGTAAAATTAGTTGCATGAAAATGATGTCTTACTTCTAATAGTTTCTAATCCAGCAAAACGAAATACCAAATACAGTCATTTTCTTCTGCTTTGCAATTTCTTAGCACGAGGCTAATAAATAGCCTATAGCCTAACGTTATATCACACATAAAATAATGCACCACTGTTTCTTTTGCCCATTTCTCCTCTTTTTCTTTTCCTAAACTGGGCATCTGATGGCTTCTTAATTCCCAGTTTCCATCATGTCACAATAATCTGGATCAAAGTTAATACAAACATTGGCTTCTTCATTTAAGACTCAAATCATAACTTGACCTTTGGCATTAACCTTGGCATTGTCAACACCGTCCGATCACTCGTCAATCATCTGGAGGCCGGAGTCGTGCGACATAAACAAATTTACATCGATTATCATTTTTTTTATTTTTCACATAACTCAATTATGTGTAGGCATATGGGTCTATGTTAATTATGAGACACAATTTATTTGGAAGTGGTTTGTGTTGATTGGCCTGATGTCCATCCACCCCACCTCCCTTCCTCCTCATCCCCATTGCCCAACGTGGGTAGAGGGGGTGAGGGTGCACAGTGCCCTTGTGCGCTCTGGGCAGTCGCTCACATTCACCCACCTTGCTCACAAATTTAGTCAAAGCACTTCCGTTTTGGCCCCACCTGGTGAAATAAACCACTTATAGACATTTACTTATTTTACTTACACCATGACAGCAGAAAAACATAGTCAAAGAATATTTTATTTGACCATAAAATCAAATGTGGATCATGATAAATATCAGTGATCAATCCCACTGTTACTTGAAAGGTTCAATAACTTTGTCATCCTCCACATTTCCCTTGCACTTGGCTGTTGGCCAAAAGTTGCTGCCAGCATTGGGCAGCTCAAAGTCCTCAACTGTGATGGTGGAGCCGGGGAGTAGATCACAACTGATGCCGGTTGAGTGGTGTTCCTTACCGAGAAAGAGTGACCTCTTCTGATGATGTAACTAAGTTTTAAATAGTACAAATTCACAAGCTGAAGCTTAAGTGAGGTTGTAAATGATCCATGTGTGCACTGCTGCTACACAAAGCCTCCATCATACACAAATCAAGTAGAAAATCCCAATGACTGGCGGGCTCCCACTGAAAAACTGAGAATCCCCCCCAAGCCTGAGAATACCCCTTGAATCTCTCTGGGTCTTAAGACCCGTCTTATTTCTTTTTTTTTTTTTGACTCTTCGCTACAGTGTTTGGTTTAGACTGGGTTCGGTTTCATCTGAAATACAAATCATTACAGACTTTACTGACAATAGAGACATCTTCAGGCTCTAAATTTGGTGGTGGTTTCAAATTATGTCTAATAGAATTAAATGAGCCTAAAATATGAGACCATCATGAATCCATTTTTCATTAGACAATTAAACTTCCCCTACAGTTACTAAAGCTTCTTAATTCCCAGTTTCCATCACGTCACAATAATCTGGATCAAAGTTAATAAAAACATCAGTGAGACCATGTCACAAATTCACCTAAGCAAACAAAACACCAAGTTGAATGCTATAATATAATTTACTGTAGAATAAAGTACAGAAAATATAGAAAGTAATCAATTCAAACAAACTATAACCAAAAATAAGCACAAAAAAATAGAAAACAGATTTTCATCAAATAAAGCATGTTATTAGTAGCTCTCTTATAATAACATAAGTTTATATCCAAAGAAATAAAATCTGAAACTAATAGTTATGGGATCAACCCTTGTGTGATTAACAAAATAAAGACTTTAATCATTTCGAGTGCAGCACCTCAGAAGATGAAGAGGACTGCTCATCTGTTTACACACTAAACAGAAAAAATGTACCCATAAAGTCTCACTAACACGCACGCACGCACGCACACACGCACATACACACACACATACATACAAACACACACACTCATTCACTCTCTTCTCACAATCATCAACCACTAAACTCCTTTAGATTGACTTCTGCAAGTGAATCTAAATATGTAATGCTTGTGAAAACCTCATGTAAGCTGTGAGAGAAACAAATTTTTGTCTGCCATTGAAGGTTCATTTATGGGTTATTCCAGATGCTTGTTTGTGTGACATCATCTTAAACGTTGCTGAAATCAGGGAATTTTGATAATCTTGTTAGATGGTATCCATCATTTTCTCTCTTTTCTCACAGTCATAAATTGCGAACATATGTGGAAGCAGATGAGCGCTGTCTGAGCCAGGAATAAAGATGAAAATATCAGTGAGCAGTAAAATACTGATGGAGTCTGTCATCGACCATTGGTCAAGGACGTAAAAATAAAATGCAGAGGACCGGTACCACTTTTAACATTAAATGATTATAATATCATTTAATGTTGTAACCCTCATGAAGGCTGAAGAGAAAGAACAACCACAGTGTTAGTGTTGTCTCGTTGCAAACACCCATCCTGCCTTCTGCTGGGGAAGGAGTATGTAGTCAGGATAGTTTTCTTATGTCATGTCCTCCAGATACTTTGACTGTTAGCATGTTGAGATCAGGATTGTTGCTGAGTCAATTTGTGATCATAATGAGTAGCTTCAATTTTGTAAAGTAATTTGGTTGGAATTATCTCAAACAAATCTCAGGTTACACTAAAGAATTAAGGCAAAAGTGCAGCTTTGAGAGAAAAACATTTAGCAGTGGTATTTATGCAATAATGAGGGGGGAGGGGTCATACTTTTTTTAACATGTAAAAGTAAGTTGAGATGAGGATCCTTTAAGTCTATGAAAGTAATGACCAGAGGCTGTGGTTGGACATCTTCCCTGTTCTATGTGACATCATTTAACAAATCAAATCACTGCTGGATTGGGGACATCACTGGGATGTCTCCCCTACCTCTGAGGTCATGATGATTTATCTCTGGCACCATCTTCCCAAAGATAGCAAAAGCAGAAAGACAAACATGCAAGGTTGTCTTCAAGTACAGTAACAGTCCTTCAGTGGATCACACTCACACTCGCTCACAAACACACACACACACACACACACACACACACACACACACACACACACACACACACACACTCACAGTCGTTCATTTCCCAAAACTGCCAAAGTTAGCGAAGGCATCTTGTTTGGGTGGGACCATGGCTGGGGTAATGGAATGTGTTAACCCGACTCCTGGAACTCCCATTCCAGCCATACCGCCCATCATCACGGGGGTGGCCATGCCCATATTCATGCTCATGTTCATTCCCATCATGCCCTGGTTTACAGGAATTCCCCCCACTCCCATAGTTCCCGTGGTCATTGAAGGGGGCATACTCGTCAAAGAAGGAGGCATGCCAGTTGCCATGGATGCAGGCATGCCCATCGTCATGGCGTTGCCTGCCATCATGGGATTGGCTGGTGGTCTAACAGGTGTCACTTGGGGAGGGGAGCTGAGGTTCAATCCTCCAAAGTTATGAGTCAAGAGGTTGATGGGAGGCACTCCTGCACAGACATCAGGACAGGGAGGAGTAAATCCACTGTGTTTCTAACTGATCCTTATGATATTCAACAGGTATATAGAATACATTCAGTCTTCCCAGTCTACATTTGCTTGCAGTATAAAATCCACACATAAAAATGAATCACAATGAAAAGGATAATACCTTGTTGCTGGATGATGTTGTTTAGTGTGGGTGGGGTCTTGGTGGGGTTGAGACCTGCTGATAAGAAATCCAGGCTGATGTTGACAGAGGGGTCAGACCAGGTCAACCCTAATGATCCATGCCCTCCAGCACCTCCCTTCTGCTGTCCTATGGTCTGCTGAGATGCTATGCCTCCCAAGCTCTAAAAGTTAATTACAAATAATTTTCACTTGGATAAATGCACAAAAAATAGAATTCTGCATCAGGATGACTCAAAAAATAAGTGTTGGACATGAGCTTAAATTTATACTTGCAACAACTAAAGACGAAGTACTGTCCTTTCCGTGATGAGTGTTGTTCCTACCTGTTGAGAGCGTGAAAGGGGCATGGTGGTCATAGCAACAGGTGCTCCTGGTGTCACTCCTCCCAGGGAGAAAGTCAAGCTCTGAGAGGCACTCAGTGTCGTGTGTGGATTGGGTAGTTGATGGTTAACTCCACCCATAAGGTCAAAGAGCTCAGCTGACGGTGGGACGCGGGCAGAATTAGAGGCTGTGGATGACGGGACGCTAGCAAACAGGTCAGTGATGGGCTGGGAGGGACTAGAGACTGATGAAGCTGGTGGATTGGTTGAAAAGGCATTCCAGTCTCCAAACTCTCCATTTCCATTGGTGGATGCAGCAGCTGGTTGGACAAAGAAAGCGTTTATTTTATACAGCTGTTCTGTTGATCAAAATCGATTTTAACAGGAACTGCCCCACCTCCCCCAACTGTGTTGTCTACATTTAAAAACAGGGGCAGCAGGATATGTAAAATTAGCAGGTCTGAGAGTATCGTAAGGCTACCAAAGGAGGTGCTGCTGAGAAAGGTGATGTGTTTACCAGTGGAGGTTGGGAGGCTGGCAGAGGCAGCAGGAGAGGAGAAGTCTGCAAATCCACCAATGAGGTCTGAACTTCCTCCTGGTGAGACGGACACACAGTAAAAGGTGAGTTAACTTAAAGGGACAGTAAAGTTAATTTTAAGTGACATATACTGTATGTTATTCATCAATATGAAAAATAGAAGAAAAAATATAGCAGCCAATCGCAATGGCTGCTAAGCTCTGTTTGGCGACAGTGACGTATGACGCCCACGGAATGCGGAAGCTGCTGCGGCGCGGATTTTAAGCTTTTTTGACCAAACGGTCACACATAAAATTAATTTTTTCTTCTATTTTTCATAATGATGAATAACATATATGTCACTTAAAATTAACTTTACTGTCCCTTTAATGTCAACACCCATCATGGCCTTCACTCGTCCCTGTCTGTGTGTGTCTTTGGAGTTACCTGCTGTGGCCTGGTTGGATGAAGGGTCAATCACGAGCAGGTCAGCTATTCCTCCACTGGATGACTGCCTAGCCGATGACTAAAGACAGGTACAAAGACATTCGGTGATCAACAAATTTGAAAGTGCATCTCACATTTGAATAAAGTGTTCCTTCTCCTGTAACACCTTCTCCTCTGGGCTCTTGTCTCCGGTGTAGTGGGCCGCAGCTCCCAGGTCCAACGTCTTGCTGCTCGTGGCTCCACTGCGTTTCCGTGTGGTGGTGGTGGTAGTTTCTGTTGCTTGGGTGATCTGGATGCTCTTTGTTGTGACGGTTTCTTCCTCATCTTTGAACTCAATTGTTTCCTGCCTGCCATTCCTTGAAGCTCGTTCTTCCTCATTGTCACTGTTGAAACCAAACAGTGGACTTATGAGAAGTAAGAATTACCCAGGTGATTTTGTTTCTGTTTTAAAACACTGTTTCTGTTTTATTGCATGTTTCTGAGTGCTTGATTTTACGCTGGATAATCAAAGACAATATTTAAAAGCAGTGGTTTCCAATCCCCATGCCGGGAACCGTTAACAGTCCGTGGGTCAATTTAAGTTTTTTAATATATGACAAAGATGTCAATACTCATCTGATGAGCAACAAGTTGTGAAGCATTCAGTTGTTCTAAAATACATCTAGCACTCACTCAGGCTTTTTCTAAACACGTTTGATCTACTTACCTGTTTCTGTCAGGCGAGTCGTCTCGTTCTTTCTTTCTGAACTTATTGAGTGTGTCGTCGATGGTGCTGCCTATCTTGTCACTGATCTCACCGAGCTTCTCACTAAAAGGGAAAGCTCCTCTGCTCTTATCCCAGTCCTCATCCCACTTACTCCGATCCAACTCATTTGCTGGGTATATAGACAGCACATTAAAAACTTGAGACACTTAGAATTTCAAATCAAAGTTGAAGATGTCTACTTCTGTACTGATAAAGGACAAAAAAATCAAAAGATTTGTAATTCTACAACAGAAAAAAAATCATCAAATTGCACTAACTGAATATTATCAATAATTAAAAACCTCATGTTGTGATGCAAACTTACAGATGAATGAACTAATTGATACACTAATATTTTAAATTCTTTGTTGACAAATACAATTCAAGTTACTTTAAGTAACTTTTAACAGTAATTCTAAGTCTATTACGGTATTTTACATAGCATCCTCCCTCCAATGCAAATGTTATTATTAGGTTTGGGAAGTTACTTTATCATTTTAATACACATCTGGCTCAAGCTGTCAAAGAAGATTTCCTGAATTACTTACAGTTCTTCACGCTTCCTCCTCCTCCCATACAGTCGGAGGACACTCCAATATATTTATCTTTGTTCTTTTTGGCTTTCTTCCTCTCCTCTCTCAGTCTGTCATCATCCTGGACAAACTCCACCATCTCCTTCACCTTCTGACGAACATTAATACCCTGATCTTTACCATTCTCATCTGGACAGAAACAAACAACAAAGATATCAACTTTAATCTTGAAGAACATAGTCATATTTTCATCTTTATGACATCGACCCTGATCAATATCAAGGTGTCTTGAAAACCAAATACGCAGAGCTTTTATCCTTGTGATTTTAGTTATATTTGGGATTGACCCAATTTAGCAAGTTTCTACAAGAATGATCAAATCAGAAGATTATAAATTAACATAAACCAGAACAGAAATAAATAAATAATGTCTCACCAATGAAGTGGTAGTTTTCTAGAGATCGCAGGTCGTAGATATGTTCTCTGGCACTGGTGACGACTCTTTCGGACCCGTTCCTGATCAGATAGGCCAGTAGCAGTAAGGCCTTGCAAAGGAAGAAAGAGAAAAGAAAAGGTACTAAAAGACGTGAGAAGCATGACAATGTCAGGATCGCTCAATAAGAATGAGTTTTCTTTGAAATAAACATTCTTTAAACATTTTCCTTTCATTGAATTTTGTCAATCCATAAAACTCAGCCCACTTCCTCTCTAAGAAAAATATTCCAAACTCATTCTTACTTGGCTCAAAACTTATTACCTTTGGAATTCAGTCTCACAGGAATGTGTGGGCAGGATCCAAGAATACTGATGAGATTTACTGCTCTAGGCCCTCATTTATAAATGTTTCATAAATGTAAGACAGTGTACGCCATGTTCTCAGGAAACTCTGGGATTTATTATATATTTATTTATGTAATACGACCCCCCAGAGAATCTTTGATCCATAGTCGAGTATGCACACAAGGAAACAAGTCAAATGGAAGGAGTCTGAAACATTGCCACCTGAAATGTCTACCATTTTGTACAATAAATCAGAATATTACCACAAATTAGCTCATGTCACAGTTATCTTCCCTTGAGGGTACGTCTATCCGTCCATCCAATCATCTCGTCTTTCACAAAAAACCGTAATACTGGATCATAAAAGGCTAAGAACATAAGGAGGAATCTGTTTTATTTACATTTGTGTTTTCTATGCCTCATTTGGTCTAATATGACTGTGATGTTTCAGAAAGGACACTTTCAACTATCAGTGAGACAAAGGCTCTTTCACCGTCAGTTACTACAATGTTAATATTTACAGATTTAACAGAATATCTTTCAGGGTATACATGTCAGAGAAAATCAGTACTATTATATTTTATTTCTTCAACTCGTTGGCAAATGTATGAATTGATTTGAATGGAATCTGTGAAGATGAAGATGAAACACCTGGGTTATGTCAACTATGTCAATCAGACAAAGTACAGTACTATATTTCTGCTTCTGTCAAGCTGCTCCAAAAGAACTTCAGTTCCACACCAGGTGGCATTTCTGTTTATAGTTTGACATGATCGGCCCCATACAGTCAGAATGAGGGTGATTGTGAATATTGGGGACATTCACTAATTATAGAAATCTGTTACACAAAGTTCACACAGATGTGCCACATTTTGAGTCGACAGTAATTTATGAGGGGGATCTGGTGTGAGCAACGTGAACATTTAGTGCATTTACGAACTATCTGCATTTTGCTCTATTCAGGTTTTATAATGTGGCTCCTGATCTTTGTTCCAAATTCAGTGGATTAAGAAAGAAATGGAAAAAGAACTTTGATCAAATGAGTTATCAATATTAATTAATCCTGATACAGAAAGCGAGGACAGATTCAGTAACACAGACACACCTGAACGCTCAAGTGCACCTTACCTTATAGACTCGTCTCCAGTTCTTCTTGTTGTCTTTCAGCATCCTGGTCCACAGCATGTTCATCACCTCTGGGAACTGCTCATACATGAAGGTAGATCTACACAAAGACGGTATAATGATGGTAAAAACATGTAAGAACAACAGCCAACATTTAACTTCACACATACACACAGCGAACATACGCGTGTGCTACACATACTTGGCTATTTCTCCCATCAGTTGTCCGGAGGGTCCCCAGGGGTCGTCATTGGTGGCCTCCCTCACTTTGGACTCGATCTCTGAGTAGTTCATCACCACATTGGTGCTGTTGAAACAAACAAGTACTATTTCTATTAATATCAATTTATATTTCTATTAATATTTGAAAAACTATATTTAATTCAACGTCAGCTTTATTGTCGGTTCTGCCACACGAGTACACATACCAAGAACTGAAATTAGATTTCTCTCAAATCCTATAAATATATAGCTAAGAGCAAAAAATTCACATGCAATCAAAGATGAGAGAAAAAAAAATGACAACAGTCCTCATCTACATATTGCACAAAGGAGGCTATTGTAATTCAGAACCTAAGTGTTTTTGTGCAAATTTAAATTAATGCAAATTTAACCCCTATGCCCCTATGCCTGGAATTTTTGCATATTTCTCTAAACTTTCTTTTAAGGTGATGATATTATTGATTGTATTGCTGCTTGTAGCATGAATTTTTGCAAGAACCTTTTGAAATCCAGAGTCCTTTATTCTTATGCTGTATGTCTTTGATACATTTTGCAACCTTTGGACACATTTGTGGATAACGGCACACACATACACACACACATAAACTCTTGGGAGCCTTTGGTAGTCACATGGCTCCATAATATGAATTGCCGTCTTACTGTGAAGCCACGGCGCTACCCTCTGTGCCACCATGCCGCCCATGTTAGCAATTTCTACTGGAAATTATTTCGTTATCACAATGCTTTTGTTAACTTGCACTGAAAATCTAATAATCAAGATGTGATGTTCAAAATGAATAAACACTTCCTAATGTTTCATGGATGTAATTTATAACCTTTACTGTATACACACAGCTGCATTCTGATTGGAGTCCTATATACAGGTAGTTCTCAACCTACGAACACAATTGGTTCCAAGAGGTTGTTCATAAGCTGAATTGTCCGTAAGTCGAATGTTCGTATCTTGAGGACTACCTGTACTTAATTAGGTTTTTAAAAAAGTAGAATAATCCAAACAAACTGAAATACAAATGAAAGAAATTAAGTTTCACAAACTAAGCGGTATATCCTACGGTAAAAAAAAAAAAACAATACAAAAACAAATGTTAATAGGTGATAATAATAATAACCAATTAAACTATAAAAACAGAACAACCTCATGACAATTCTTCCACAGCTGATAGAGGAACTGCAGAGAGAGCAGCTTGTTTGCACGACTGGACAGACATTTCTCTGTTCTGAGACTGTACCTATTACTATACCTATACCTATACTGTATGTGGTTTGTAATCAATTTCAGTCCAATTCTGATCAATTCCCTGGATCATATAGCAGATAAAACAAATAATACAACACACAAAATCTAAGCATTATTTGACACAAACAATATTCAGGTTTAGTGTTACTGAAACAAAGGTCCTGGGCCATCCCATATGAAACTGAGAGGCAAGTCTACGATTGAAAGAATGCCTAAAAGGTTTACAACAAGCCTGGTCTTCTTGATATGACAAGACCCTCAGATAAAGTTACTTAACTGTATTTATTATGCAAAAAATAATTACTCATGCACTTTGTCAGAATGAAGCTGTTCTACTGGGTTACAGTAAAATGACTGTACAGTACATACACTATATTACCAGTAAAATTTGACACGACACACAACAGCCTACCTTGTCCAGTGCTTAGAGTAACAACAGGATGTATACCGTTACACCGACATTAGTTATCAGAATATAATATTATATTGTGAATTTTAGACAATCTTTCTGCCCACACCACGGGGGCTTGGGCCTCGATTGAAAGGTGTAGCATCGCCACAGTGAGACATGGTCAGGAGCTTTGAAAGGAAACACCATCCATACAATTATCTACGAACTCTAATTATATTAAATATTGATGATCAGCTGAAAAAATTTAATTGAATATAAGGTGAAGACAGTGGATATTGTGGACAATGCGTGACACTGCAGCAGCATTCACAGAATATGCTGAACAGAGCTTATCTAGGCTTAGCAATGCTAGTAGAATTAGCTGACTGGATAGTGTTGACATAAATATATTTCTGGTTTATAATACTGTATGTTCTTGACCAAACGTGTAAAGATCCCCTCACAAACTACACATTTCTATTTATGCAGTCAGGTCGAGGATTGGCAGCTATCCAGCTAGCCGGAGGTACCAGCTGAGGACCTATAGCTGTGACGTCACCGTCCTCTCCTTTCCTCTACCAGCGGTAAGAGCTGCTGATGATGCCGGGCTAAAGCCGCCCAGCTAGAGCCGGCTAGCTCGGCAGCCACTCAGCGGTTTAGCTAGGTGCAAACAGTTCCACCTGCGCCCATGTACTCACGCTTTGTCCACCAGCTCTCTCACTTTCCACATATTTAGCATCTCCAAACGGAACCGCGGGCCCCCCGCCTCCAAACTGCTTTGCCCCCGTGTCTCTACGCCACTAAGCGGTTATCAACCACAATTCCCCCCCTAACTCCTCGATGAGAGCCGTCGGTAGTGTGACTGCTGCGGTTAACGGACCCGGCCCTAGTTGCTAGGGAAACGTCCTGACTACGTCACGGGTCGCCACACGTAAATGGTACGCATGTTTCTCTATCGATCAAGTGTTTATAATAAAGAAGTTGTGACTAAACATTTACTATTATTATTATTATTATTATTATTATTATTATTATTATTATTATTATTATTATTATTATTATTATTATTATTATTGTTGTTGTTATTATTAGTGTTATTGTCATTATTGTTGTTGTTGCTGCTGTTGTTGTTGTTACTGTATAGAATGGAGTGGGGAATAATTGATAATAAATAATAATGTCGTTTCAGCAAACAACATCAAATGTTATTACACGGAATGCAGCTTGAATACCATAATTCTGTGATAAAATTATAGTATTTGTAGAATAGCTATGTGAAAGGTAGTGGTGGAAAGTAATTAATGAGATTTATTTGATCATGTACATTGTTAAAGTAAATCTACTTAAATGCTCATTGAAGAATACTGTACTTTTGACTCCATCACATAGCGTGAGGATGATTTTGAGGAAAGGGGTACTAATGGTACTACCTAGCCTTACCAGTTGATGGCACTGTAAACTCGCTCTTTGACAGTCAAACTTGTTCTCTTATGGTCAACAGTAGTTTTTATTTGTCACATTAGAGCCGCAGAAGAATGATCTGTTTAAAGAATTAATGTAGAAAAAAATAGTGTAAACCATGACAGAAAATGCCAGTGTCCAAAATGTTCCAAGTGTCAGAACTTGGAATACAGATGAATATAAACTCAAATGGCTTTGCAGAAAGTGATAAAATGAAGAGCAGTTAATGTACTTAAGTACAATTTCAAATTTAGGTGTACTTTTCCTGTTTTATGGAAATCTACATTTCTCTTGGGTATACAGAAGTGAATCATTGTACATCAAGCTACCCAGGAGTATATGAAGCATTTAAAATTGGCTCCAAATGCAAACTTGAAACAAGGCAGTCAGAGACTACAACATCCCGCAACACCCCTGAATTAAAAATTTTACCCTGACCTACTTTCGTAATGGTCGCAGCAATTAATTCTTGATGTGTACCTAAAAAGGTACAAAACATGAAAATTTGACCTGGACCTAGTTTTTCAAGGTCATGGTTGTGATTTAATTTTCATCCCCTTGCCTCCCTGAATATAAAGCCTTTTGTTTCGTCTTTCTATCTTATCCACTTCCTGAGATATGTGCCAAAAAATGTACAAAAGTTGAAATTTGAACTGGACCTAGTTCTCTCAAGGTCAAGGTCATCATCTCATTTTCATCCCCTTTGCCACCCGAGTAATGTACTTTTTCTTTCATCTTTCTATCAGCAATGGTTGGGGAGATATTTGGTGGATAGACAGACGGACAGACGAACATACAAACACTGACAATTACAATACATCACCGCTTCGCGGGATGTAATGATAAATAACTAGTCCAGACACATTTGTTCGTTAATTTGGGTTTTAGAATATGCCAGTTATTTTGTATGAGGAGTATGTTTAGATCTTGGAGTGTATTTTTGAGAAAAAAAAATCCACATTACATTCACTTAAATAAACATTTTAATTTTACTTCATTAACCCAAGAGAACCCACAGCAACACCACTATAACACTCACATTGAATGTCCCTCTTCTATGTGGTCCACTTGGTTTGTGTTATAGCCCACATAATTTTCCTTTATGGATAAATGGATGTGGTTCTTAAGGGTTAAAATGTTTGGTACTCCATGTTTGGTACTATGTTTCATTACTCCATTTCAAATAAAGAATTATTTTGTGTCATTTATACAGTCACTCCATGTTTGTTTGTTTTTTGGACATTCTTTTTTTTAAAGACATGAATCTTTTCATCAATATTATCCAATCTGGTGAGAATCTGGGTTAGGGTTAGGATGACAGTTAGCACTTTGTAAACCTTCTAGATGTATTTATGTTTACAGTTATTTTGTCTTGACCAAGTCTCCCTTGTACATGAGATTCATAATCCCAGTGGGACTATTCTGGACAAGAAAAAAACTTAAAAGACCCCCAAAGTCCAATAATGCACAAATTGATGTATTTGGCACTGAGGGATTGACCGGGCAAAGAACTTAATTCTTGATTTTGAACGCTGTGTTCTCTGTTCTCTAATACACCAGGACTGCAGTACACTTAAAGAAAATGCAGCAATACTGTACGTGTCAAGAAGGAAGTTTAGACAGAGAAAGATGTGGGATAGGAGTAGAAGCAGTGAAGGAAATGGATGGAGCATGCAAGGCCAGGATTTGTGTGTTTGCGTGTTCTGTTCCCTGGAGTCCACCCTGGAGATCGCTTGGGAAAAAGACCTCTAGGTCTGAGGTCTGACTTGAAGCCAAGAAAAGCAAAACTAAAATAGTGAGAGGGAGAGAGAGAGAGAGAGAGAGAGAGAGCGAGAAGGAGAGAGAGAGAAAGAGGGAGAGAGAGAGAGAGAGAGAGAGGGTTCAAATTGAGCACTGAAGAGGTTGGCATGGAGAGAGAAACAGAGCTGAGGATGAAGAGGGCATGAGAGGAAGGAGGAGCTGAAGAGAGTGAGAGAGAGAAAAAGGACTTTTGTATCTCAGGAGCAAATGTACGGAAAATAAAAATATCATTCACATGGTGTCACACACTCTCACACACTGCTGATTGGAACCATATGTTGAGAGATTCAGAGAATAATGGGAAACTGTGAATTGTTTGACTTGTTTTCCCTCGTCTTTGTTGCAATAGATGGGGCGTGGGCGAGATGGGGTGGGTGGAAGGCATCCGTGACTGTAGATGATGATGGCCATGGGAAATTCCATTGAGTGGATGTGTCTGCCACACTGCATAGACAGGTCCGGTTCATTAACAGTAAGCTTAAGGGGCAGGGTGGGGTAGGGAGTTCTGTGCGAAATAGGAAAATGAACTGTGGGATATTTCAGAAGTTATTTATTATAGAAAAAGTGGTTTAAACAATGAGTGATCTCTGTACACTGAATTATCAAGTTATTTCATTGTTTATCTCTCTCTCTTTTTTCCCATGCACATATAACAATGGTTTGAAAAACAGCTGTTAATGACCAGATCAAAGTACATTGAACTATCTCCAATAGAACACAGAGAAAGTCAGTCATCATGTGATTGGCGTCACTGAGAACAAATTAGTCTCAAGACCACACAGAATGACCATATAATACTTGTTTAAGCTTAGGTAAGTACACAAACACACACAATTACCTAGATAGTGGGTGATGATAATCTCAGTATTTTCACACTATGGTGGAATCAGCAGAGTTTAACCCTCAACAGAGCACAGTGAACACACCAGAAATGCGTTATTTAACTTTTTTTTCCCTGTTTCATTCCCGTTTGTGGTCTTGAGGCAGCAGTGCGTCCAGTGAGACAGGAACAGATGAAGACAAGCACCCGAGAATGACAACAGTATTGAGAACCCAATATTATACTTGTTAGTGATAGATAAAAGTATTTTTATGTATACTTAATAAAAGTTGATAAATGGAAGAATAGGGCGAAAGCAAGGGAAGGCAGGGTCAGAGAAAAAAGGGTGACGAGGAGAGAGCAAGGCTGATTTGCTGCAAATGCTCTGTTGGGTAAATTACACAATGGAACTGTGTGTGTTTGTATTGGTATGTTGGTTTTTAAAATGTTCCAGTATTTTTTTAATGGTTTCAGAAGTGAGTGTACAATAAGAAGATCTTTTGAATTTTGAACAGGCAGAAGGATGGGACAACAGGCGAACATGCTTTGTACATACCATTTAACCTCAGTATCAGTGACTGAGAACACCAGCATCTGGTCTCTTCATCCTTAAATCGGTTCAAGTGTCTTGGTTTATGATTGCAGTATGTCTACCACAAAAGCCTAAACTGCTTTTGATTGGAATTGGTGAGAAATATGAAAACTCACACAGTGGGAAGGGATGTGGAAAGGCTTTCCAAGAAATTCAAGCCCAGTCGACTAAATGGTGACATTGTAATTAGTTCCAAAAAATGTAAGGTCTGACCACGAACACTGAATGAAAAACTAGCTCTGAATTTGACACACCAGTCTAGCTCAGTGTGTTACATAAAAGCCTCATCAGCCATAAAATTTCATTTTAATTTCTTTGAAAATTACTTCCTATAACAAAAATGTGCATTGTTGATATCTTATTTGACACCCCAGATATTGACCAATAAACTTACATATGTTGAGCCTGGGAAAGGAAATGACCATAAGTCATTAACGATTTGTCTAATCCTTAAAAATCTTTCTATGTAATTTCACACACTCTTTGGGAATGAGCCCACCAAAGCGTTCTGACACACATGAGTGCAGATGATTCAGTCAGCTGGAGTCATGATTCACATTCTCATTCCAGTTCTCCTGATATTGAAAATAAAACCACATCCACCGATATGCCACAAACCTACATTGTACTGTGTGGTTCATTTAGAAGTCTCTATTACTCTGTGGCAAATCAATGAACCTCTGCAACTCCACTACACGTCACATACTGTAGATGCTATCAGAAATGTCGCAAATTGCTTTGAATACATATTATCACATGGGAAAATATGTCATACACTTTCTTATTGTCTCCTAGAAAACATTATTGCCAATAATTGGATCAAATGTCACTTGAAACCAATAGAGAATTAGATATTAACCCCAACATTTTAACTACTAAAAAGTAAAAAGGACATCAATCTTGGAAATGTGATGTCATTACCCAAACTTGCAAGTGAAGAAACATTTCTACCCCGAAGCCAGTGAGTCATTTCCTTTGAGATCAAATTCCCAGGAGTCCAAGTTCTTCAGGATAAGTACTGTAAATCCATAAATACATACATAAATGCGTATGTATGTACATACATAAGAACATGTGGGATGGGTGAAATGATTTGTTGTAATTATTTGGAATACAGTAATGATATATCTGTATATATGTATTTATAATTTTATCATAATTGTTACTGTAAACATAATATATTACTTAAATACAGCTGCATACATGCATGACTTGATAAAGCCCTTTATAGTAAGGAGCATAATCTCAAAAAACAAAGAGGTGAATGTGGTTCATGAAGCTCTCTCCATCTGTGATCTCCCAGGGGAAGTGTTGCACTGAATCATGTGTATCTGATGATGTTTTATCGACTTGTTTCCATGTAGGAGGACGTTGCATGACATGAATACACTAGAGACTTAAACTGATTTCAAACAAAAGTCTTAGCCCTAACATTTAATTGTTTACCTTGTGGGGATTATGGCTTTTTAATACCAAAATGGGAAGTAAGCCCCCATAATGTGACTGTGTGAGGAGATTTATGTTCCCTAAATGTTATTAACTAAAACACAAGCTGCATACATACATGGACAAAAGAATTTTGTATAGGAAAAATGGTTTAGCGTTTCTTTCCTGCTCCATGCATCTGTGTCTGTTCCCACTTGTATTAAAACGTGACCAACAGCATTATTTTGCAGTACGCATCATGCATATATCTAATTAATATTTTCCTCATCAACTCAGTATTAAATCCAACCAGAGGGCCGATCCAACAGTTGTAACTGTTTGGCATTAGATATCCGAACACTACAACAGCGTCTCTGTTTCTCCCGTGAGTTGGAATTATAACTCTGACTCTAATTATGTCTCCTCTGCTTTAACACTACGCCTCAGGTCCTCAGTTGTTATTTTAAATCTTTACTAATTGTCGGACTTTGGCTTCGTTCCTTTCCACCCCCTTATGAAATCCACTTCATGCAGTGAATGTGTAGTTTGTTTTCTCTCTGTGTGTGTACGTGGTGAGATTTACTAGCTGGCGATATCAATGTATTCAGGGCATGCTTGTGTAAATAGTGTGAAGTCACATACAGGGATCACTTCCATTTTCCTTTAAATGAATAATATTATTATAAACTAGCTGTGACCTAACCTTTTCTCCTATAACTTTCCTGCAGAATAAAAACACATGTGGCCGGTTAGGGCAAGGCTGGCTGCCGTTAATGTGCTATGGTACTGATTGATGACATCACAGCTCCCTGGTGTGAAAGTGGCAGATTGGAGTTTCTCTGGGTACTTGTAAAGTTGGAGTTTGCCCTCTGCAAGCTTCCATGAAAACAATGCTGTGATTTCTTTTCCCTCCTGTAGGTTTTCAGTTTTATATTTGTATATGTTAATAAAAGTGGGTCCGCATTTATAGATTTATCTTCCACCGTGTTTGTCTTTGCTTGTTCTTTCATTCAATAAAATATACCATTGTAGATTGTGAAGATAGTGGACATGAATGTACGTTTGAAAGAAAAAAGGCACATATTGTCTTCAAAAAAGTGAGTATGTAGGAAAATGATTGTGTTTATATGTGTAGTGATGGTGGTGGTGGGGAGGGCCTGATTCAAGGTCGGACAGGAAATGCCTGTGCGGATGTAAGAGCAATGCGGACACATTCAAAACGACATACAGGAAACAGCTTACTCTGCAGCTGTTTGTGTGTCTTTATCTGTCTGCTTATGATTAGTAGCAGCAGTTTGCTATTACATTTAGAACAGACGACAGATGAATGTAGTAACAGTCAACAGAGGTAGGTGGCCTCACGCACCGCTACACCGCTAACTGAAAATGCAGCTTTTGCCCACCTGATATATTTACACAGGGCCGGGAATGAGGAAGAGACATGCTGTGCAAATATTTTATCACCTGTTCTGACATTCACAAAGCAATCTGTCCACAAAATAATCAAACACAAATATGTTTTGTGCAGTGTTTCGGTAGAAGTCTAACATGGTTCAGCTTTTTTGCAGGAAGATCCTGTGTTGTCTTCATGTTAAAATAGACATACGTGGTCTGTTATTGGTTCACATCCCTATACAACTGGATGAAAAATATTATACCATTGTGTATCAGGTTTATTGACAAAATATGCTCATCGCTGTATTAACTGTTTGTAGTAACAAAGTAAATGCAGTTTAAATTTCTCAAAACAGCAGATATTACAGGTTTTTGTCCCCCAAAAATAAAATGGTACTTCACTGCAGTCTCGGAATTTTTCAACTCCATGATGGGAAGTGACTGTAGTACTCTACAGAGGCCCTTTTGCTGCTATAACCTATGCAATTCCTAACCGGACACAGTAGACTTTGAGGTTTGCTTGGGATCATTGTCCTTTTGGAATGTCTACTGACGCCAAAGCTTCCTTACAGAAGGTGAGACATTCCCTTCAAGGATTTCCTGATGCTGGATGGAATCCACTTCACCCTGTTCAAGCTACTGATTTCCACTGAGGAAGTAAATCAATCTTAGTGCGTCTCAGAGCCACTGCGGTGCTTCACTGTAGGTAGGCAGCTCTTTTCATCGTGCGCTTTATTCTTCTTCCTCAAGACTTACCACTGATCCATAGACATAGACGTGGAGAGCGTCCCAAAAGTCCTGTTTTATCGAGATGGGTTTTAGTGTTCTGGAGCAGAATCGTAAGGAGTTATGCCGTTCTGTGAACATAAGCTCCTAGACAGTATAACATATTAGACAAATGAGCTCTTATGAGAGACACCATTCAGAGATTGAATAATTTTCAGTACACAAAAATAGTTGAATAATTTTCTTTTTGTTTTGATAAACTGTAGACACAATTATTCATAGATTAGATTTTTCATTCTTGATCATTCCTTTGTGTTAAATTCAGCACATCAGTCCATCTTTTTCTACAGGGCCATACGGGCTGCATTTTGCGTATAAACACCAGCAGATCCATATCACTTTATTCCCAGTATTTTTAAACATGACTGTTTTCAGCAGGACATTCCAGAGCCTATAAGGTTACTCACTATACCCACGATTTGTAGCTAACTTCTCTTGCTGCCGCTGAACATCATTTGGTTCTCATTGCATCAATCTAATATATTTATGTTTAGTTTGCTGTCATTCTGTATAAAGGGCCTCTACTCTGCATGAGGTCATCACCAGTTCACAATATCAAATACCCATCATGCATATATACATGTTACTAAAAGAAATTTATAATAAAAAAAAAGTCTCCTCACGGATTAGAATTCTGTTCACATGCTGACCCTGTAAGGGTTTCTCGCTCTGCTTCCTGTCTGTGTATGTATTCAGCAGACCGAATTCAGACTGAGGTCATACATGCAGGAAATCTCCCATCTACCAGCGGAACAAAGTGTAAACCCCCTGAAAAGAGGGACAGAGCATTTGGATGGAAAAGCCACAGAAACTGATTTAAATACAGACTGAAATGTGTTTGTGCTCCCATCAACACTTTAACAAGATAAGCAAGATTTTACCTGTATATGTAGCAGTCACTTTGTATATTACAGTTTTGATACGCCCCCCCCCCCAAAAAAAAAAATCTAATAAATAGATTTTCTTTCCAAAGAAAAACAAAATCTGTATTTTTTGGTTTAAACTATACTAACATTAACTGATAAGCTACAAATGTGACACACTTTTAGACATAGCTTTCCATCAAAGTTTTGTATCAAACACATTTCGGATCCTGTTTGAACTTCCAGTGATTTTAAGGAAAAAAAAATCCCAAACATAAAACACAAAGACACTCCAATACATAAACTTTCATTCACTCGGTCACCGCTTTGATTGACAGACAGACAGGTAAACCACAGGGCATTCCAATGCTGCTCAGGTGTGTGTGTGTGTGTGTGTGTGTGTGTGTGTGTGTGTGTGTGTGTGTGTGTGTGTGTGTGTGTGTGTGTGTGTGTGTGTGTGTGTGCCTCATTACTATTCATCAGGCTATGGTGTATTTGCGTGTCATCTGCATAGCGGTCCAACAGGGATCATATTAGCATTAGAGAAAGATGGAAGTAAAAGCACTTTAATTTTTAACAAGATGATATGAAGGAGACACAAAGACCCGGCTCTGCTGCTGCTGCTGACACAGCCAGGAGAGAGAGAGAATAGAGAGGGCCCACTGGGGTATGGAGTATGCATGTGTGTGAAGGGGGTGGGGGGTGGGGGGTAAGACAGCTACACGGAGAGGCATCAATCATAAGAGAATGAAGGCTATGACAATGGAAATAAACAGACGACCCATGTTTTCCAAGTGAAAATAACATTAAAGACAATTTTTTTTTTAAATATTGCGTATTGATCTCTTTGTCTCTGCCTCCACTATTCACCATGTGTTCATAAGAACTCAGCTGAACTCACACATCAGATGCTCATAAATAAATAAGTGGGATAAACAATGTACCGCAGTCACAATGGAGTCAATATCTCATTAGTGGACTGCACAGGAGCTCATACACACACATGTACACGCACACACACACACACACACACACACACACACACACACACACACACGCTTTTTATTCAAGCGTTTTATTTTATTATGTACTGATGCCAGTAAAAATTTTTTAAGTAAAGTCACATTTTGTAA